>OY735278.1:6673288-7112388 GCA_963457715.1 Argyresthia albistria | reverse complement strand
AAAAACGCTAGTCTGGTTTGTATCTTGTATGAAAATTTTTAGGTCAATTCACAAAATCATGCTAATTCATTATAAATATAAACAGAAGTTTTAATTTATTTAGTTGTATGGCTTAATTAAGAGTACAGTCGTTTTGAGATAGAAAACGTAATGGAGGAAGCAACCTTTATATTTCCATCGCAATGTGCTAGGTAGGCGGCCCTCACTTAATTGAACTCAAACATATTAATTAATATGTATTCATGTAGGTACTTAGGTATTTAGTATATTCAGTGTTTAGTAATATAATTTATTTATATTTTATTTTTTTATTTAGTACAAAAAATAAAATATAAATGCACATTAGGCCTACCCGTTTTGAGATTTAAAATGTATCCTGTCCATCCTGGGCTTGCTGGAAGAAATCTCTTTTTAGAGCTAAGCTTGCCTTTGTTCATGCTTTTTCTGTATTGTTTGTTTTTTTCTCTGATATGTGCAATAAATATATACGAAAATATATAATAATCTGTGCTCTCATACAAAATGGTGTTAGAATAACTGGCAACTTGGGCACAACTATGCCTAAGTTACCCCATAAGAGAAAACAAAGTAGAATATATGACAAAAGCAAGCTTGCCTAAGCTCTATCAAGAGGTTTCTTCCAGCAAACCTAGGATGGACAGAAAATAAACAAACATTAGATGCTCAAACTTGATCTCAAATGGTAAGTCTTACTTGTCTTTCATGGATCCCCGGCCCAGGATGGCCATTTTGCACATTGTCTCGTCCTGCAGTTGTTTCATGTTGTTTCCCTTTGGCCCCAGCAGCTTGCCAACAAAGTTGAACTAGAAACAAGACAGAGGCAACTTATAGTTATACAATATTTGAATTGATAAAATTTCTTTATGGTAATAAAACTGTCATGTACAAAGGCAAGCTTATTTCTAACAAGATATTTCTTCCAGCAGGCCATATAAGCATGTTCTATCTTCAAATGTTTATTTCATATCAGTTAGTTGAGATAGAATTGTAAATGGGTTGATGGACAGCTCATAAGTCCCTAACCCCTTCGCTTCACGGTCAGAGCCCAACCATAGCGCCTATAAGATCACCTGTCAGAGCGCAACCGTAGTGCCGATAAAAAATCGAGGTGTCATGGCGGCGAACGAAAATACTCGACGATGTTTACTAAATGAGGGATTACTTGAATACTAATGAGAAGTAAAATAAAACCAGTTCTTTAATGATGCCTTTGTTTTATTTTGTTATCCTTTATCACATGTATTTAGGTCTCACATATTTATAGACCGACAAAGTACAGTTAGTAAGAAAAAAACACTTACCTTGACAGATTTGATTGATTTTACGTAATACTGAGGTTAGATAGAAACCAAAACTATGGCCTTTATTATCCTAGATATATTCCTCATCAGCCTATATAGTCTTTTCTTAGGCCTCCTATAGAATATTACTTACGAGAACACAGTGAAAGTGTTTGCACTCAACCAGTTTTGCAAGATGGCTCCGGAAAGAAATGTTTTTTTCTTCAACTTTTTTCTAATAACCAATCAAGTATCTAGAGAGTACCACACAGAGTACCTAGAGATTTTTATCCTCCATTTCCGGTGTGTAGTACAAACTTACAAAAAAAAAGGTATTTGAACATAGTCAATATTCCGGAAGTGAAGCGTGGTCGTATGGAAAGTCTGCTTGTGGAAGTCAGAGAGGGTGACTATAAATATCATCTGGTCGTATGGAGAGTCTGCTTGTGGAAGCCAGAGGGTTAATCTGTTAGTTCTTTTGACTTGAACTGGCAGAATTGAATACACAATGAAAAACTTAACAATAGAAAGATTGATGAAGAACTTTGGCGCTATGTTGTGTCAGCCCTTACATCTCCAGACTTGATTAAAGAATGGGAATAGTGTATATTCCTTACTTAATACCTTTGGATGCTCCTTAATGGGAACAAGGACCTTAACGGTGACTTTGAGTGGCTTCTCTCGGCAGACGTCAGCATACTTGAAGTCTTTAGGTGGAGTCCTACCGCTTGTTTGAACTCTGGTCACCTCTGTAAAAAAATTGCATTTAACAAAACATTTACTAAAATAAAGTTGGTTCAGTAAAGATTCCTTTGTTTCAGTCCACACCAAATTTTGGTCAGTGTCGATAAGGGGGCGGAACCCGCCACTTCCTGGAAGCCAAAGAAACTTGGCGCGAATTGTACTCACGGTTAGGAATTTAGGATGAGAGAGAACAATGATGGCAATGAATAGGCACATTTTACAGCCTAGAGTTGATGATAAATAACCCTTCTTTACTCAACAACATTATGTATACGCGAGAGCAGAAATAGGTTTATTTATACTAAACACCAGCAAGCTTTGAAATCACCACAAACATGCGCATTTTTTCATGATGGCATGGCAATAATATTTAGTGTCTAATTAGGTATATTTTGGAGACTTACCATCGTCAATGAGTCTGGTCGAAAGAGGGAATTTTCCCTGGTTGATTTTGATCTTCTCACTCAACAATTCTCTCATGTATTCGCCGGCTTTTTCGTTGAGTTTGGACGTATCCTCGCCATTTTGCTCTTCATGTTTGACGAAGCCTGAGTCTGGATTTCTCTTGAAGTCGCCGCTGTTGTAGCGATTCTTGTTGTCGTAGTCAGTCATGTTGTGGAAACTTAGCTGTTAAAGATTTAACGACGAAACAATAAAAATCTCTGAAACAACTCACTTTACCACAAACGCCGCCGTTCTTTCTTTCTTTTTCAGCAAAACCAAAATGGCGGGCAGGATAGTGATAGTGATGGGTAACTCGGTTTACCAACTCGGTTCAAACCGAGTTGACGATCCAACGGTTCAACTCGGTTCAAAGATTGGTCCAAACCGAGTTATAAGTTGACGATCCAACGATTCAAATCGGTTCAAAACAAACCGATTTGTAGGTGCGATTCGTTCGCGCGCGGTTTCGCGTCGAGTTGAGTCGAGTTTTGCTTGCTGTGTTGGTCAGTCAAGTCGTTTTGCGTGTGCTTTGATTGAATTGAACCTGTTGCGTGCGACTTGTGTAGGTGACTTGAAGATTTTGTTTGCAACTTTGCATTGTTCAGTGAAAGTAAAATAGAATAGGTAGTGAAATAGATAAAAAAATTGTTAAAAAATATTAAAATAGATAAGTGATAGTTTTATTGTTGACTTAGTTTTATAATCTGTGTGTGTGAGTGTTTTTGTATGTATTCTTTCTTTTGTATGTATTCGCCGGTTTGGCCCCAAACCGGTTTGACTCGGTTTACAAACCGAGTTGCTTTGATTTTCAAACCGAGTTGCAATTTGGAGCGAGATACCCATCACTAGGGCAGGAGGCCGGCGCGGCGCCTGTCAAGATGCTGAGAGTTGCCATGCTTTATTTGAAGAATCGCCTTTCGGTATTTTGAATTTACAAAATATGAGTTTATAGTTTGTCCAGCGAGTCACTTTATTTAGTTTTGTTTGACTTGAAGGTTAAAAGCCATACTTATGATGGTACCTACTTATTGGAGATGTGTAACTCAGGAGTGATACATAAAAAAGATGTATGTACATCCTTCCAAAAGAAGCATTTACTCAGTAAATCATACGTTTTCCAAATAAATCTTTACATCTTTCATTCAGAGTGATCGAATGGAAGCATGATTGGGTGGGATTGGGATCGGTATAATAGGATTGGATTGATGGAATCGTGAATGAACGACATTTGGCATGCATGCATTACATTCACAACTCATTCAACAATAAATTACCAGTCCACAGTATTGACACAGATTTTAAAAAGACATTAGATAAAGTAATACTTAGAGTCAGATTTTGTGTGAAAAGTATAGCAGCTTACTATAGCATAATAAAATGGTTGCTATGACGTCATGAATGACATCATTTACTCCGCCATATTGGAATATAAATGACCATCGTTCAGAGCGTGAGCGAGCACTGATATCTCGATCTAAAAAGTGACAGCATTCAGTCTGGCAGCCAGCTGACAATAAAACTTAGAGCAGCAAAGTGAGAGTCAACGCATTCCGTTCCGTTGCGTTGCGTTAGAATGATCCCGTTTCTAATGAATATCTATGGTGGTCGTCATTTCCCATTCGGAACGGGCATGATGGTCGTGAGCGATGGTAGTGCTTTTGTCACGTGTGTGTAGATGTTTTTGTTGACCGAGCGAGCGAAGCGTCCCTGTTTCAGGATTGGCCAAAAATGCTTTCGTATGTTTCTTTGTTTATTCTCCTCTACAGGGCGCATTTCTCAACCGATTCGCGTGAAATTTTGTGAGTATATTGAACAATTAAATAGAATTTTTTAGTTGAGCCAGTTTTTGGATTTTTTTCAAAATGGCGGAGATATGGGGTTTTAAAGTGTAAAAAAATCGCTACAACCCAAACGGCTAGATGGATATTAACAAATGAGGTTGGATTCGTAAAGACTATGAGAGTGAAACAGACTATATAATTTTAGTAAAAAGTTAATAGGTTGTATTTTAGATCGCAAAATGTAGTTTACAAAGTTATTGGTGCGGCTACTTTCATACTGCATGTACGTAACCAGTTACATTCATAAGTTTGTATGTATGTCAGCTTTCCCACCGACATACTCGCGAGGTCTACCAGCTCACAGAGCCACTAGTTTAATAAGCGATTTCATACAGAGCGCAATCCGAAAATTGCTGACAAATGAGTAAAATATCCACAGTAGCAACTCAGACATCATTTCCGGCGGCACTTCCGGCATTGTGTTCAAATTTTCCGATGTTGCCAGCCGAAATAAATTGTAATGTCGTCTCTTCTCTACACTACACTCTCGAGTTCTCGACATCTATCCCTCTCATGAATGCCATCTCTTGACGCCAAAGTAAACTAACAAACCGCGCCCTCTTGGGAGGACTATCCTCCCCTCCCTTGGAATTGCAAATGCTCTTATGCTGACTAGATGGCGCTCAATGTATGTTGATATGATAACATACCTAGTATGATATGATTCATCCCAGAGAGAACTATATTAGAAACAGTAACATTCCTTTCCCGAAGTCGAATTCTCAATAAGTACCTACCTACTCGGGAATGATTTTCGGATATATTTTTCCCGGTGAATCAGTGCTTACCTAAATAAAGTGCCAAGCCGGGTTGGTAATGCTACATCAACATTATGGCGGACATAGGTAAGTGCAAGCATCTGTCTAATTCCTATTTCGTTGATAACTGGTACCGATTTAGTAATATCAGACCAGATGCATGCTATGTGGATGTGGTTAGGTTAGAGGTTTATATACTCTTTGGGTTAGAGTAATTGCGTTGACCCTGACTTGACCTTGATGACGCCGACAGTTCTTGACGGCCTTGGGCAGCAGCCGACCAGTATATAGGCGACAGGCGCAGGCGTATACCTATTCGGCTCGTCATTCCCGTTCCTTTTTAGGGTTCCGCGTACCCGAAGGGTGACAAATGGGACCCTATTAATAAGCCTCCGCTGTAAGGAATGAATATCATTTGAGCGCAGTGACACTAACATGGCGTCAGTGCCGCTGTGACCGCCTTTATCCACCAGTAAATAAGGGTAACGCTAGTTCTAATCTAACGCAGTGCCGCTCGCTTCAATTTATTTTTAAAGCCTACGCACTAGGCGGAACTGCACTGCAGCGGAACTGCGCGGAAAAGTTGGGCAACTAGGCAAAACTGACGCTACCTCACGCCCCCGCCCCTCTCTCCTCTTTCAATCTCTTTCGTTCTTTGTTTGAATGACGGGCAAAAATGTCGCGCCGCAGTCGTTCAAGTGCGGTTTACCAAATAATGACGCGTCGTATCGCGCAGTTCCGCTGCAGTGCAGTTCCGCCTAGTGCGTTCGCACCTTTATATGACGGATTGACCCAGACAAACTTTCCAGCGCAAAGTAAAATACCTAGTAATTGACCCAGACAAACTTTCCAGCGCAAAGTAAAATCTATATATATAAAAAATACGCGTGTAGCACCGTACACGTGTTAGAAGTAAAACTTCTGTAGCTAGATCATTAAGTGGTACCTATACTATACACCTATACCTACCTATACTAAAAAAGATTTAAATTTCCAATTTTGAGATCCAATCTCTGCTTCAAGTTACTTTTAAGTTTCAGACGTCCGATTATTTGAAATTATTTTATACTTGTACTTACTTTTAATACGTCATGTCATTTATTTCCCACCATTCCTTATCTACAATTTGTCGCGCTCGTGGTGATATACTTAACTCATTCAATAGTGTCACTACTATTTGCATCTCGCTCAGATTATATACCATCTGACGTCACGTCTTTAAGCCGTCTCGCTCAAATGTATGCATTGCTTTGCTTGTCTCTGTGCCCAGTCCCTTTATTTAATTGATCGTTTACGTATTTTCAACTATTCCAAGTTAATGTGTACCTGCGGGGCTACCATAAGGCTTGCCACTCACCTCAGTCGCGCAGATAAATGACAAAGAAGATGGCTAAATCAATATATGGACGACTGCCCCAGACATGTACAAAGACTTCTCAACAGCCAATAGCATTGAAATATTCATTCATAAATTTAATTTACTGCGTCTGTATTTAGTTTGTAGAACTTGAAGAAAAAAAAAATTAAATATAGGTAAATAAGAGTTGTTACTCAATACTCCGTGATTCCAATATGATTCCGTGACCTTTGCCGTCGCTAGAAATAAGCACCATTTTGCAATAACATGCAACATAACGCCATCTAGCCACTCCTCTGGAAACCTCCTGTTTTCAACAGTTTTGCTAGTTGGCAATTATGTTGCATGTTATTTTTAACGATGGCAAAAGTCACTAATCAATGGCGGAATCATAGAGTATGAAGTGACAACTCTTAATTATTTAATCATTTCCTTCAAGTTCTACAAACTAACTAAAGACGCAGTAATTTATGAGAGAATATTTAAATGCTATTAATTGGCTGTTGAGAAGTCTTTGTACATGTCTGGGGCAGTCATTTTGCCAAATTGCCAACTCCTTTCGCGTCTCAATGATGTTTCTCCATAAAATAGCGCGCATTCATTATGATATGACATTAAATTGTGACAAAATGCGTGGCTGGGGTGACTGGCGTGCCTTATGCTACCCCCGCTAACCTATACATACCTACTTTGCTAGGATTTTCTAGGGTTACTTCCTACGCGAAGCGATGACGTAACTCTTATTTAATTTTATTCTTGACATTTCCTTAGTCCGCCATACGACATACCTCGATTTTTATATTTTACTTCAACATTATTGACTGGCATGAAGCATTAACTTTAAAATTACAAAAGCTTATTAAAATCAAAATCGTATAATTTCAACAGTTATAACAACAATTCAACTTTAAAATATGTATTACAAAAATTACATACAAACAAATAAGCGAAACAATAAGCCATTAAACTTATGGCTCTGTAAACTGTAGACCTCGCTTTGGCCGTTTACTACAGATAAACATTAAATAGGTAGGTATAACACGTACTTAGTAGCTAAACTGCTAATTTGTGACTTGAACTGCACTATATAATAAAAAGTGGCTTTAGAACAGTTCTAGGTACCTACTTATTGTTTTCAAGAAGTCTTAATGCAGCCATCCATCACATCGGAATTTGCTTGAAAACTAAATATCACATTTGGATGATTCTAAGTGACTTTATGCGATTACTAGCTGCCCGTTGCGCGACTACGCAGCGCGTTTTAGGTACCTATTCCATAGTTACCGGCCACAAAACGATTCGTTCATCATTTTAGAAATCCATATCGACCCGTATGTGACATTGATGAAACTCTTTTCTTACAAACTGTATGGATCGCATCGCACAGCTGTCAAACATAAGTTCCGGTTCCAACAAAGAGGTTGAACGAAGTAGTTTTTGGTCACGTCACTGGTTTTGTTTGCCCCAGCCAGCGGCGGCGGCGCCATCTTAGCCATACCGGAAATCAAGAACTCGTGGAAGAATGCTTAAAATAATTTTTATTTGTTAACGTTTCATCAGGTTTTTCTCTCACTAATTAACATTCTTTATTGTACGAATGTATTATTATCTTATCTGATTAGTTAAAAACCGTATTGAAAATAGTTGCGGTTTTAAAAGTCTTCAGCCGACCCTGACGTCACCGATTCCAATTTCCGTTACATTTCTTAGCCACTCGTGATAGCACCCGGCTAGTAGCAAGTGAAAAGCAAATATATGAATAACCCACAGTTGAGAGGTTAAATAAATTTTACCCCCGTGCCCCAAGAAGTTTTACTTCAAAAATGAATTGCTGTTCGTTAGTCTCACTAAAACTCGAGAACGGCTGAACGGATTTATCTTATCTTAGTCTTGAAATGTTCGTGGAGGTCTAGGGAAGGTTTAAAAGGCGAGAAAAAATCGAATAATTTCCGGGAAAACCCTAAAAACAGCCCTTTTCTATTTCCCATACAAACGTTTTCTAGAGTCAATCGTTTTCTAGAGTCAATTTGAACTTTATTGCTATTCAATAAAGTTCATATTAAATTGAGGCAGTACGAAGACTGCCGGGTCAGCTAGTACCTAGTAAAACTCGACTGCCCTTTTGTGTGTTTCTTCCAAGCGAATTTCGGAAGAATACTGCAGTGTAGTCGCCATGTAAAATGCACAAATGCACATGGACTGCGGCCCGGCGAGCAATGACCGACTGCGGTCGGCACGGGTGTAGAATATTCAAGGAAACTAACATTCCAAATGGACGAGCGCCGCCGGCCGTCCGAAAAATACTGTTAGCTTAGCACAGATTACAATGTATCTAGAACTGTTATACCTAGCAAGTTTCCGTCTTGCTACAAAAATACTTACCTATGTACGAATAGTACGAATATGTTTTCTACTACAGATGTTGCAACCCGCGCGATTGCTTCCAGTTTTAGAAACGCTAGGCCACGGATGGATTATTTATGCAAAACACTAAAATTGACTTACCTACTAGCATCTTGGTACACGGGTACACCTTATGGATGAACCCTATACCTGGCGCGTGAATGTCTGTGCTCTCCAGGTTTCCGGTGTGAGAAATTGTTTGCCAACTGCTATACATACATTGCTATACATTGCAAACAGAGAGGCCTTCGGCCCAGAACAATTGGGACGAAATCATTTTATCATATTTTTATTTTGCCTGTGTGTTTTTAATGTGTACCTACCTTACCTACCTACAGTATTTTTGCTACCTAGTTTTTATACCGATCGATCTCATACTAGACTGAGATATTCATATTCTTAGAAATGTTAACTAGGTATTTGCTGTTTTTAAATTGATATGTTTTATGTGTTAGTTAGTAAGATAGGTAGGTATATGGTATTTTCCTGGAATAAACATATATTATTATTATTATTATGTATCTGATTTAAGAATTCACGGGACATTGCTGTCCCGGTCCTTTTTGTAGGCTTGCGTGTGGGGACATGGGTCCGACACGTAGAGGCCCCTTTCAGACAATTTATTAGAAACAAATATGAAATGTGGTGCACCCGTTGGGTCTGTCCCCGAATACACCCACAACAAAAGTGCACTCAAAGAACATTCCCGCCAGGCACACAGGTCTATTGCAAAAACTAAGAGAAACTAAGGAATGGGCTATGGGTTTGCGTTTTCAGTGGTAGGTAATAAATCCAGGATATTTCTGGGACTACGGACACCTGCCTGAACCAAGTCTCAATATTGATCAAAAGTAGGCAGGTGGTGACTCGCCGTCCACTAATTGGGCCCCCCGTTCAGCCGACGAAAAATGACGACAAGGGGGCAACAAAATTATTATTATTATATTATTCGGCATGTGACGATGCACAGCATCTTTACATGAGAGTGCGTTGTTTTTCTTTCTGGCAACACTGATGAAACAAGCATGAACTTGACTATTGTGGTAAATAAAATATGACGATACAACCTGATTTCCGGTTTTGGTCACCTGGAGTTGAGCACGTGCGATTTCCCTCCATAGCGTCGTCTTCTTTCGTTGAAGCAACAACTCAAGAAATTATTTCAAATTGAATTATTTTTTTCTAACGGTTTACGATAAAGTGTTTTTTCGTAATCGTCTACGCGAGTGTTTCACAAGTGCAAGAAAGTGTTTGTGCAATGAGTGATCGCGATTCTTGTGATCGTGATGTATATCTCGTGTTACCGGCGAGTAATGACTCGCGTTCGCCTGTCGCCGAGAGGGCGGGCTTTGCGGACGTACCGCGCCCGCGCTCCCGCTCGCGGCAGGCCTCGTCTGACGAGGAGCCGGGGCCGAGCTGTCGGTCGAGGCAGCCCTCGTCCGAAGGCGTCGTTGATGATCCCGCGCCGCGTGCTCGTAAGCGGCAAGCTTCGTCCGACACCAATGGAGCAGAGGTAAAGAAGAAGAAGCCGGGTGAGTTGCACAGTGGTTTTAATGAGCTTCTAAAGGAAATGCGAGTAATTGCGGATTTTGTATCACGTAACAGTCAATCTATTACGATCGAACCCAACACGTCGCAGACAGAGGTTTGCCCGCAAATAAAAGAACCACTAATACTCTTGAACAGACCGGATAACTGTTATGAACGAGAAAAACTTCAAATTGATATAGGCCCTATAAAAACTGCCGTCAAAGATCCGATTGCAGCTCCAGCGGATCCTCAGCATCTGCAACGTCTACAGAGCCTGCAGAAATTCGGTGAGTCTTCCTGGAAGGATGTAAGATATACAGATTGCTTAAAAACTCATCTTGCTACGCCAGGATTTATTGACTTAGACGTAAATGATGGGCTACGACAATTGTTGAAGGGAAAAGAAGTATTAGATTCTACTGAAAAGGCCTTGGCAGGCCTTTCTAATGCCATATTGTCACAGCATGATACCCTCAAGCAGAATCTTCAACAGTTTGTGGACTGGGTTGCTAACCCAAACACGGTGCTTACTCCCCCTAATATATTCAATAATATTTCGGAGCTGTTTAACTCTACATCAAAATTTCATAAAATTAGTGAAGAAATCATGCAAATTGTTTGCGGAAAACGTGCTGAATGTATCGAGAATCGTCGGGAGCGTATCCTGATGGAAATCTCTAACAAGACTCTTCTGGAGGGTTTGCGTAAAATTCCCCCGAGCACTAAGCATCTTTTTGACGATGTGATGCTTCAGGTGTACATAAAAAATACTGGTGGCATCGACAAGTGGGTTCGACCATGGTTCAGCCAGAACAAGGAACCAAAAAACGCTAGCCAAGGCCCGAAAGCAAAACCTGCTGCTCCCCGCGACACAGGCAAGCAATTTTTTCGCTCTGAACACTCAAACCAACAGCCAAAAGAGGGTAAGCGCGATTTTCACTACTCCACCAAAAATCATGGAAAAGACAAAAAGCCATTCCGCAAGGACGCACAGGGAGGGCGAAAAAGGTACGACCATAAATGACTCCAAACTCAACAAATTTTACGGAGGCTGTCTCCGAGCGTATCGGAGACAGTGGCAGGCGCATCGGGCTCCGCAGGCCCTCCTGAAATTTATTTCCGGGTTGCGCCTCCCATTTACCTCCAAACCTTTGCTTGTTCAGCCAAAGCCTCAAATATACCATCGTTTCAACACTACTACGACCGATCAGATGACAAAACAGATAAACACGTTGGTGGCGCAGCGAGTTCTGGAAATACCCGATCAAAACCAACTAGGGCCAAGTTTCTTCTCGACAATGTTTTTGACTAAAAAGAGCGACGGTTCACACAGGCCTATCTTCAACTTGAAACGATTAAATCAGTCCATAGTACCAAAGAAGTTCAAATTAATCTCTCATCATCAAGTGCCCCACTTTCTCCAGAGAAAAGACTGGATGACAAAACTGGATATTTCGTCAGCATATTTCCACATACCCATAGCAGAGGCACACCGCAGATTTCTTCGGCTGATATACAAGCATCAGGTTTTGCAAATGACCAGCCTCCCATTCGGACTGTCATGCGCACCAAAAGTCTTCGCCGCTCTCTCGAACTGGACGGCGCAGTTACTCCGAGACAAAGGTATGAGGGTGATTGTCTATTTGGACGATTTTTTGATAGTAAATCAGTCACAAAGCCTACTCGTCTCGCAGGCCGAGCAAGCTACTCGCCTGCTGGAGTCCCTGGGTTGGACTATAAACTACGAGAAATCGGTCCTACGACCAACTCAAGCTTTGGAATACCTAGGTATAATTTGGGATACGTATCAGAATATCAAAGCACTCCCTGCAAAGAAAGTTCAGACCATAGCACACATGTCGAGTCGGGTACTGCAACGAAACAAGGTATGCTTGAAGGAGTGCCAAATTCTTCTGGGCACATACAACTTCGCAAGTTTTGTGACGCCCCGGGGTCGCCTGCACTGTCGCCACATGCAGCGGCTTGCAAGATCTCTTCAGCACCATCCGCATCAACGGCCGGTGCAGATTCCTCTTGCAGTGAGAACAGACCTACAATGGTGGATGAAGGTAACGGATCATTTCCTTACAAAAGCCAAGCTGCATCAATCACGAGTCCAGCACTTCCTGACCACGGACGCAGCAGACTACGGTTGGGGGGCTCAGATGGACGACTCCCTGATCTCAGGCAGGTGGGACCAGTCACATCTCAATTGGCATTGCAACCGGAAAGAGATGTATGCAACCATTGCAGCAATATCCCACTTCAAAGGCAGCGTGAAAGAACACCACGTAGTTCTACAGACAGACAATCGGACTGTCGTTGCGTACATCAGAAACGAGGGGGGAACAAGGTCAATCGCACTCCAAAACCTGACATACCAGTTGATGAGTATTTTAGACAAGTGGAACATAACTCTCACGGCCGAGTACATACCGGGCAGACTCAACCATGTCGCAGACGGTTTGTCCCGGGGAAAAGCAGTATCGGAATGGCATTTACTGAAACCAGCTCTAGCTCCGCTGTTTCGAAAGTTCGGTGTCCCGAAAATAGACCTGTTTGCCTCGAAGCAGACCAATATTGTGAAGGATTACGTCACCATGGATTGTTCAGACAAATCAGCAGCATTCTACAATGCCTTCAGCAAACCATGGCGGTACGAACTGGCTTGGATATTCCCGCCGCCGAACCTAATTCCTCGTGTTCTCCACCACCTGAACTCGGCGAAAGGCACCTATCTTCTAGTAGCGCCAATGTGGACCAACGCCTTCTGGTTGCCGGACCTACGCCGCCGCGCTCTGGACAAGCCAGTCAAGATCCAGAACCTTCCCCAGGTCCTAGTAGACCACAGAACCGGCCTACCTCCTCCACACGTCCAGGATATGAAGCTTTTAGTATGGAAAGTTGGGGGTGGGCTAACTTAATAATCCGAATTCGTTAGCAAGATACTTAGCGCATCTAAACATAGATCTAAAGTTTGCCTATTCCACTATTTTGGTGCATAAGTCTGTTATAAATTGTTTCAGTCAGATACCAAGTTCAAGCCTTGGTGATAATTTCTTAGTTAAACATATTTTGAAAGCTATTTCCTTACAGAAACCAAAAGGTCCAAAACCATCAATTTGGGATCCAAATGATATGTTTACATGGTTAGAAAATAACCTCCCACATACTCTTTTAGAAGCGTCACGCGTATCACGTAGTCACGTATCTTGTATACTTTTGTTAGCCTCGGGCAGACGTGTACAGGATCTTACAGGATCTTACTTATCGTTAGAACATTCCAATAAGAATGTGTGTCCCATCTTTTGGATAAGAAACATCATTGAATTAGGTAGAGAAAGACGAACAGCTGACTGCATTCGCAAAACTTCTATTGCAAGCCAATTACAGGAAGAACTTTCCACCTAGAGATTGTTTATCTACTAATATTGAGCCAATTGTTTAATTATTTATTAAAATATAAATCAATTGATTTAAGAAGTACATTTTATGTTACTACTCATTTTATAATTAAATACAGGTTTATGGTTAAAACATGCATTTAATTTAAGGTGATAATGAGGAATAACCCCTTTTTAACTTTGTTTTAGTCCTTTTATCACATAGCATCGTCGGGTCACCAAGAGCCAATAAACACGTCTCTCATGTAAAGATGCTGTGCATCGTCACATGCCGAATAATAGTGCAAGTTTTACATTAAATAAAACTTGTATTATTGAGCAGAGACGATGCACAGCATCCCTTTCAGGCCTCCTGGTGAGAGACTTCTATGGAGGGAAATCGCACGTGCTCAACTCCAGGTGACCAAAACCGGAAATCAGGTTGTATCGTCATATTTTATTTACCACAATAGTCAAGTTCATGCTTGTTTCATCAGTGTTGCCAGAAAGAAAAACAACGCACTCTCATGTAAAGATGCTGTGCATCGTCTCTGCTCAATAATACAAGTTTTATTTAATGTAAAACTTGCACTATTATACATACTTATGCATGAGAAACTTGCAAGAAAAACTCGCCTTTGTGTTGTGTTAGCAGATTAAGTTTAGATGTTTTCGTCTGCACAAGGTTTTACTGTCACTGAGATGTACCTATAGTTAACTAGAGATGGTTACCACGTATCAGCACAGCACAAATCTACTACGTAGTTTTTTTTGTGATGTAAGCAAATGTAATGACGTCACGACAAAACTGATTCGGAACGGCATTGTAGACGCTGGAATCGATTACAGCGCTGACAGCGATGTCGCGGAACGCACCGCAGGCCTTTCGCCTTACGGGGTGGCAATGGCACACCAGTGCCCAATTTTAGCCAAATATTCGACACTCCATTTTGCGTGACAGGGGGCTGGCTAATCGCCGGAGCTATCAAGTAAAGTAAAGAATGTCTCGTCACCATGTTTTTCATCAATCACCGCTATAACGACCGTATACCCAAGATGAATTACTTCTGTCATTGGTACATGATCCGCGCTGGGATCCAAACCTGCATCTCCTGCGCCAGTAGCAAGCGTGAAACCCACTCGACGAATTGTTATTAAAGTGGCTATTTTTGTCGCAGACATAGAGAAAGGCGCTGAAGATGATGATAACAGTTCACGACCACTTCTCGGTGGCAATGATGTGGCAGGGGATGTTGGAGGTGACGGCAGTATACCACTGCAGGATCTAACAGAAGCGTCCACATCCAACGATGCACCAGCAGGGTTAGTGAAAACCGAAAGGGGTGGTAATATTGACAAGCCATTTCGTACATTATGCGTCAATTTTAGACTTCTTCCTAGATTTATTTGATTACCTTGAACACAAACCAAATTTGCGACTTGATTTATAGAAATAACCGGCCAAGTGCGAGTCGGACTCGCGCACGGAGGGTTCCGTACCATTATCTATAAAAAACTGCAAAAAAAAAACATGTTGTATGGGAGCCCCCCCCTAATTATTAATTTAATTTTAATTTAATTACTTATTTTTTAAGTAAATAATCAACTCAATATATTGTGAACATTTTAGGCGTCTACCTGCTACCATTATCAATATCGAGCAAAAATGACCAAAAAAATCACGTTTGTTGTATTGGAGCCCCCCTTAATATTAAATTTCTTTTGTTTTTTAGTTTTTGTTGTTATAGCGGCAATATAAATACATCATCTGTGAAAATTTCAACTGTCTAGCTACCACGGTTCATGAGATACAGCCTGGTGACAGACAGACAGACAGACAGACAGACAGACAGACAGACAGACAGACAGACATACAGACAGACAGACAGACAGACAGACGGACGGACGGTCGGACGGACGGACGGACGGACGGGACGGACGGACGGACGGACGGACGGACGGACAGACAGACAGACAGCGAAGTCTCAGTTATAGGGTCCCGTTTGGCACCCTTCGGGTACGGAACCCTAAAAGAGAGACAGGCAGCAAGTCACTCTTTCTCACAACACAACCAATTTTAGGATTCCGACTCACACTCAACCGAATTTTGCATGTTACAGTGACACAGGGTCGGAACACTCAAGCCTTCAAAGTGTCCCGGAGGGGCCTGAAGTCTCGGAGTCAGGAGACGGAGAGCCACCACCACCAAAGCCTGAACCACTCTCGTGGATAAGAAGACAAGCAGTTGCAGCAAAGTGCAGAGAAACGGCTGGGGATATGAGCAAGCTATTGAATTTAAATTCTCAATTGCTAGAAGCTGTTGTTACAAGAGACTTCCTGAAGTGTGAAAGGTAGTATTCAAAACAAATATTGGCGAAATTATCCTACGATGTTAGACCGCCATTAATTGCAAAAGAGATTAGAACCATTTTTTTAACGGAATGTAACCATAACACCTCACGCACGCACCGTCACGTCTTTTCCTATACAGCACCACGATTAGTTAGATAATCTAGATACTCCATTTTGCGAGACGGAAGGCTAGCCAATCACCGCACCTATGGAGACTAAAGATTTTCTCACGACGTCACAACGAACCTCACAATATTTTAAGGATGTTGTGTGTGTGTGTGTGTGTGTGCTTATACCTCAACCGCCTTAGTCAACCTTCACATTGATACGGGGAGCCTATGTTGTGGACCGAAGGTCGACTTTACGGTTGCCTTCAATGTGATAAATAATCTTGCTACAGCCTTTTAGCCCAGGGTGCGAATCCAAACGTAACTAGCCATATGGAACAAGTTTCTGCCTGTCATATAGCTGCCAGCTTTCCACCAAATCCTAAAGACGAAGAGAGAGACATCCTTGAACTCCTCTTGAGGTGGGGCGCAGAAAGAGATAGACATGACAGGTTTGGTTGCACTTCTTTACACACTGCAGCGTGGAGTGGAAATGCTAGGAGTATGGCGACTCTACTCTATTATGATGGTCAGTGTCCTTTTTCATAATTTTCGTCTTTAAACCTGACGTAAATATAATAAACACCCTCTTTGTCCTTTTCCAAGCGTGGTAGGTTTCGAGAAGCCCTATTGAAGATTGAAGACGCATTACCAGAAATAGAATAATTAATAGATCAGATACTGATACAATAATGGTACTTAGTCCTCACACTGTTTCCCAGATCTGGAGTAGGTATATTGTTATTGAGATAATTCTTAACTATTTGATTGCATGGAAATATAACATTACTGAACCATTCAGTCCGTAGCATCGTTCTTATACCATATAGAAAACAATATTTGGAGTAATCCTCTGGTTTCCAATTTTGTAGATTCCACAACAAATACAGAGAATACGTTCAGTGGAAGAAATTCCACCGATACCTCCGTGCGGCATCAATCACAACCACAAATAGTCACACAGGAGATGAAGTTCCTTGTAAAAGTTAGTTGTGTTAACAATTGGTTGAAAGGCCCTAAGCTGTTTGAGGAAAAACACGACTTCACCTATATTCACAGAAGAGATAATAGTACTCATTGCAAACCTTTAGTAAGTCAATAATTTATTATTTGTTTATAACGAGCCTACTATGTCCCACTGCTGGGCAAAGGCATCTCTCCCTCTCTTCCACTCTATCCGATCCTGAGCGGTCTCCCTCCAGTCCATATCCCATAGACCCAACTCATCGCTCCATCTCTTCCTGGGTCGGCCAAGCTTTCTCTTAGCATTTTCTGGGAGCCAGTCTGTGGCTCTCTTAGCCCAGCTATTCGGCAGCATTCGAACAGTCATTACATTACCATGAGCTTTAAGGCTTTGCTACCACCACCCACACCACCCGGCTGTTTGATAGCATCGGGTGTCAAATACAAAAAACTCTATAGAGCAAGTCACACACAACAAACGAGCGGCACGGCGGCGGTCCGAAGGCGACCCTGCCCTGTCGTGTCAGTATTGCGGCCATTTGACAACATTGACAACCTCCCACCGCCGGTGTAGGGCCTCCTAAAAGAATCATCTGAACGACAGTTTATCCATATCATGTTCCCACCCTCAGCTTCCAGCGTTCCGTGCTGGATGGACGGCCTTACACGTGGCCAGCGCATGCTCCAGCGCAGACTGCGCCCAGTTATTGCTGGCCTCTGATGCTGATATTCTCGCGGAGGAGTGTAGTGGACTGACACCGCTCGACGTGGCTGGTTCATACGATGGGCCGCTGCCGACGGATAAAGAGAGGTGGGTTTTGTGAAAATATTTGGACACTAATGAAGGTGCTAAATTGCTAATGAAGACAAGATATTTGTATTTTTTTTAGACCTGGGGGGCTCCCTACTGGCTGGTCGGCATGAGGTGCCATGCCAGTCGCAAACGCGACCATATCAGACATTAAAAACTAAAAAAAAAACCGCCTTCATGACCTTTTACTTAGTCTTCCCCGCTGTGTATACAAATGTCGTCTATGAACCCGAAAACGACCTATAAAATCTGTCTCCTGACGATGAAGTCCAAACGTATTACTTAATATAAACGAATACACGATCCTAACAGCCAGTATTTATCTCGTGACAATGACTATAAACACCGAAAAGTCACAAAAAGGCTGGATGTATAATGTCATCCAGGTAAAACCAAATTAAACTTCACAGTTTTTTCATGTAGGAACTTTTGGACCGATTCCTGATTTCAAAAAATGGGACCAAACTGTTGGATTGACCATTCGAAAGAAGAAAGAATTTTTGAAATCGGTTCATAAATAGTACCTACCAGTTTCAATGTAACAAACATAAAAAAAAAATAAAAAATAAACATACAACCGACCGAATTGATAACCCTCTCCTTTTTTGAAGTCAGTAAAAAAGTGAAACATTGACAACTGCACCACCACTACCGTGCTGAGCTGAACGAAGTCTTCAAATATATGAGTTGGTTGGTCTCAAAATGATTCTTGGTTATTGAGGTAGTGGAATATTGCGGGAGGTTGGACATTATTTGTGGGGGGGGGGACCAATTCTCGCGGTGTCGAGATCATCTTCATGGTCGAAATATCGATTCGAATCACCAAATATTTGTATGGAAAACAAAGAAAAGCTATTCTCACGATACGCCTTACGACCAACCAAGATAATTCGACTCGTTCTCGATCGAAATAAATATGAATCGAGATCGTTTTTGCCGGATCTTATCGCGATAATTGTCGCCCTGGTCGTCTCTCAAACCCCGACTGACACTTCTAAACTTTCAGCTTCGCAAAGGTCATCAACATCCTCATCCACGCCGGTGGCAGAATCCATCCAACCAAGTACTGGCCGTTTACAACACCGCTCCACAAAGCAGCTGAGCTGGAATCTCTGGACGCTATCCAGGTGTTGTTGGAGCAAGGTGCATCTGTAGCCCGACAGGACAGCGATGGATGTACTCCACTACATGTTTGTGTGGAGAAACGTCTGGAGAAGCCTTTAGAGGTTCATTTTGTTTTCGTTATCTATTAGTATGAAGAGCCTGCTAAATCCCGCTGCTGCGCGAAGGCCTGTCTCGGCCTGTTCCACACTATCCGATCCGTTTTTTTCCATATAACTACCCAACTCAAAACCTCGTAAAGGATATCAAAGTTTATTTGAAAATTCAGGGTATTAAACTGTGTGTATTTTCGACAGGTATTAGCAAATAGCAAAGATGTGGACGGCAAACTTGCTGTAGACGTGCAGAATTGTAATGGTCAAACGGCGTTGTATGTGTGTGTAATTGATGGTTGGATGCCGGGCATCCGGATTGCGTTGAAGGCTGGAGCAGATGTCACGAAAAAGGTAATTGTTTTAAGTTATTAAGTATTTGCCCAGCAGTGGGACACCATATAGGCTATATATAAAAAAAAGTATTTTACCAAGCATCCGCTCTCCGTCTGTCTGTCTGTCTGTCTGTCCGTCAGCGGGCTCTGTCGCACGAACCGTAATATTAGCTAGAAAGTTGAAATTTTCACAGATGTTTTACAGATTTTCAGTATCTGTTGCCGCTACAGCAACAAATACTGAACTACACGAAAAAAAAAAAAAAAGTAAATTAAAGTAGCGTTTCTGAATCGTTTGGATAACAAAATTACGAGATGAAGACATTCGGTGCGGAACCGTTCGGTGAATGTGAGAGTCTGACTTGCACTTGACCGATTTTCAACATTCTGTTGTTACTGTTAACTACTTACTTCCTTACAAAAACATTCAAATAAGTCTGGAATCACACGTCACTTCAAAATAATCAAAGTGTTTTTTTTTTCAGATGAATTATTTTGGTTGTACACCATTTCACCTAGCAGCTTCTAAAGGAGACTTAGATATATTGAACGAATTACTTTACATTGCCAAAGAACATAAAGTCTTGAATGTACAGGATGAAGATGGTGCAACACCTTTATTTGAAGCAATACAAAGAGGCCACTTTGAATGTGTAAAAGCAATTTTAAGAGAAGGAGCATCCATAGATCTTACTCTGCGACGTGATAGGGCTAATGTTTTCCACAAAGCCGCCGAACGCGGTCATAAAGGCATCCTTGATTGTTTGATAGGTCACGATAATGACCTAACACATAAATTTATAAACGCTCAATGTAATGAAACAGGAAAAGGTTATGGACCCATACATGTAGCTGTCAAAAACAATAATGATGAATGTTTGAACCTTTTGCTGAATAAAGGAAGAGCTAATATTATCCTTCGAGCGAGTAATGGATGGACACCGTTGCATGTAGCAGCTTTCTATAACAACAGTAAAATAGCAAATATTCTACGTTACTCCCAGGAGAGCACCGTAAAAGAAATCGATAATAGTGGATGGCTACCCCTGCATATAGCTGCCAGATATGACAACAAAGATACTATGACTATCTTAATACAGCATGGCCATGACGTGGCCAGTTTGGCACGTCTCACAGGAAGCCCTGGGCAAGAGCAAGAAAGAAGGACAGCATTAGACATGATTTTCAAACATGTGACAGAACCCGTTGAGTATCTCCAAGATGTTTTTGACACAATGGTAAATACAAATGTGGCAGTAAACTTAAAATCTTATCCAACTAACAATCATTTGAAAGAAATAGTGATAGAAGCACAGTACTCTATATTGAAACCGGGAATGGATGTTGTCAAGGCTTTGCTTAGAACTGGAAATGTGTATCAGCAAAAACGATTGCTACTTCACCCGTTGTTGGAGAGTTATCTTTACTACAAGTGGAAAGCACTGATGCCGTTATTATATCCGATTTTAGTTTTCTACACATTCTTCTTAATATCTCTCACGATATTTGTCGTATCTGTCTTCTTCTACAACGACACGAAAGAAGAAAGCCCCCGATGGTTGGACTCAAGTGTATGGCGTATCATTCTTATTGCAGCAATATGCCTTGTATTCATTCAGGTAAGTCATTTCTGTATAGGCAGTATCTTAAATTTTCAAACTATCTCTACAAAATATTTGATACTTAGTCGTAGCTTATACAATACTTAACATATTTTTTGAAGTAAAACTTCTTGGGGCACGGGGGTAAAATTTATTTAACCTCTCAACTGTGGGTTATTCATATATTTGCTTTTCAATTGCTAGTAGCCGGGTGCTATCACGAGTGGCTAAGAAATGTAACGGAAATTGGAATCGGTGACGTCAGGGTCGGCTGAAGACTTTTAAAACCGCAACTATTTTCAATACGGTTTTTAACTAATCAGATAAGATAATAATACATTCGTACAATAAAGAATGTTAATTAGTGAGAGAAAAACCTGATGAAACGTTAACAAATAAAAATTATTTTAAGCATTCTTCCACGAGTTCTTGATTTCCGGTATGGCCAAGATGGCGCCGCCGCCGCCGCCGCCGCTGGCTGGGATAAACAAAACCAGTGACGTGACCAAAAACTACTTCGTTCAACCTCTTTGTTGGAACCGGAACTTATGTTTGACAGCTGTGCGATGCGATCCATACAGTTTGTAAGAAAAGAGTTTCATCAATGTCACACGGGTCGATATGGATTTCTAAAACAAGCAAAGCAATGCATACATTTGAGCGAGACGGCTTAAAGACGTGACGTCAGATGGTATATAATCTGAGCGAGATGCAAATAGTAGTGACTGAATGAGTTAAGTATATCATCACGAGCGCGACAAATTGTAGATAAGGAATGGTGGGAAATAAATGACATGACGTATTAAAAGTAAGTACAAGTATAAAATAATTTCAAATAATCGGACGTCTGAAACTTAAAAGTAACTTGAAGCAGAAATTGGATCTCAAAATTGGAAATTTAAATCTCTTTTAGTATAGGTAGGTATAGGTGTATAGTATAGGTACCACTTAATGATCTAGCTACAGAAGTTTTACTTCTAACACGTGTACGGTGCTACACGCGTTTTTTTTTTTTTTCAGGAGCTGCTCTACTTAAACGTGAAATCCTTAAAAAAGATACTGTTCCATCTAGAGACATGGATAAAAATTGTCTGTTATGTGTGTTCTATGATCACAGCAACGATTGAAACAAACAACGTTAAATCAAATCCCGAAACCGTAACCGAATGGTCTAGGCATGTAGCTACAACAGCCTTGATATCGTCCTGGTTAGGAATGATGATTTTGATATCCAAATTTCCTAAACGTGGCTTCTATGTTTTGATGTTTGGGAAAGTTGCCACTAATATCTTAAAGGTATGTTTTGGTGTACTTATCTTTTTTGAATAGTCTGTCTCTCTCTCTCTTTGTAATGTTTGTGTGTGTGTGTGTGTGTGTGTGTGTGTGTGTGTGTGTCGCCAAACGACTGTTTCTGTAAATTTTATTGCGATTTTAATCGGTTTAGTGGTTTGAGAGTTATCAGCTTATGGAAAATTCATTGTTTGTGTCTAGGGTGTTTTGCCATGTTTTATACTTAAATAGTATTATTTACCACGCGGTCAATACAAAAACATTATAAAGATTTCCTTATTCTTTTCAGATTCTCGTCACCTTCGTATTTCTACTTATCGGTTTCTCTCTGAGTTTCATGATCCAGTTCCATACTAAGCCGCCCTTTGATGGTCCCTGGTCGGCCTTCGTCAAGACCGTCGTTATGACGACTACAGAATACGACTATGGGTCTCTTTTCCAAAAAAACAACTGCACTGGTTCGGACAACTCCACTGTTTGTGAAGACAATATGTCGAAATTGTCTACAGTAATTGCCCAAATATTTTTTCTCGCCTTTCTCGTCTTAGCTGGTTTAGTTTTGATGAATCTAATGATAGGTGTAGCTGTTAACGACCTTCAAAGTTTAGAGATTATTGGCAACACGAATAGGTTAGAAAAACAAGTCGACCTTCTCAAAATTATGGACAAATTTGATAACAAACTTATTTTACTGTCGCGTATACTGCCAAAGAAATGGAAAACTATTCTGGCAAAGAATTTAGAATTAGAAAGCTGGGTAAAGATAAGCACTAGTGTTGCTAGAAGAAGTTTTAGAAAAAGAGCTTGGGAATATCTCAAGACGATATATTTTGGAAAAAACCAAACTACTAATAAGTTCGTCTGGTTTGATAAGAACGATTTGCCATTGCACATAAAAGATGCTCTAGTCAAAATAGCAACGAAAAGAAGTCAGATTTATTTAAAGGAAAATGCGAAGGAATCTAAATTACAAACAGCTATAAATAAGGTTGCTGAAATACATAACAAAGTAGTGGGGAAAAAAGAAGTTAAACACGACATTGTAAGCGAGTCCAAGAAATCTGTAGTTGCAAATGAAGATATAACAAAACCACAAGACCATGATATGAACGAGAAACTAGTCGATATGAGTAAGAAAATAAATCAGATGGCTAGTGAAATAGATGCTATCAAACAGTTTATGGCTAGATTGGAGAGTAAGCTGGAAAAGATGTAAAAACTCACAGTTGCGATGTTTCAGTTCCCAGACAAACATACAGATAACTTGACTAGATATCTCATGTAGGTAATCAGAGGTTTGATAATTTTTAGGGTACTGTACCCGAAGGGTGCCAAACGGGACCCTATTACTGAGACTTCGCTGTCCGTCTGTCCGTCCGTCCGTCCGTCCGTCCTGTCTGTCACCGGGTCCGTCTGCACGAACCGTAATAGCTAGAAAGCTGAAATTTTCACAGAATGTGAATATCTGTTGCCGCACCAACCACAAATACTGAAATACGAGAGATATTGCAAATTAAAGGGGGCCCCGATAAGATGAATGTTGCCATATGTACGGTTATAAGTGCCGTATATGTACGTCGTTATATAACCTATCAACCAATCTGTTATTTTTATTGATTACAATACTTAATTGATACCTACGTAATATTTTTAAACACATTTCAATTCAATTTCAATATTTGTATTTCAGACTACCCCCGCGGTTTTTATTTTTTTTAACAACACAAAATGAAATGTAGGCTAGCCCTCAATAATTTACAAATAATTTGATTTTTGTAGCAAATATTTCGAAAACCGGGTCAGATTATGCCCAATGGGGTTCACTACGCCATCCCGAAACACACTTAGCCTTGTTACATTTCAACTATGACGAATCATCGAACATACAGTAAACCTTAAGTTTAATTCATAAGATGTTTGGTATGCCTTTAACCATTTGTTCAGTGCTACGTTTCACCTAAACACTATACTACGAAATATATTTCATCGAAGTACCATTTATACCCACTATCGCATCATCAACGTTTCGTATTTGGTAGGTTTGGTATTTGGTTTGGTATTTTATGGGTATGCTTACACTATGTTTATTGCTTACACTAAGTTTATTACGTGTACTAAGGTATTTTAGTCAGTACCAATACCCTATCCCATATTGAGATAATTGAAACAAAAAGTAAACTTTAGAAAAAACCGACTTCCACAAACCCTATTTGATTAGATTGAGTTTAATACTAACTGTAACCCCTTATCCCCCCCTCCCTTGGGGAATTAATTATGTCAAATGCTATATCAGTGCTACCCCACGCGACTAAGGAACCCCTGTACAAAGTTTCATGGCTCTAGGTCCACCGGTTTAGGCTATGCGTTGCCTGCCCGTCAGCCACGCATTGTATTTGTTCCTAGTATTGAGCAGATCTGGTGGCCATATGTGGTCTTCATCAGCAGTTCCGCATCACAATATTATGCTTACCATGTGCATTTGCACGAGTTATCATGAAAAACACAAAAATCACTATAGGTCTGCCTATAATATTTGAAGAGTTCTCTCGATTTCTCCAGGATCCCATCATCAGATCCTGACCTGGTGTCAATGGGACCACCCTTGAGGTATTACCTATACGCCGAAAAAAGATTTGTTCAAATCGGTTCATAATTGGCGGAGCAATCGCGTAACAAACATAGAAAAAAAAATTAAAAAAAAAACATACGGGTCGAATTGAGAACCTCCTCCTTTTTTTGAAGTCGGTTGATAAAATATTAAGATGATCAAACAAACCTTGTTCGAATGGCACGTAGGTGAAACATCATTTGATTTGAATTAATGAACTGTAAGCAAAATAAACCAATAATGAAATGTCAAAAGGTGAAATGAAGCATCGGTGTAATATAATTTGTCCTACTGAAGCTTAGTTTAATTCATCTTAAGGTGAGTCATCATAGTTGAAATGTAACAAGGCTAAGTGTGTTTCGGGATGGCGTAGTGAACCCTGCCCAATGACCTTTTCTTTTTGTTTATTTTTTTATTGTTTTGAGTGCTTTTGATTTGTTGTACAATGGTACGGTACCCTTCGTGTGCGATACCGACCCGCACTTAACCGATTTTTAAAAGCTTTTATTTAACTTGCACTGTATGTATGTATGTTTGTTTGTTTGTTTGTGGGTATCACGGTTCGCGTCCAAAATGTCGGCTTGAATTTGACCCACTTCCCGTTATCCGATTGAGCTGAAATTTCGCATACGTGTATAAGTCGGATGACAATGCAATATATTTCTGACTTAAAGCTGATCTGATGATGGAGACGGAAGACGGTCATGGGAACTCTGTCATAAAACATCACAACACCATCATACTTGGGCTCGTTCGATTCGTCTTAACAAATACTTTGGTCCTAAAATATTTTTTATGACATAGTGCTGATCTGATGCTGGAGCCGGAAGGTGGCCATGGGAACTCTGTTACCAAACGACGCAATTCTATCGTGTTTGGTCTCATTTGATTCGTCTTGACAAGCACTCCAATTCTAGATTAGATGTTTTGACCTGTAATGTTTTTTTTTTTTTTTTTTATTTAGCCATCAAAGTGTCCCACTGCTGAGCAAAGGCCTCCCCCTCTTTCGTCCACACTTCCCTGGTCTGTGCCACCTCCGGCCACCCCGGCAAAAACTTGTCGAGGTCGTCCCGCCATCTCCGTTTAGGCCTGCCCCTACACCGGTATCCGTCCTGTGGCACCCAGTCAGTGGCGATTTTCGCCCATCTGTCTGGGTGCATGCGACTTACGTGGCCGGCCCAGTTCCACTTTAGCTTAGCGGTCTGTGCACCCACATCAGCGATGCCAGTTATGGAGCGCAGTGTGGTGTTCCTAATGTGGTCCGTCCTACGAACATTTAGGATGCTGCGCTCCATTGCTCGCTGGCAAACCTTGAGTTTGGACTTCTGAAGTTCGGTCAAAGACCATGACTGACATGTAATGATAAAGACTAAAAAGTTAAAAATAAATTACTTAAAAGTAAAAAAACATTTTTAAACAAAGCTTTTATTTAATGCCCTAAAAAGAAGAAAATAAAATTTCAATTCAATCAAATGCGTCATTTTATTACATTACACAATTTATACGATATAAAAGCTTGTTGCGGGATTTATCTTCAAGTCTGTGCAAATAGGTGCCTACCCACCTAATTAAGTCTACACAAGTAAATCTCGCAACAAGCTTTTATATCGTATAAATTGTGTACCTAATGTAATAAAATGACGCATTTGATTGAATTGAAATTTTATTATCTTCTTTTTAGGGCATTAAATAAAAGCTTTGTTTAAAAATGTTTTTTTACTTTTAATTTTTAAAATTGTAAAGCAATTGGAAATAGAAAAATAAAGAATTTAATACCTAGGTACCATAATTTGTATTATTTATGTAATTCTTAAATCTAAGTACCTATTACATTCTCATTGACATTTTCCATGATGGGAATACTGTAGGTACTATATTCCGATTGAGTGTTATAAATAGTAGTTCGGTCAGTAGCTTTTCTGAGGAGGATTCAGTTTGACATTTCTAGGCGTTTAATAAAACGCGATCGACAGGTATCAATTAGTTTACTGAGACAATTTCAGTGGAAGATGAGTATCATTATTGCCATGACGCGTTTTTAAAACGAAATGAGGGTAGTCATAACCATAATCATTTATTTATGCGGTAAATGGCTAATATACCCAGGTCAGATACAAATGAGACCGATCGATCTGATGACTGCTTATTCTGCTTGCAATGCGTAATGGGATTACTGAGACAAACCCGGGATCTCCGGGATCTCAGTTTAGTGACCAAATGTAATATTAGGGTGACAGAAATCCCAATATAGATTCCATAGAATAGGGGATTTTTTGACAGCTAAAAATAGTTCTGAAAGCTGCCGACAGATGGCTTTTTATAGACATGAATTCATATGACACAGTCTGTTGCCGTCACAGAGTAAGTAATTTTTGACCGATCTTGAACGGTGCGGCGTGTCATGTCAACCAGCATTCTTGTCTATTGGGCCTATTAGACTACGCTGTCGGCAAGGCCCTGTCTGACTCACTGTCTCTTTCTAGTCGTTCCATCAGAGTGAGACGTCTATACAAATCGTGCCCTGCCGACAGCGTAATGTAATAAGCTCTTACGTCTGTCATTCCGTCCGTCCGTTACGTAGACAGAGAAAGGAATAGACGGAGTGCATTTTGAGACGGAGATGGAGATATAGTTGGTTCTCAATAAGCATAAGGTTCAGAGGCAAAATCAGAGATTTTTCTGCCACACATCTGTCAAAACAAGCATTTGACAATACTGTGGCTCGATAAAAACGCATACGCGGGTAAGGGATAGGTGATCGTTATTGTTTCTCGCTTAGACAATAATGATTCGTATTGTGTCATCTCTTTCTTTTCTTTTTTTTCTGACGATGTGTCATCTCTATAATCCCCCTACGGTCCGTTACCTATGTACAATGTTGTAACCGTTTCGCGAATGTATCTCTGCTCTGTTTTGTTGAATATTACGACGACCCTGGCTATTATTTCGGACTTTGGTCAGAGTATCGATAAGGGGGCGGAAGCCCCTACTGATGATTTCCGTATATCTGTGGGGTTACTATCAACTCTAATGGCCGTTCTACACTCTCGCCGAGTGGTCTCGTGATGTCTCGGGCGAGAGCTCTCGCCCGAGAGGCCTGCAACGAGGGATACCCTCTATACTCTCACCGCTTCTAGTGCAATGCTCTCGGGCTCCTCGCGAGACATGCCGAGACTCTTTGACTCGGGCCCAAAAACCGCCGCCGGAGCGAGAGCAGGCGAGACATCACGCACGAGACACCCCGAGCGCGGCGAGAGGTACCCTCTACCTTCTCCGTCTCAGCATGTCTCGTGTTGTCTCGGCGAGAATGTAGAACGGCCATTATAGCAGGACCTAAACCGGGCAGTTCTGCTTTTTTCATACAAATAAATTAATAACATTCTAGTATTGAAAAAGCAAAACAGCCCGGTTTAGGTCCTGCTATAAGAGTTGATAGTAACCCCTCTGATCTGTCACTTGCTCAACTTCAATTTTTACTCTTGGCAATCTGTGTCACTTGCTCGCTGATGATTTGATTTTGTTTTTGTTGGTTGTTGCGGGTTGCGGTTGTCGTTTGATTATTGATTGACGGCTTTGACTTGTTGACCTTTTCTCTATGCTGAATTGCTGACCACAGATTATGTTCTTCGGTTGTTATTATTTGGACTGGCAACTTTTCTCAACTCATGTCTGGCCTACGACATCTAGTGACGAATTTGGAACTACTGAAGTTGTTTTTTTTTAAATCCCCCATTGTTGCAAGGTAATGCGCCATGTAAATGTCATATAGCAATATCCCTAAACTGATAGGCAATAAAGATAAAATGGCATGTATTATCCTTATCTCATGATAAGACGCTCCTTGTCATAGAGCTGTGGATTTATAGATCTGACAATCAACACCTATACAAGGTGTAAATGAATTAACGCAAAATGAGAAACTACTTTGTTGGAGCAACTTTCATTATGAAACCGATTTGATCAGAACTTTATTTTTCAGTTCTCCATACAAATCAGCTGACCCACTCAGGCAAAAATGTCCGTAACAAAGTAGTTTCTCATTTTGGGTTAATTCATTTACACCTTGTAGAGACTGAAGTAAGTAATGCATTTTACTGGGCCGGCCGGGAGTCGTGTACAGGCATGGAGGGAGATAGCTATAGTGAGGCGCAAGAAGCCTTCTCGGCGGCGCACTGTGATCAATAATGAGATATTAGGTGGATAATATTCAAATTTTACATTGTGCGGGTAGTCAAAACAAATCATTGCAATCTGATTGGGGGTCGTTACCCCATGTTCTTGTTTAATATGAACGGTTGAAGGCAAGTCATTACTGAGATATAAGCTAGTGAATGCAGTGTTCTCGCTGATTGAATGAATCTGTTGTATTTTTATTCTGTTTTCGCGCACAGTTAGCTGTTTGTTGTGACTTACACAGTGCCTTATTGTGTATTTAAAGAAATGGTGCACATTAAAGAAGGTATGTCCTTAATTTTCCATAACATTTCGTAATTGTTCACTGTTATAGTAATTTAGGTAAACGCCCCGTCGACAAGCCAAAACCGGCATTCCACCCTCGCCTTCGCTATTGCTATTGCTATTACAACTCGATTGTGCACGCGACTCGTACCGTACCGGGGTGTACCCATCGTCGCCTCTATCCCCATTCAGTGAGAACAGAGGCGATGGGGACGACCGACGGACGACGGGACTAAAAGTTAATTATTTTATCACAATTTCGATGTCCAAAAATCATGGGGACAACGGAACTACACCGTTTTCGCGGCCCAGATTCTGAAAATGGTGACATGTCTAGATTGATGTAAAAAAAAGTTTTTTTTTCTGAGATGAAAGAAAACGGTGAAAAAAAAAAACATTTTTAAAAACCGTTTTTTTCCGGAGCTGGTTTTTTTCAAGAGTACCTACGAAATTATATTGAGTCAAGTAAAATTTGCACTTAAAAGCACTTAATATTTTTAAACGGATCCCTGATTCGAAAAATTGTTTTCAACTATCCATAAATGACTCAAAATAATATTTTTTTACATTTGAAAGCATTTACGCGACTAAAATCATGTAACTGTTAGCAAAAAAGCAAATCAAACGCTTTATTTACATCGGTCGGCCATTCGGCGCGGAACGAACGCACAACCAGAGTCTACCACAGTCTACTACTTCTTTCCCCAATGTTGTCATTTGGTTTTTAACCGACTTCCCAAAGGAGGAGGTTTACAATTCGTCCGGACCGGATGTATTTTTTTTTGTTTTTTGTTTTTTGTTTTTTTTTTTTTATGCCTAGACGGATGGACCGATTTTTCCGATTATTTTTTTGTTTGAAAGGGTTTACCTTCCCATTGCTCCCATTGACACCAGAAAGTTGAGTGCGAGGATGACACCCGTTTGCACTAAAAATAAGAATAGCCTAAGTTCTTCCCTAACTTAAGCTGTTCCTAGCAAAAAAAAATGCACTAACCTTAAGCCATACATTTTACTCTATGGGTTAGGCTGTTCTTAGCTAGGACACAGATTAATAAAGAGTTGGCTAGGACAAGACTTACTTACGTATGAGTGCAAATTGGTGTAGTTTCGGATATAAAATTTCTTATTTCCTGGAAAAAAACCAAATTTAGAAAAAATATATATATATATATTTCTTATTTCTTTTTTCAAGCTTGTGAAAAAAAAACATTTTGTTTTTTTTTCTATTTACATCAGATCTCTAGACATGTCTAACGTTGTTAGGACTATGGTAGGTATGTACTCAGAACGGATATGTCGATTTCCATACGTATAATAAATACAGAATCACAAAAGCAAATGATAAGATCTGCGGATTATTTTTGACCAGTAAGACTTACTTCAGTTCAATGTAGGTCATGCTAGGAGACGAATGAAATTAAGTTCTGTGCTGATAAATAGAAAGAAACTGTGGGTTTTTGTGGGAAAAATATAACAATCTATCTATTTGGTGAAGTAATATGGCTACTTTAAAAGGTAAGACATTTTTTTCTGGTAGGAGTAGAAAGCTGGGCTCCACGGTCTATAGTGGATTTCACGGTTGCTTCTCAGGCATGAGATCCAGGTACGAGTCCCGGCGCTGACCATACAGAGTGTAACAGAAAGGGGTGTACAAGCCGAAAGATGGTTGTTAGGGACATCATTCTGAACAACTTTCACTATGGGAGTTATGGGACCAACTTGATCAGAGCAACTTTATTTTTCACTCCATCATACAGATCAGCTGGGGCCCTATGCTGCACTGGGAAACGCATTGCAATTGGATCTCGACCGCTTCTTAAACGCCCGAAATCGCGTCATTTGTTATTCCGGTAACACATCGCAAATGGATTGCCAGTATTCGCAAGGCGTTTTCGAGGCATTCTCGCGGCCTTGCTCAAGTCGGTCCTACAGTGAAAGTTGTTCAGAATGATGTCCCTAGCAACCCTCTTTCGGCTTGTACACCCCTTTCTGTTACACCCTGTATACGGTCGCCTGCGCCTAGAGGTATACACAAGCAGTCTAAGCAGGATTCACTCGTTAATATGACCCACCCATACTTTTAGACGCAGGCGACCGTACCAATAGGTAATGTCATTTATCTAGTACATTGTAGGGATGTTCTACGGTGGTGGGAAATATCGTGAGGAAACCTTCATTACTCCCATAGCTACGGCGTTGGGCTCCAGCCGCCTGTCACGCAAAATGAGGTATTGCTATCTATCTGCCTAAAACCCTTGCGTCTGCCATCCCGTAAGGGAAGATGCATGACGCTAATTTTAGACCGCCAAATTAAATTAAAAGTCACCGCAAAGCAGATCACGATTACACCCTTGAAATTGACGATAGCATCGAAAAATATAGTTTTTATCACACCTGCTCTGAAAATACATACTAATTATACCAATTAGAGGGAAGAAACGCCTTTATCCCGCCCTTCAAATCCTTTCATCCCAAGGTATGGAAGTTTGTATGAAAATCCTTCCGACCCAAGGGTGGGAAGTATGTATGAAATTCCATTACATACCCGGTTTTTTTTATTTTTATTTGTCAGCAGTCATACTGCAAAGAGTCTTTAACTGTCTACTAATTAAATTTCAAGTAAATTGTTACTGGCCACATACAGTTTTTTTTACCAGTTACCAACCTCCTCGGTGCATACAGAAAATTTAAAACGAAATTATTTTTGTATATAAAACGCGCGGAATCACGGAAGAAGTGGCTGCATGACCTTATGATCTTAGCCTACTCCAGAAACGGGCGAATAAAAAAAGGAAAAGCCCGCGCATTTTCGCAAAAACTTCGATTGATTTAGCATTTATCTTTGTGTTTAAACATTTCTATGCATTTATGTCTATAATTTTCCTCGTAGGTGTAATAAAAAGCACTATACATACCTCAGGATAAAGTACAGTTCCATACCTCAAATGGTTTGCGCCACGAGCTTGTGCCATAATCTCGGTATGGAACTGTCACTTTCTTCCCTCTGAAGTAATGTACTATTTCACCACTCCCGCACGAAAGAAGTGTCTTTCCTCTACGAAAACAGTGAGGAAAGTTAGTTTTTCCTCACTGTTTGAACAGTGAGGAAAGTAATGATTCCGTTCAGAAACTAACCTTGCCTGATTTTTATGTTAAGTTTTAAAGATATTTTAAAAAATAAATAATTTTATACTTAGAATATAAATACTTATAAGTTAAGATTAATAGTAAAGATAAGGCTGTAAAAGTGGTTATTACAGGCCTTACTGTAATTGTTAACCAGATAATTTCAGAACTTACCAATAAAACAAAATCATAAAATAAACATACCAATAAAATCCAGCATATAAGAAAATGAATTAAATTACTGTAGGTCATTCATGATCACTGATTATTTATTTTATTATTTTATTTTATAATAAAGAATTATTTTGATTTGCTTTGTGACTATTCAATTTATTTACGTATGGTGACTGAATACTTTCTTGCTGGGAGTGGTGAAAAGTTTTGTATGCAACATGTGAGCAAGTTCATTTGCTATTCGTTTTGTTGAGTCTTTCGCTTACTCAGGATTGAATTTTATAATCACTCGCTGCGCTCGTGATTCTATTTTTCAATCCTTCGTTCGCTCAAGACTCCAAATCAAAACTCATAGGAAAAACGAACTTTCCTCACTTGTTGGATAAATAACTATTGCATGTCGTGAATTTGTCGTTGGAAGTAGGTAAGTATAATGTAGTAGTGTCTTTATTTGAAATCTAGAGGTAGGGCAATGCCCCTGCTAAGGGCGCGTTGGCACTATGACGACACGACAGAGAGTGTTCCTTTTAATCGTGGCTTGTATATTTTAATGGAGGTGTTCTCATTAGGACGACATGATTAATTATCGTCCAGCTTTTTTCGAATTGTTGTTTAACGATTTATTAATCGTGTCGTCTTGTGGGAACGCCCTGAGTCGAGTAAGGCACAGCCGTACCATCGTTTCTCGAGTTATCATGACAAATTAATTTAGTCATCGTCATCGAGCAAACGGTTCCCAAACTGTGTGAGGCCTGGCCCCCGATTCTCGCACTATCGAGATCATCTCCCCAGTCAAGATATCGGTTTTGATACGGCCTAAATCCGTCCAAAACTATCTCGCTTTATATTTATTTCGATCGAAAACGGGTCGAGATATCTCGGTTGGTCGAAAGGCTAGTCGTAAGAATAGCTTTTTCTTGTTTTTGATATCGATATTTCGACCATGGACATGATCTCGCTAGCGCCAGAATTGCCCCCCTGACGTATGATTCTCGCGCATTCGATATACGGATATCGACACATACATCGAGTGATTTTGTATGGGAATCACTCGATTTAGGTATCGATATCCGTTTATGAATGGATCTAATTGTTTGTAAGAATCTTAGGGTAGCTTAAGGTTGTTAGATGTAAGCGGTTGCCTAGGCGTTGGTCAAAGATTACGATTAGCTAACAGACTAATTACCTATTTCAGCCAATCATGAACCGCTAACAGACAAATTTCAGCCAATCATAAACCCGCTGTTTAAACGTTTAGTTCTATGCCTTTCGTTCGGATGCACCTACCTACACACAATATAATTTTACCACCACCCGCAAATATCTTTTGAGTTGACTGAGTACTGACGTGTTACGCTCCTGCCCATAAATGCACGTGAATTAAGTTATTTTGTGCCTGAACTGATCCAGAAATCCCGTGTTCCGTGTGTGTTCCTAATACCTCGCGCCCTGAACTGAAGAAAGCCCAAGAAGACGGATTGCAGGTGACACAAATTGACTTGACCTATTTTTTTCTCCCAAACACCCGCTATTTTGAATTAATCATCAATTAGCTAAACGTTATGTTTGAACAGAGCGCCTAGAATGCCGCATGCCGGTCTAATCTTCTAAATCAATACCGAACATCTAAAAAAAATCTGTATCAGCCCAAGTTTGAAAACCAGTGCTAATATACATCTCATTACACTCTTCCTCATCACTAAATCAGTTCTTATCATAATCATGACAAGGTTTACTTTGCCACATCATAAAAATAACCTTGGTTTTCATAATGTGTACAAGGTTTGTTAGGATAACTATGAGACAGTGAGAGATCTGATTTCTTAGAAGTGTGACTTGAACATGTCTTCACTTGTAAAAAAATAGTGAACGCTATAATAAAAAAAAACATAGCGTCACACGTTTTTCCATATGGGTTGGCGGAGGCCTAGTTATATCCACATTAAGCCATCAGTTAGTGTTTTTAATGACATGTGTTAGTATACTGCAGAATTATTTTACTGAAAAATATGAACGTTTTCGGAAACTAAAATGTGCAGCAGTCACATCTTTGGTAGAAGATTGTCGGAGTTATTTTATTCTGATGGTAAGTGTAATTGATTTTTAACCGACTTCCCAAAGGAGGAGGTTTACAATTCGTCCGGATGTTTGTTTTTATTTTTTATTTTTTATTTTATGTATGTGCCCCGATAGCGCCTAAACGGATGGACCGATTTGGAAAATTATTTTTTTGTTTGAAAGGGTTTACCTTCCCATTGGTCCCATTGACACCAGGTCAGGATCTGATGATGGGATCCTGGAGAAATCGAGGGAACTTTTCAAATATTATAGGCAGACCTATAGTGATTTTTGTGTTTTTCATAATAACTCGTTCAAATGCACATGGTAAGCATAATATTGTGATGCGGAACTGCTGATGAAGACCACATATGGCCACCAGATCTGCTCAATACTAGGTACAAATACAATGCGTGGCTGACGGGCAGGCAACGCATAGCCTAAACCGGTGGACCTAGAGCCATGAAACTTTGTACAGAGGTTCCTTAGTAGCGTGGGGTAGCACTGATATGGGATTTGACAAAATTAATTCCCCTAGGGGGGGGGGGGTTGTAAGGGGTTACAGTTTGTATTAAACTCAATCTAATCAAATAGGGTTTGTGGAAGTCGGTTTTTTCTAAAGTTTACTTTTTGTTTCAATTATTACTCACACAATTCACAAGCATTCATGAAGTAACTAAGTGACCAGTAGTAGAGCCCTACAAAGGCTACCTATGTAGTATGAATGCTGTGCTGAAAGATCTACAACCTAACGATTCGTCAACCACGACATTCTAATCAGCAGGCTGTGGTCGTGTGTGTTCAATATTTGTTGCTGTTGCGGCAACAGTTAAACACAACTCTATTAGTATGGGATGAAATTAAATGACCTTCAAAAAAACAATCGTTACCCTAAACAGCCTCATCCAAAAAATATATAATATGTACAAATAAATGAAACCTGTACCAAAATCTTTCGGGCTATATAAGTCATGCCTGCACTACAAAAACTTTTCATAACCCAAAAAGGCCACGCGTGCAGCAAATTTTAACTAGCAAAGTTTTGTGACATTACTACCCAAATATGGCATACTACGTTTGGCATAAAATCTATGCATATGTAAATGTAAATGTAAATGTAGCCCATTAATGTCCCCACCGAGGGGCACAGGCCTTTACCCGGATCCGAGTAAGTAAGTACACCATGCATATAACCAAGTATATTATATTGATGGCAAATTAGTTGAGTCTCGCGGCTTTATTCCCACCCCTCCCACCCGTCGCTACACCGCACGCGCGAAATCGTTATTAAACATGCATTTTATAATTTTTTACTTACCAAAACTACTATATGCAACTGCCGCTTTAAATGGTAGCCATTAATAAATGAATGCAAACTAATGTTTTTTTTTGTGGCCGTTATTTTATTGAAAGCTCTAAGAAGCTCAGCCTTTAGTAAACATTTTACGGTAGTATCGGTAAACCTTTAGAACTTAATTTATATTTTTTGGGTAAACAATGATTTTTGTATATTAATTTACTTTATTAGGATAAAATTGTGTAACATATTTGGATATATTTTTTAAATAAAATGCGAGTACATATTTGCTGCAAGCGTGGCCTTTTTGGGTAGCTCAGCGATTATTCTGATGATTAGGTTAGGTTAGCACACTTTACGTTTATTGGTGATAATTTCATATTAAAATGGGGATTAAATTCTGGTAAGTACTTACGATTTTTTGGGCGTTATATTTCATTATATCTGGTGATTGCTTGAACCTAAGCCTATTAGTATTACGGTTTGTGAAGAGCCCGCTCACGGACGGACAGCGGAGTCTTAGCAACAGGGTCAAATATGTGAATGGTATTAATCGCCACTTCGAAAAAAACTATTTCCGGAATATACAATACAAACCCCCCTTTGGCACCCTTCGGGTACCTACGTAACCCTAACGAAGGAATGGACAGAGTGAGAAAGAACTAAACGTGCAATTTATCCCAGTCCTGCGACTGTGAAACTGTTTTTGTTTAATTATTTTATTGTAGTTTATAAGATGTCATGTCTGTGATTGCTATGTAATTGTAATTGTTGAAGTCATTGTTGTAAAATGGTTTATGGAAAATTAGTAATAGTAATAGTAATAGTTTATTGCAAAATTTCACAAGGTGGTAGAATAAAGGTTAGTACATTGTGACGCCCTGCTAGGGCACAGCAACATTTAAGGACAATCAGTTGTCCCTTTACGAATAATAGGATGATTACATTTATATTCAAATTATATACAGACAATTAGAAAAATATTGTAGAGATTATTATTAATAACAATAAGAAATAAAAATTAAAAGTAAATTATGTCAACATTAGATTCAATAATTGTACTATATTATAGCGAGTAGAACTTATGCCTGAGTATTAAATTTGATCATTGAAAAATTCTTTGACATTATAATAGCATTTTTCAATGAGGAACTTCTTTAAATTGGTAATAAATTGTGATTCTTTCTCTATGTTTTTTTATATAATTTGGTATGTGATTATATATTTTGATGGCCATATGATGGGGGCTAGAAGACACGAGCTCTAATTTTGAAAATGGTTTCTTTAATTTATTTTGGTCTCGATTATTCCTTTTATTTTTATTTTCTAGAGGGGAGTATAAGTTACTGTGTTTTCTTACAAATTTGCAAGATTCTAATATATAGATTGAAGTTAAAGTAAGTATTTGGAGTTTTACGAAATAAGATCTACAAGATACCATTTGGTCGATATTTGTAAGTATTCTAACAAATTTCTTTTGTAGAATAAAAAATATCGTTTATTTCACAGCAATTCCCCCAATAATATAATACCATACGAGAGTCTGGAATGAGCATATGCATAGTAGGCTGTGAGCGCAGTTTTGAAATCAGTTACCCGTTTAAGTTGATGGAGGGCATAAGTAAAAGATGATAGTTTGTTTTGCAATCTCTGTATGTATGGTTTCCTATGCTATAAAGGTTGTTAGATATAAGCTCGCCTTTGCACATTGTCGATCTATTCTAAAAGTTTTCTGTACAAATGTCTTTATTGATGTTTTTTCTTTCTTTTTATGAAATTCATTGCACATTTTCCCCCAGACATCGAAAGCGGTATCGCTGATGATGAAGTATTGGAGGCCTCCCGTCCTCTCCTCAACGCTCATGGGGCTGCAGCAGGGACCACTGCTCAAGGAAGCTTACCATTACGCCCTGTTAGACCTGCTAACCTAATGACGTCGTCAAAGTAAGTAAATCTCTCGCATATCATCGTCATCTCAGCCTGTCATCCCTCAGCCGGGGTATAGGCATGGCATGGAGGTATTAATATAATGGAGAGGCAATATTTTGCTATATGCAGAGTTTAGTTGTACAAATATGACAAATTCACAACCGAAAGAATAAAAATAGTTTTGTCTTTCTGTAACTCCTCGCCTACGCTGTCAGTAGAAAGAGACAGTTTGAGTTTTCAACCGACTTCAAAAAAAGGAGGAGGTTCTCAATTCGACCCGTATGTTTTTTTTTTTTTTTTCTATGTTTGTTACGCGATTGCTCCGCCAATTATGAACCGATTTGAACAAATCTTTTTTCGGCGTATAGGTAATACCTCAAGGGTGGTCCCATTGACACCAGGTCAGGATCTGATGATGGGATCCTGGAGAAATCGAGAGAACTCTTCAAATATTATAGGCAGACCTATGGTGATTTTTGTGTTTTTCATAATAACTCGTGCAAATGCACATGGTAAGCATAATATTGTGATGCGGAACTGCTGATGAAGACCACATATGGCCACCAGATCTGCTCAATACTAGGTACAAATACAATGCGTGGCTGACGGGCAGGCAACGCATAGCCTAAACCGGTGGACCTAGAGCCATGAAACTTTGTACAGGGGTTCCTTAGTCGCGTGGGGTAGTACTGATATAGCATTTGACAAAATTAATTCCCCAAGGGAGGGGGGGATAAGGGGTTACAGTTAGTATTAAACTCAATCTAATCAAATAGGGTTTGTGGAAGTCGGTTTTTTCTAAAGTTTACTTTTTGTTTCAATTATATTTATTCTAAATATGGCAACTTTTGGTAATGACGTCACATTCAACATAGCGCGTGCCTGGTTTTACAGTTTTGATAGGCAATATCGATAAAATAAAGGTGTAACACAATAGGGGTTACAAGCCGAAAGAGGGTTATTAGGGACTATAGGAACATAATTCTGAACAACTCACTATGGGACCAATTCGATCAGAGCTTGTAAACCCCATTTTAACCTATAATTATTTTATCGATATGCCTATCGATTATGAAGGTACAGCATCCACCATTTTATGACCGAAAACTGTTTGTAGGTATGCACGCATTGGAGACCGTTATTGCCGCCCTGTGGGTATAGGGCTCTCAGTGCAGATTTCTTCCGATCTTGGGCCATCTGCTCTAACTCCGCCCAGTCTGAGCTCACAGTGGCGGCCTCCTTCTCCGTTTAAGGCCTTAGAATTTCATCCCTAACTTATTTTTAGAGGAAATTAAATAAATAAAGGTTAAAGCCAAGTCTAACTGAGGAATTTACTGTGCCATTTTTATAATGATTAGATAAATAACAAGAACACAAATTCAGATGCGGTGCGAAATTGTAAAATAAAACATTGTGACAGACAGATTTTCTGGCAACTTCAGGATACTTTTCTATCGAGCAAAATTATTATAAAATAACGTTTATGGGAAAGCAAAGTCACGCTGACACTCGTGATAAACAAGGTAGTGACATACAACAATAATACTCGTCATTCCGAGCGATTTTCGTTTTACTGGTTTTAATAAAGGCTGTTTTTGCTTAAGGCGCCGTCCGTCGCCGAAGATGTTGACCGAATGATGCTATAGAGTCTTAGAGGGTTTAATATTTGGAGATTACTAATGAGATGATTATAATATATTCTTTCAAATGCGTTTAATGAAGTGCGATGCGTGTGAACACCTCAATCCTACTGTTTATTTTACGCAAGTTGCTATAATCTATCACACTCAAACGATGTGTAGTCCTCGCGCCTCGCAGGCCGCAAACATGAGACTTCGATAACACTAAACAATCACGCACTCTTTCTTGAAATCCATTTTCAATCGGATTAGAATTTATCAATCAATAATAATAATGACGGCGCTATGCCAAACCTAAATCGTGCACTTGAGTAAACTCTATGAAATGAATCTCAAGTCCGTATTTTGACAGCCAAGTGACAACTCTCAAGTGCTGAGTACTCATCTGCTGGCCTATTTATTCTGGCCTTTTTAAAAGCTTTTATTTCATAGAATCACTATAAGTACCTAAATCTCAGGCTCTGGTGTAGATCTAGACTAGAGTATCCGCACAGTAGGTAATTTGAGATAATCATACGAATAATGAGGCTTTGGATGTAGCGTGTTGGTGTAATACCTACCTGGGGCCTGATTCTCTATTGACAATGACCGCTCGCTGACAATGACGCGACGACGACGTTCAACTTTAGACATCTAAGTAATATCTGGCATTTGCAGAATGTTTTCGTAGGCATTTCAAGGTACCAATTAAGGTAAATTAATTTCTACCATTAATTGCCTAAAAATATATTTCAAAAGATAATGGATATCTAAAGCTGGAATTACATTACGAAAATAGTGGCATGAAATTAATTTCATGACATAAGTTTTACCAACAGTTTCACGTGTAATTTAATATTTTTGTTATGCATGCATTAATTTCATGAATGCAAATCAGTTTCGTGCCCTGCGCGATTTTTTGGTGAAATTAGTGTCATATAACTAATTTCATCATGGAGATGCGACGTGAAAAAACTACTGTCGCGAAAGCGCCTGCGCTGTGCAGACGTGTGTATTTTGCGCACGCTTCAAGCGCTAAAAATGGCAAACCAACGATGGAGTACCTACAACAAAGTAGTCAGTATAATCTTGTCTTATGAGGGCTGCATTTCTAGAATGATTTCTACCCAATTACGGGGGGGGGGGGGAATATATAGAAAAATATACCTTTGATGCTGCCATCGTTACTGCAATACTGTTAATTTCACGACAATAAATTATTTTACGAAATTACTTTCGCGTACATCGAAACTACTTTCGTGAAACTGATTTCAACATGCATAACATTAATTTCGTAATGTAATTCCGGCTTCAGTTCAGCGTTGTCGTCGCGTGAATGTCAGTGTGCGGTCATTGCGCTATCGGAATCTAGACCTGCTTGTCGCGAGCAGAATACCTATGATTAGAGATGAGTTGGTGGTTGTTTGGTCGTTTGGTTATTAACATGTTAATAGCCAGTTTATAGCCAGTTAATAAAATCGATATCTGAGGATCCGGCTGGAGTCCAATCATGATTCTGAAGTCAGATTTTGAAAAAGTTGCCGCCACCTTGAACTTTTTACTTACAGCACCGATTTGCTTCAAAACCGATATCTAAAGATCCGGTTGGAGTCCAATCATGATTCTGTAGTCGGTTTTTGAAAAAGTTGCCGCCATCTTGAACTTTTTAGTGACTGGCCTGATTTGTTCCAAAACAATATCTTATGATCCGGATTTCCGGATGGAATCCAATCATGATTCTGAAGTAAAATATTGATACAGTCGCCACCATCTTGAAATTTTTAGTAACTGAACTGATTTGCTTCAAAATCGATATGTGAGGATCCAACCAATGGTGGCTATTTTATTGAAACCTGACTTCAGAATCATGATTGGACTCCAACAGGATTTTGAAGCAAATCGGACTAGTAATAACTACGACACCTTTTCCCCGAAAATTCTGATTCGCACTTGACCGAGAAATCCGCAACGAACTTGACCGAAAACATCTGAATTTCTGATCACCTATGATAATACAACCATAAAAAAACAGTTTTGTATTAAAAAAACATTAATAGCTAGGTTAATAGCCATATTTGCTATTAACTGGCTATTAACCTGTTAATAGCCAAATGTTATTAACATGATTAATGGCACTGCCCATCTCTACCTATGATGATGATTTCCATAGATTTTTCCTAGTATGCCCAGAAATGTTCATATTTCAATATTTCATAGATTTTTATTCGTATATTTCGTATATACTTATTGCACATATCAGAAAAAAAAAAAACACAAACAACACAGAAAAGGCATGAACAAAGGCAAGCTTATCTCTAAAAAGAGATTTCTTTATTCTTGCTTTATCGGAAAAAAGAGTTGCTTTGTTGCTCTCGTTAGCCCTATACCCAGAAGGGCCAGGCCGCAGGGCGGTTAGGTCGATCTTAGTGTAAGTTATGGGATGTTTATATTAGTCAAGGACAGTGGGCAGTGGACCGTGGACAGTGGCGATATTATGTGAAAGGCAAGTTGACTTGCCACTGTCCGATCGGTTTACACCACTCCTGTACTGTCACTGTCTACGGTCCACTGTCCTTGACCAATGTAAACTGGCCCTTACTTCAACGTGAGCAACTATTCCCTTCTTATTTATTTATTCCTGTGGTAGAAGTCCTCGGGACGCTCTTATATATAAATAATCTTGATGTCTGCAGCCTTTCAGCTATCTATCATATATTGGCGAATGAGTCCTTCCTTACACATAAATCTCAAGTGATACAAATACAAACAGTAGTAGGTATTAAACGGTGTCAGATTGCATTCGCTAAATTAATATAATGTTTGACGATAGAAAACTGTCCCGATGTATTTTCCTATCAAGCCTGGTTTGCTGGAATAAACCTCCTTTTGGAGATAAGCTCGCCTGTGTACATGTGTTTTATTTTATTGTAACTGTTGAAATAATTGTGTACCTACATTATAGAATTGTAAACGCCTTTTCCCATAGGGGGTGGAAGAGGCACAACTGTGCCCACTTTTAGTCAGTGATTCAATACTCCATTTTGCGTGACAGGGGGCCAGCCCATCACCGCAGTTTTCCATCACTGTTAGAACGTCCGTATAGCGCACATACTATAAATGATTTATCTCGTTAGCACATGGTCAGTACCGGGAACGTGCATCTCCGAAAAGAAAATAACCGGCCAAGTGCGAGACGGACTCGCGCACGAAGGGTTCCGTACCATTATCTATAAAAAACCGCAAAAAAAAAAAAAATGTTGTATGGGAGCCCCCCCTAAATATTAATTTAATTTAATTTTAATTATTTATTTTTTAAGTGAATAATATACTCAATATATTGTGAACATTTTAAGCGTCTACCTGCAATATCGAGCAAAAAAACCACGTTTGTTGTATGGGAGCCCCCTTTAATATTAAATTTCTTTTGTATTTTAGTATTTGTTGTTATAGCGGCAACAGAAATACATCATCTGTGAAAATTTCAACTGTCTAGCTACCACGGTTTGTGAGATACAGCCTGGTGACAGACAGACAGACAGCGAAGGCTCAGTAATAGGGTCCCGTTTGGCACCCTTCGGGTACGGAACCCTAAAAATGTACCTTGTTTGTATGTTAAAATAAAATATTCTCGTTTGCTTTCCAGCGGGGGCGGCGCCCCCCACCCCCGCCTTGCTAAGCTGGCGCTCTCCTCCCCACCCCCCGCGTCCGCCGCCTCCACCCCGGGCTCCACCCCCTCGCCCCCCACCGCGCAGACCGGCCTCCCCCGCCGCTGGCGCCGCAGCGACCGGCGCCTGCGCCGGCTCAACACGGAACTGTTGGAGGCCATCGATGCGAAGGACTTTGAGGAGTTCGAGAGGTAACATTTGTAGGTCTATGTTTTAAACACTCCGGGCCATCTTATTAGATAAATGCCCGCCTTTGTACATCATTTCCCATTGTTAAAGTGTCTGTATTCAGTTTAGTATGCAATCTATCGTGCGCTAATTGTGTACTGCTTCTACCCCCAGAGGTTCCAGGAGGTTTTTACCAATAATTACAAAATGGAGACGAAAATAATTAATTATATCGTCTCCAGAGAAACCAGTTTTAAAGATTAAAAATATCAGAAATACCTACCAAATACCTATTTGCCCCAGGCTACTGAACAAAGGAGCCAACCCCAACGCCACATGTCGCCTGGACCTGGTGTCAGCTTGTCATGTTGCCGCCGTGGCGGGGGGGGACTTCCTTCATCTGCTTATGAAGAGGGGGGCAGAGCGGCATCGACAGGCACGTTCTATTTTGTTTGTTTGTTTTATCTTGTTCAAGTTTTGTTGATCTGGGGTTCACATGCTCGTCGGTCAAGCAGGAGATGTGCGTAGGTTCGAATCCCGGTGCTGACTTAACACCAATGAGATAAGTAATTCTATCTTTATTACGGGCGATCTAAAAGTTATGCAAAACAACGAGAGGAAAACCCCTTCATATATGAAACAGGGTTACATGTCATGGCAATTTTTCTCTTTACAATCATAATTATGTTTCCAAGGGAAACTTGATGACCATTTTCCATTTGGTAATCATAATCAGCCTGTCAGGCAACCCACTGTTAAGAATACGGATGATGTGCCCGCCATTCAACTCGAAACTGCCTGCTATTTTGGAGGCAACACAAACTAAACTAAGCCCGGGTCCCGCAAGAGACTAACTTTTTTTGTCACTTTTTGTACGTGTGAAATGTCCAAAAGCCCCAGATAAACAGACAGATAAACGCTATCTGAGGAATGAGAGAACAGCACTAAGCAAACTAATTAATATTGTGTGTTTGAAAATGGAAACTGTGGTCACCGCGCAAGAGCTGTCTAATTTAAGTTTGTCAGTTCAGTGTCTTAATTAAGTGGTTTTGACAGCAGCTCCCGAATCGGCCCCACTGTGTAGCTAACCACCAATATTTGTGTTAATACAGGACCGCCTGGGCAGGACCCCACTTCACCTCGCTGCGTGGGGAGGGAACGCCAGGCAAATGGCTGTCCTTCTCGATTTGCCAGAAGGTACGTTTTGGATCACTTGGAACCTCATCATCATCATCAGCCTCTCAGGGAACCCACTATTGTGTATAGGCCTCATCATGTTTATGCCACTCGACTAGAATCCCCATCCTGTGTGTTCATTATTTTCCTGCTATCCTCAAGTCATTATGTACTATGGAACGGACCATCTGGCAGGTGGTCTGCCGACCGATCGGAACCTATAGCACATTATCTATGCACACCGTAGTCGTCTTGCTCAGCTCAGGTTGACCCACAGCTGGGCATAGGCCTCTTCTTTAGAGCGCCAATCTATACTAATCGACTCCATGACATCGACGGACCTCAGTAAGCGGTCTCTGACCTGGTTATATATCTGAGCTACGATTTGCAGGGAATATATTAAAGTTAAAGGGTTTCGTTTTCAAAAAACAATCGGAAGATTCAAGCAATTATAATTATTCGGATCAAACCAAAGGCATAGTGACATTCCAAAGGCAGACAGCTATCATAATAAATCTACCCTTACTGTATCAGCGCCTCATCACGACAATGAGGGTGAACTCATGGTCCGGAGCCACCACGGCTTCCGTCTTCCTTGTCACCAGCCTCAGCACCACCAGGTCATCTGTTACATCCTGGGGACATCAGAGTAGAAACATTTGTAGCTTCATCATAATCAGTCCGCTCAAAGTCACCCACTGCTGGGTAAAAGCCTCTTCTTTACAACGCCATCTTCTCCGATCCTGAGAACCCGCATCTACCACCTATACCTGGACCGCCTTAAAGTCTACCTTCGCGTTGATCCGGAGGAGTCCCCCGGATCAAAGCGAAGTTTGACTTTAAGGCGGTCCAGGTATAGTGGCTGCTGGTCGTCTGACCTCTGGTCGTTGTGCGGTTCTGGCTAGCTACTCTGTATCTGATTGTGTTTATGAAAAATGATGCCATATTTTGAGGGGTTGTTAAGGTACATTCTGTACAAGATTCACCATTAACGGCCAATCCCAATCTAAATATATAAAAGAAGATACTGACTGACTGAACGACTGACTGACTGACATATCAACGCACAGCCCAAACAGCTAGATTTTTATAACGTGTAGAGGTGCACTAAGAAAGGATTTTTCAAAAAGGGGTGAAACGGGGATCCAAAGTTTGTATAAAAGTCCATCAGTTTTGAAGGTCTTTAAATTTTGCGTTTAGGATGACAATTGAAAACGATTGAATATATATCTCAGGGTTTTTGAAAATTCTACCCCCTAGGGGGTGAAAAGGGGGATGAAGTTGTGCATATAAAGTCAACGCACAGCCCAAACTGCTGGGTCTATAGACTCCAAATTTGGCACATAGGTTCTTTATAAGGTTTTGGGGCGCATTAAATTTTTTTTTTCAAAACTGACCTCAAAAGCGGGTAAAACTGGGGTCCAAAGTTTGTATGAAAGTCCGTCAGTTTTGAAGTTATGGTCTTTAAATATGATGCTTAGGATGACGATAAAAAACTAATGAGTATGCGTCTCAGCATTTTTGAAAAATCGACCCTCTTCTTTAGAAGGTCTGGGGGTGTATTAAGAAAGGATTTTTCACAACTGACCTCCAAAGCGGATGAAACTGGGGTCCAAAGTTTGTATAAAAAAAGATACTAGCATATCAACGCACAGCCCAAACCGCTAGGTCTATAGACTCCAAATTTGGCACATAGGTTCTTTATAACGTGTAAGAATGCACTAAGAAAGGATTTTTCAAAACTCACCCCCCTAAAGGGATGAAACGGGTAACATCAGGGGTGGGTGATATGATGTGATTAACATAAAAGTATGTAAATATGCGGAAGACCTTTTTTCTGCCACTCTACAGAACACATATTCCAAGGATTCCACGCGGACGAAGTCGCGGGTAACAGCTAGTATCCTATATAATCTGCAGATTTGAAATTGCTAGTGTTAATTTTGACATAAATCCCATAGCGCAACTGCCAAATGTAACGCGTAATCTGCAGATCATGGATAGAGATTGGTAGGTTATTGGGATCGGCCGTAAACCGATTTAAGTTGAAAAAACAGAACAGAGAAAAATAAAGGTGTACATCTTTATTTTTCTCTGTTCTGTTTTAATCGGTCGGCCGCCCAAAATGTGTGCATATGTCCAAAATAAAATGGACATATTATTTTACATATTATATTGGGTTTCGCACCCGCATCTCCTACCTCCGACCCTACAGGCGAGCGTGTATCACTCCCAGGGGTTCTATAAGTCTAACAATCGCAAATAAGGAACCAATGAAATAAAATTCTCTCTAACAGTTATTTCGCCTGCACATCCAACCAATAGTTTCCTCGTTCATATTTCCGCATCTAAATCTTTGAAGCTAACAGGCTAACACCAGTAAATATCTATTCCGACAAGCCAATTTCTATGCACCGTTGCCACCTGCACTCACCATTTTTCATATCCTACCCGCGGTCCTGACGGCGTAAATGATGTTGGATGAAAAATTGCACCGAAGGGGCGTGTTTCAACCGGGGATTGAATTTTCTAACTCGTTTCCTGTCTTTATGCGAGATTTAGGGCTTCCTGAATGTTCTACTTAATGTAGAGACCACCAATATAGAAGTTTGAAGAGAAATACGCTTACAATTTCCTTCAACGCGTTGTTGGCGTGGTGTGACAGGTTCCTCATGTGGGTCGAATATGTAGCCGCTGTCAAACTGTCCAACGTGGTCGTTTCCGGGAACCCTGTCATTAGAAAACGCCCCAAAGGGTCAACAACAACATATCGTTACGTCTTTTTCCATATTATATGGCAGAGGCTCAGTTATGCCACGTTTTGTCAGAACTCAGCCTCCCTTTTGCATGACAGAGGGCTTCTCCTTCTTCTTCTTCTTCTTCTGGGTGAACCCAGGGGGTTGATGTGCCTGCACCTGGCCCACAAGAGCGGGGCCTTTGTGCATTTCCCCTGCGCCTGCACTTCAATTCAGACATCCTAACTCTTGCACCAACTGAAGTAGGAGGCCCGGATGACAGAGGACAGAAGGCTACCTCACGATGATTCTTTCACCGTTAGATTGTCCTCTTGTACCTACGTTATACTTATCTCATTGGTAAATGGAATCAGCAGATAGGGAATAAAGACTTTTCAGATTATCCTTATAGTTAGTTCATTCCTCCTAAGTATAGTGTGAAGTTCAAAAGCAAGTTGTCATAAGTTTATGTTCATCACCTTCGCAGTTGACGATGATCGTACCGACTACGTTTCCGTTCTCATTGATACGGGTCATTGTGTTCGTTGCTCGAGGACCCTGAAATGGAGCATTAGACATTTTGTGTCCCCCGACTTGTCTCACCAACCGAAAACTCATTCAAAAAGGCAAGCCTAAGGGCTTGTCTCCATCACCACGTCACGAAGTGAGGCGGTACAGCACTGTTCCACTTTGACGATGTTGATGACGTGGTGGTGTGGATATGTTCCAGTAAACGGATAAAGGAGACGGAAAACAGAAACCCAGAGTCGACGAAAATATTTTATGCTTAGGTTTCAATATGGCGAAGCACTTATTATATCGTAAAGAAATTGCCGAGACCAGCATGACCTATTTGTCTTAGCAAATAAATCGTCTGGAATGACCACTAAATATTACCATAAAATTCAGTGCAATCTCCATAATTCAGCTGTCGCAATGGACCAGACAGTTGCTAGCAAAAACGTGCAATGGTATCAATCTTAGAATGAAACCTAAGGAAAAATCTTCGAAACTTTCGGAATATCTTTTGAAAACATCAGCATTCGCATTTGATTGACAGCAGTCAGCTCAAGTTGACGTCTCAGAATTTGATTTCCTTTCTGTGTCTGTCTGACCAAGAAGATTAGGTAACTCTGGTCAAAGAGTATATAAATGACCCTGGTTAACACCTCTTTTCTTTGCAGATTAAAATTATTAGTGGCCAGTCGTTTGCCAAAGATTTTATTTCTTCTTTTGCTATTCATCTCATTTTAAGTTTCAAGTAATCGACGTTGTTATTCGTTATTACTGGCTTACCGCCGCACTCAGTGAGATTTACTCAACCATTAAGTCAGTTCCAAATTTGAATTTACATACAAAATCCTTTACTTAGTAATCCTTAATGAATCATTAAATGACTTATATATATTATACATACGTACGGCGGCTAGGCGTACTGAACAAAATGAACCATCACGCTTGGGTGAGTGACGCTCCAATCAAGTGTACTCGGCTCTACATCATTCACTGTCTTTCACTTGTCTCATCATCTTCTTTAGCATTTTCGTGAACGGACATTATTATCACATCATAGCGTCATGCCTTTTCCTATACGTGGTGGCAGAGCTACAATTGTGCCCACTTTTATTCAGTTTTCAATACTCCATTTTGTGTCACAGGGGCTAGCCCTTTGCCGTAGCTATGTTTATTAAAGGTTGCCTCACGATGTGTTCCATCACCGACCACCGTTATAAAGGTTTTAAGTAGGTACCATAACTATCCGCATTTTGTGCCCAGACCTATACAGCCAAGTGGAAAGCGAGGACATGTCTTCATCAGCAGAAGAAGACGTGAAGAAGATGTGTGAGAAGACCAGGATCCTGGCCAATGTGGCTTGCGACCTGGCTGAGCTGAACATTCTGCTGCCGAAAGAATGGAAGGACAATATCGATCATAACTGCAGGGCTATTAAAGGAAGTGTAAGTACCTTTCCCACTAATATTCCACGTAACGTAACACCCACATAGCCCGACACCCCTCCATCAACCAGCATTAAGTCACTGACTCAATCTTACTCATCGTATCCGTGTATAGCCCCGTGGGTGGTAGCCCCCCTTGGTGGGGACATTAAATGGGACATAGTGTCGCTGGATTCCAAAACCAGCAATGTGCGACATCTTATTTTCAACCTTACTTCTTCTTTTGCGTCCACTGTTATACATTGCCTCACCAATTGACCGCCTGTTCGTGCGCTCTGCAGCATCTTTAATCCATGTCGGGCTGGCTGTGGTCCTGATGTCATCAGACCATCGTGTCAACCTTACGCCTGTGTTGATATTTGGGGGGTGATTTGGCTTTATGAAATCTAGCAACGCTATATGTTTCCAGCTCCCCCTGCTCCAACCGGGGTGGACGCCACTGCACGTGAGCGCAGCGTGCGCGCGGCGCCACTGCACGCGGCTGCTGCTCGCCGCTGGCGCCGACGCCGCGCAGGTAGACCTGCGCGGGCGCACGCCGCTCGACGTTACTGGTACGGCGCTGTACCACGACATGGACATCGACAGCCCGAAGTTAGTATTATTTCCGTTGTCTCTGTGTCTCTCTCTGTCTCTTTTCTCTCCGTCTCTCTGTCTCTCTGTCTCTCTTTACCGTCCTTGCGTCCTTGTCTCCTTATTTCCTTGTTTCCTTGTCTTCTTGTTTTCTTTTGTGTTTTAGTTCGAACACAAAAAAGAATCACATGAACAGTTTCACAGAAGTCATCCGCATGCTGATCAAAGCAGGTGGTACACACAACACCATGAGAACTGGAGGCATGGATGGAATGGCGACTCCACTCCATGTTGCAGTTGACCTGGAGTGTTTAGATGCCATAAAGGAGCTGCTCGACCTGGGAGCGTCGGTGGCATGTCTGGACGGCGAGGGGCAAACCCCTTTGCATGTCTGTGTGAAGAAGCAGCTGGAAGAACCTTTGCAGGTAGGTTTTGATGTAGTCATTCATTATGGTCTGTGATCCGAGTGATCCAGCTAAAAAAATAAATGGGTATGTAGTTCTTTAATCTAGAATCTGCTATGGCCCTCATCTAATAAATCTAGCCGTAAAACCGCTGTTGTTGAAATCATTATGCTTATAAATACATACAACACAAACAACTCAACAACTAATGCTACTATTTCTACAATAAACTTGGATAGTATACATTACCTCGATGTATATCTAATGTATATATCCATCGGAGTACAGATATTGTAATCATAAAAATACTAAAATATGTCAAAGATTTTTTAAAAGCACGTTACATAACCTTTGTTTACTCACCAGATGTTGGCGAACACCAACAACGACGATCCGTTCCTGGCTACTGTCGACGTGAAGGACAGTGAAGGGCACACGGTGCTGCAGGCAGCGGTGGAGGCCACCTGGGTCCCAGGCGTCTGTGTGGCGCTGGAGGCTGGTGCCGACGTCACTTTGAAGGTAACTGATGAATCAGCCTTGAAGGTCCTTAACTAAGCCTTGAAAAGACCTTTCCTTTCCCTTTTAATTTTATTTTCACTCCGAAGGACTTACTACTACTCCTCCAGACTCTCGGTAGGTATACTAGGGTAAAAAGGAGACAACCCGACACACGCATATCAATAGATATTTTTTCCCAGCCCAAACCTTCGACATATCGTGATATATCGATGTAAAGAGAAAAAAGTTCACTGCTGCTAGAAAGCTGCGGAAAATATTTGCACTCTAATATGAGGCAGACTTTAGATTACAAACAATTTTGACTATCCGTTAACTTTCAGGCGCTCGACGGCGAAACTCCAATACACTCAGCAGCAGCATTAGGAAACTTAGATGTCTTGACCGAAATCCTCAGCGTTGCCAAGCAGAAGGACTCAATCGACTTCCAGAACAACAGCGGCGAAACACCTCTTTATATGGCGATAAAGAACGGCCATCTCGAGTGTGTGAAAGCTATTCTCAAAGAAGGCGCCTCAATGAAAATAATTTTACCTGGTGATGTTAACGTATTACATAAGGCTGCTGAGCTTGGTCATGTAGAAGTCCTTAAATACTTGATAGAGTATAATGAACAGGTATCAAGCAGCATGATAAATGTACTGTGTGCAGGTGACAAAAGAGGTTTCGGTCCAATACACTTCGCAGTCTCCAACAATCATCCTCAATGCGTGGAACTTCTCTTAGCCAAAGGTGCAGATGTGAGACTTCGAACAACCTGCAGCCCGCATAAAGAATCTACACCTCTCCATCTCGCCGCCTTGAAAAACTTCCTAGACATGGCTAATATTATCCTTAAATTTGACAAGACTACTATCCACGAAGTCAATAGCATAGGTTGGTTTCCCCTTCACACGGCTGCTCATCATGTCAGCAGAGAAATCATTCCAGTACTACTCCAAGCCGGAGCCGACTTGTCAGGGTACACCGACGGCCCTAAAAGATACAGAAGAACTGCCATAGATATGATCGTGAATAACGTTTCACATCCTGCGCAGTTTCTCGAAGACCTATTCGATAATTACGTGACAACCAACAGCCAAAGTTTACAAGATAATGATAGTGTCGTTACATTGGACTATTCAGTGTTAATGCCGAGAAGCTGTGAGATGCAACAGATGAAGGTTGTGGAGGCTTTACTAAAGACTGGAAACAGATATGGCCAGAAACGATTATTGGTCCATCCTTTGATGGAGAGCTTCTTATACTACAAGTGGAAAGCGCTATTACCGTTTTTCTACACGATCCTATTTTTTTACGCTTGCTTCGTGATGTCACTGACAATATTTGTCGTATCAGTTTTTTTTTACAAAGATACAAAAGAAGACATTCCTGATTGGTTGGACCAAAATATATGGGGATATGTTGTGTATTCGACAATACTATTGATACTTATACAAGTAAGTAGATCTCTACTAACCATCTATTTTATAATTTCTACTTTGGTGGCTACCTACTCGTACCGTTTGACCGTGGGGAAACTCCAACTCCAAACAAAATAATGTAACGGCGTAAATGTTTGGCTCCCAGAAAAAAAAGTACGACTGTGCCTTTTGTCCCCCGGCCTGACATGACATGCCCCCGATATATTCATTCCTAAAGTAGCCTATTATTTCCACAGGAACTACTCTACATGAACGTGAAAAGCAGCACTTACTTCCTCAAACTAGAAACTTGGGTGAAATTCGGGTCAATAGGCATGGCCACAATCCTGCCTCCAGCAGTCACCATAGCTTCGTGGTCTTCTGCAGAATGGCCCCGACATGTTGCTACCATAGCCGTACTCCTATCTTGGCTGGAGCTGATGTTCTTACTGTCCAGATTTCCGAATTGGGGATACTATGTATTGATGTTTGGAAAAGTGGCTACAAACGTAGTAAAGGTATGTTGTGGCGATGTTTCGTATTGAATTCGAAATTAATTTAGCACTTTTTAACAGTTTTGTCTGGGTGTATGTTGCAATTGTTCTCGTTAAGTTATTACTTTAATACCTATCATCTTCCACCCAGTTCCCCATTGTAGTATCACCCACATTGTTTATGATGTAATCCACACATTATCATGATGCATCTCCTGCCATATTGTCACAGGTTTCTTAAGATATGATTGATTTCTTATTTCTAGATCCTCCTTACCTTCGCGTTCTTGGTCATCGGGTTCTCCTTCAGCTTCATGATCCAGTTCCGATCGCAGATGCCCTTCGAAGGTCCTTGGTCAGCACTGGTCAAGACAATTGTCATGATGACATCAGAGTTCGAATACACAGCCCTGTTCGACGAAGAACACACAAAAGAACTTTCCAGTTCAATTCTTGTAGTCCGTATCATCTTTCTTATCTTCCTGATCTTGGCTTCAATAGTCTTAATGAATCTGATGGTCGGCGTTGCAGTCAACGATATCAATGACTTGGAAATTCTCGGCAATATTAGAAGGCTAGAGAAACAAGTGGAGTTTCTCAGTTCTCTAGACACTTTGGTCTATAACAAAGTTTTTACAAACCTCTTGCCACGGAATTGGAATCAGAGTATCAAAAATAAAAGGAATGTTGGGAACATTGTACAAATATACCCTAACAGACCGAGATGGCGGCACACGAAGATCATTCCATCGCATCTGAGAGAAGCAATCTTTAAAAAAGCAACAGCACAAAAGAAACAAATAGACAATGAGACCAACCTGCACATATTTACGACAAAAATTGAAGAAATACATGACAGAATAGTAAAGAGGGATAAAGATAAACACAAGGAAAAACCAGAACCTGCATCAGTTGAATATAATGCAGAAAGGCCCGCACGGCAAAGGAAAAAACATGAAGATATATTAAAACATTTAAATCAGATCGATGATGGTATGGTGGTCATGAAAGAACAAATTAGCTGTTATTTTCATGAAGCTAAAGCTGATAAAGATGTAGTTCAAACGAAGATAGACCAGGTGACCAGAGAAATGTATATTATCAAGCAGTTATTATTAAAATTAGAATCTAAGCTGGAAAAAATGTGATTTGAAGACTTTTATGAAATTCGTAACTTTTTGGAGATCAAAAATGTATTTTTATAGTGTAGGTATCAAATATAAATCTTATACCAGTGAACACAGAGTTAAGGCAATGAGGTCTTACCCTGATTTGCATGAAACATTTGATTTTAGCATTCCCTTAGCATCAGAAACAAATGTCAATCCTAGTAAGGTGACAAAATTGTTTCGTGAACCCAGGGTTAGTATTGTAGTCTCTGCCAGACCCAACCTTTTCTATTATCCCAATAGAGTTGGACGAGTGCTTTTTAAAGCGGCCACACTGCTGTTTATATTCTCTTTGGTCATCGCGTGACATTGATGTATAGGTCAAAGTATGAAAACCGTCATTCTATGGGATACATCTGCAGGTAAACTGACCAGTAACACTGTAGAATAACGGAATTTATTCTTTGCCGGTAACATAGACTGGCAATGACTGGCATACACGGTGTTACAAACATAAGATTTTTTCAATTTGCCGCGCTTTGCGATGTTCATTTCTAATTAGCCACAGTCTAATAAACACAGAAAATAGTAGATTTAGGGATTACCTATCACGGGGATTTTTACTATGGAATCACTAAGTTTACCTATGATCAAATACAAAAATAATCCGAGAGCATATCCGAGACCCTCTCGATTTCAGTCATGCACATACATGACGTTACATTATTTCGATTAGTTTTTATACTTAGCAATTTTTGAAAGTTTTATTTTGGATAATTCTATTTTGTAGCATTAATTATGGATGAGGGCAGTTACTTAAAGAAGAGAGTTCGTAAGAGAGAAAAACCAGAGGTAAGTAATTATTAAAATTCCATGCAATTTACACACCAACATCTACCCACACTGAGCCAGCGTAGTGGATTACGGCTCAAGCCTACTTCAATTCCAATCAATGGAATGTGCCCCTGGACTTGTAGATTTATTTACTTTTGCTGCATTTTTGGATAAAAAAATACATACAATGTGGAGGTGGAGGCTTTATTATTCAAAATGTCAAAAGTATTGAAGTTATCATAGAGTAGCTTAATATCACAGTGTGCTCATCACATACAAATTAGAATTAGTAACCCTTCGTAAAAAAGAGATGGGGCGTGAGGAGTAAGATTTGTACTTTAAACGCCATGGTTTCAGTTAAAATACTCCTAGGTGGCGCTAATCTTAGAATAAATCCTATATATCTCAGCGCCATCTCGTGGTATTTGCAATTTTTCGATGGTGCTGCACCAAACGATAATGGCCTCGAACTAAAGAAGCTTCTGTAGCATCTCAGTTTACGCCGGTGTCATATTTTGTTCTAGATGGTCTATCTGTATTAGTGCAATATTATAGTATCTGTGCTTATATGTACTGTTTATGTGCATAAATTAATAGCTGCGGCGATTGGCTACCCCCCTGTCACGAAAAATGGAGCATTTTATATATATCTGATAAAATTCTCTAATAGGGGGGGCCTCTGCCACCCCGCATGGACACAGACGTGACGCTTACTTATGTTCCGTTTTACCTCGACATACAACCTGTTTCAGCACTTTTCCTCTCTGACCGAGAGTACAATATCGAGGATTGAAGAGCACCACAATGTTATAGGCGTCCTGTACATGTACAAAGGTAATTATTAAACAAATAAAACATCTATACTGCGTTTAATCTTACTTCTTCAACTTTATAAACTTACAAACCATAAAATCTGTCAGTTTTGGTAAAGAGATTAATAAATTAATCATTAAGTTAATGAACTTCCGAGATCTGATAGTAATTTAATGATTTACGGAATCGGTAACTGTTTGAATAACTGTGCGCATTATAAAAGAGAAGTTAGTTAAATTCATCTTCATCCGTCCGTCTATTTTAACTCTATCTAAACATAGTTCAAAACAAAAGAACAGCTTTTAACTTGAGTGTTTTAAAATGCCTCTAGATGTCATGTCAATGTGCACGATGCCTGAGATTATGGGTCAGACGTTAGCTGGGAGGCTGCCGTGTCTAACGAAAGCTTTTAGTAGAGCTTTGGGTGAAATCGTAAGTAAAGTCTCAGTCTCAGTCATTTTAGGGAGTTGTAAATTCACTTCTCCATACGTTTTGTGCTGGGCGATCAGCAAGCATGGAGAAGTGAAAAATAAAGTTGCTGATGAAATCGGTTAAATCGTGAAAGTTGGTCAGAATTATAACGACGACCTCTGTGGCGCAGCGGTTGCGCATCTGCCTACCATGCGAGAGGTCCCGGGCTCGAATCCCGGCTGGGGACAAAAAAAAACCCCTAAGGTCTTGGATGTTTACATGTTTGTGATGTGTCGTTGTTTCTGGTTCCCACGACACAGGGTATCCTAGTGTGGGGTCAGTAGCAATGTATGTGCCTGTATGTAAATGTTTATGTTTGTTATGTCAATAACAACCCTCTAAAATATGACTACAGCTTTCTGTACCAGGACGATGATAAGAATATCATTTGAAGATATGAATTGTACTTGTCACGACGAATCGAATGAGCCCTAAATCGATGAGTTTACAAGCGGTTCGACGCTTTTGGTCCGTTTCTCATTTGATCTACTGAACGAATACGAGCACTTTTCTCGAAACCTCCACTTCGTTAAACGTTCACTTCGCCAAACGTTCACTTCTCGAAATGCCCCAATCGCGTAACGTTCACTTTGACTTCAAGGAAACATCTTAGTGTTCCCTCTCCCACCTTCGAGTTCCATCATCAGACCAGCTCGATGGTATCATTTAGGTAATGTATTGTCATCTGAATTACATATAAACATACATACTAAGTTTCGTAATTAGAAGAACTAAAAGTGGCCGTTTCCATTCCTTTACACTGTTTATACCGTTTTGAGGTCTTAACGCACATGGCGTTAAGACTTTAATTCGGCATACCGCACAAATGGAATCACCCGACATGGAAGCCATAGAGTTTTTGGCACACACTGTTTGCGCATGCAAATATAGGACGTTATAAAAGGTTGATAAAAATAATCTAATTTGTGTATTCTAGTCCTTTCTATATCGCGCCATGGCCAACAGGATGTGACTGACAGTTTGATCGCGTTTCGAATCGAGACGTCTCGCGTGGAAATCATGGTAGCTCCCGGGAACGAGTTCGTCACCTGTGTCGTGCAGCGATTACCCAAGAAAAAGCACAAGAAAAAGACTCAACACTCTTCATTACATAGTCATAAATAAGGTAAATATACCCTTCAGTAGGCATGGTAGGGAAGTAGGGATAAGCCGACATGCAACAAAGGCAACGGGTTTTGATTGTTGTCCATGCATTCCTGAGGATACTGACATTGCTAATAAGGTGACAGATGTGGGAGGAAGGGATGGTGGACGCGTTTCTATAGGAATTCCAATAAAGTTAAACCATTTCATGAAGAAGATTTGACTTTGGTTGTGTTAGCCGTGCACATGCATATTGTGTCAGTGTGATGTGATTAGTCTCTGGAGCGGTGGAGCGGAGACTACGCACACCAGGGAGCACTTATCCAGTGGAGAGCGCATAGATACATTTTCCTTTGAAACACAACTCACCAATTTACGGGCGCCGGGGGCCAAGGTAAGAGAGCTGTGATTGGTCAGCCGCTGCGAAACTGTCTGGCGGCCCGTCATCGTACATAGGTTGCGTATGCGAACGTTTGTTGAATACAACAAACGTTTGGCGAGCCGCATTCCCCGCAGGCGCAGTCAATTGGATATATTCTCTGAAGCACACGGACGCAATGCGCATGTGCACGGCTAATACAACCAAAGTCAAAGCTTCTTCGAGAAAAAGTACCAAGAAAATCTGTTGGGATGTCCGGGCACTCACACGTCTGCTACAGTGCCAATCTAGGGTGTAAAAATGTTTTAAACTGGAGTGGACCCACCCACAGCCACCCCACAGCAGGCGGCTCCAGTTTAACATTATTTTTCCATGCGCTCTAGATTCAGTCCTTCAGTCCAATTATGGGCGTGACGCTATTATCAAATCAAATAACAGCGTCACGCGTTTTCCCAAACAAGATTTGAGGCAAATATTCCCACAAAATGAATGAAAAGAACGACGTGCGGCACGAGAGATTAATCTAAGATAGTAGGCCGAATTAGGGACGTGCCATAAAAAGTCATAAATTGTAGCGCGGTTTTATTTGCCCGAGCCATAAGTTTACGGCTCGTTGTAAATGAGATTTTACGAAATTTCCGACTGATGTTTGATTTCGATAAGAGTTTGTAATTTTCTATGTCTATTTCTATTTCAGAAATAACAGCCTCTGAAGGTGCATTTACACCAAACGAACATAGAACTAGAGCAAAAGAACAGCGTTCTTAGTTGATCTTTTTAACCGACTTCCCAAAGGAGGAGGTTTACAATTCGTCCGGATGTTAGTTCTTTTTTTTTATGTATGTTCCCCGATAGCGCCTAAACGGGTGGACCAATTTGGAAAATTATTTTTTTGTTTGAAATTGGTCCCATTGACACCATGTCAGGATCTGATGATGGGATCCTGGAGAAATCGAGGGAACTCTTTAAATATTATAGGCAGACCTATAGTGATTTTTGTGTTTTTCATTATAACTCGTGCAAATGCACATGGTAAGCATAATATTGTGATGCGGAACTGATGATGAAGACCACACATGGCCACCAGAACTGCTCAATACAACACTATCTACTATGCGTGGCTGACGTGCAACGCATAGCCTAAACCGGTGGACCTAGAGCCATGAAACTTTGTACAGAGGTTCCTTAGTAGCGTGGGGTAGCACTGATATGGGATTTAATGAAATTAATTCCCCAAGTGGGGGGGGAATAGGTGGTTAAAGTTTGTATTAAACTCAATCTAATCAGGGTATGTGGAAGTCGGTTTTTTCTAAAGTTTACTTTTTGTTTCAATTATAGTGTAAACGAAAGCATAGCATAGTAAAAGGAATCCAACAACGAATTATACTCCGCCATCACAGAGAATACATATTATACTACGTCCACCATTATGAAGACTACATGACACTAGCGACTACTGGAGAATTCAATTTACAGCTTTCTAGCATTATTTTAGCGCGCTGCCGTGACAGGCGGAACGCTTGTTGATGACTTGATGACAGATTCGATGCTTTAAGTTGCGTAGAACTGGCGCCCCCTGTAAATGACCTAATGTTTTTTGTTTCAGAATTGATTTGCCATATTTTTGAAAAATGAAAATTTGCAAGAATTTGTGTTGTTTCGTGAAAGGCTCGCATGACGAGTGGCTGGTAGAACAGGTAATTACTTTACAAGATGTGTCAGAAAGGCTTATTTGAATGGGTTATTCAGGTTATTTTAACCCTGCTAATAGAAAGCAAAAAAATGCACCAATAATGGCAGGAAGAGATGGAGTGATGAGTTGGGTCTATGGGATAAAGAATGGAAGGAGACCGCTCAGGATCGAATGGAGTGGAAGAGGGGGAGAGAGGCCTTTGCCCAGCAGTGGGATATTACAGGCTCATAATAAATAATAATGGCTAAATATCTCCCGAGAAGCGCTTAAATCGGAAAGAAATATTTGATGCAAAAAACTAAAAACACATCGTTTTCGGTCGATTAGTTTTCCAGGAAAATGGAACAACCAGCACTGAGCCGGCTTGGCGGATTATGGCTAAATTAAACTCATATACGTGTAAAGGCCCTTGCCCCTCGATGAGGACTTTAAACAACGTATTTATTTATTTTTAAACTATTTGATATGACTTGACTTTTTTCCCCAGACTGCATCAATAAATTCAAGGAACCCTATCGTCGAGAGAATCACTGATGATGATTCCGTTGAGGGTGTCATTATGACGAACGAGGAAGGTCAGTGAATCGTCTATATTCACCATTGTCATAAGTTTTTATTTTATAACTAACCCTGAGCACACACCTTACTGATCTCATAGGATTGCCATTTGTTTCTAAAGAACTTCGAACATTTTTTCTATGATTTCTGGGATACTGGGGTCTTGCATACCGTCACTACTATTTTTGTCAAAGAACATTTGTTGTTAGTTTTTTTTCTATCGATGGATTTAGGTGTACACGAAAAAAGCGTAATTGTAGGGAATTTCAACTGTAGATAGTTATCCCATAAAGGTTCGATGTTCCAGTTTCTTGCAACTAAGGGTAAGTGCCATACAAACTGATAATTATGGCGTTGTCAAGGTTTTCCTAGCTAATGGGATATCACGAATAAATTACGCATCGATAAAGTATTCGATTCGAACTGTCAGTGACTTTTATGTTGGATGAATGACATATGAAATAATGGAACTTTATCTGAATTCGAAGGATTTTTCGATTGGAAAAATATTCGACTGGCCTCGCTGTCCGTCTGTTTGTTCGGCTTATCTCTAATAAGAGATCTCTTCCAGCAAACCAAATAGGATGAGATAGGTGGATTGCTGACTAGGAGTATATAGACCCATGTGTACAGTACATATAATTATTACTTACAAATCAATAGACTACATAAACTAGTGCATACGTACTTATTTAAATAAATATGAAATATATTTATATAAATACATACTACCTATAATTCTATAAGGAAAGGTAATGATTCGATCTTCACACGACGACCACAATTTATACTTTTAAGAAAAGAGTAAAAAATCATTTCCTTTCTCTTTCATATTAGGTAGTTATTATTATTATAGTATTTATATACCTATGTATGTGTATGTATGCATGCTAAGTAGTTCCTATTTATACTATGTATTACTTTATTTATTGTATTATCTATGTTTTAGGTTGTAGATATCTACCTAAGTATTATTTATTTATTTTATAGCCAGTGTAGTTTTATTCTTCTTCTTGCCAAGAGTGATACGACTTAGAAGAAGAAGAAGAAGAAGTTTTATTCAGTTTATTTTTATCTTTGTGCACTAGGACTATCCTCTCAGCACCATCTTTCCTGTCCTGCCTAAGTTTGCTGGTAGAAATCTCTCTTAAGAGATAAGCTCGCCTTTGCGCACTATTATGTTATTTAAGTTTAATTATTAAGTTACTGTGCAATAAAGAATATGAAAAAATATGAAAAGACTCTTAAAAATATTGAGAGTAGGACTATCCCTGATGGTGCAGGGGAGTGCGTTCCACAAGCGGATAGCACGAAGTCTAAATCCGTGCTCATAGGACGCGGTGCTATGAGTTGGTACTGTGAGCAAGGACACTGCATGAGTTCTCCGAGGCCTGCTGGAAGAAAGAAATATACCTAGATGGCTGTCCAAAGTACCAATAGGTACTCTTACAAGTGTGGATCATCATGATCATTATTCCAGGATCACCGGTTCTAACAAACTTGAATTCAATGTCTGCAACCAACTTTGGGCTGGGTTTGCAAAAGCTGGGAGCGATGGCCAATCATTTCGTGAAGGAATTGGTAAGCTAAAATAATTGAAACATAAAGTAAACTTTAGAAAAAAACGACTTCCACAAACCCTATTTGATTAGGTTGAGTTTAATACAAACTGTAACCCCTTATTCCCCCCCTTTGGGGACTTAATTTTGTCAAATCCCATCTCAGTGGTACCCTACGCTACTAAGGAACCCCTGTACAAAGTTTCATGGCTCTAGGTGCACCGGTTTAGGCTACGCATTGTATTTTGTACCTAGTATCATATTGAGCAGTTCCGCATCACAATATTATGCTTACCGTGAGTGAATTAGTGACACATTGTTTCTCAGGTCAGGACACATTGTTTCTCAGGACACTTTCTTTCTCAGGATTCTTTGTTCTTAAGATACTTTGTTACTAAAGGACCCTTTGTTTCTCAGGATACGTTCGACGAAGTTCTGGTTATAAGGCTGGTCACAAAGAATAATGAGATCATAGTGGCGCCACATGCTGAGTTCAACATTATCGTGATACAACACGAGCGGTACAACCCGAAGCCAAAGGAGAAAAAGAGACGACCGAATATTAAAATGTGGTGATTTCATTATATGGCGCATTTCCCAATGGATAATACCAAGAGACATAGACAAGAGATACGTGTAGATAGCATCGATGTCAGAATGTCATGAGGTTCATTTCATCGGAACTTGAACACTTTTGCACGCTGTCAAAATTGTGGCTGCTCGAGGAACGCCCAATTCTCGATCATGCGAATCGAAAGCGTAGATGAAAATTGTCTACCACCATTTTGTACGAAAATGACAATATTTCACTCCTACGCTTACACTTTCGCTTTAAGAGACCGGCGACCGCGTGAATTTCCCATACAAACGTAATACAAAAATGATTTGAATTTGAGAACTAGTTCAAAGCATTTAGACTGTTAATCGGATTAATACAGTGTTTACGCAGGTTCCTGGTCGTATACCAAGGTTTTTATTCTTACTTAAAAATATTTTTAAATTGGTTGAAGAGGAACCCTGGTATACAGTTTGACGCCAGAGTACTTTGTTCTACTGTCCAAAGCGTTCTTACGCTGGCGCCAGTTTGACGCCAGCGTAAGTACGTTTTGGATAGTAGAATACGAAGTAGGCTGGCGTCACGCTGGCGCTTGTGAATTGGATTCCGGTTTTAGTAGAATACCAAATGCCTCGTATTCAAGTTTGTGCCAGGCTTGTGGTATGCTTGTGTACAGTAGAATTCGGGCCCTGGTCCCCTGACGCTTCGACGAGCCGCTTTGATATATCTTTAGGTGCTCGTCGGGCGTCAGGGCCCCAATATATTTGAAAAAAATAATACCTATTTACACATTGTATATTCTGTATCTCGCCCGTGTCTTGCATCATTGCTGCCAGCGGGAATTGCGCCTTTGATGAGGTAAGTCGTTTTGGGTATGATTCTTGCGCATTCGATATACGATACCTACACCTATATCGAGTGATTTTGTATGGGAATCTGTCAATATTGGTCTCGATATCCGTATATCGAAGGCGCGAGAATCGACCCGCAGAGCCTAGGTATACCGGGGTGCCTGCCTATAAGGTCATATGAAATCCTCCCTGATTTAGATCGTGTACTTTTAATAACTTCTTCTAACATACCTTCTTACTTACATAAGTACCCTTTATAATAAATGGAAAAGTGAAAATGGTAAATTTTATTTAAATCTCCTTGGGTTTCTTTAGTAAATTAAATCCGTTAGTATAAAATAATTTAAGTGGGTTCGTTTAATTACCTATACTATTTTATTTTATCATATTTCTGGCCAATCTTTTATTTTATAGAACACATGATAACAGTTTAAATACAATAATAACAAATGATTAATTATAACTAAAGTATACGTAAAAACTAAACTAACTAATACGTTTAATTATAATTATCCGAAAGGTCATTTGCAATCATAAAGTATTAAGGGGAAAGGGACTGCCATTGTTGACCCAACGAGTTGCAAATAAGACCAAAATGTAAGATATAAAGTCTTTTTAAGGTTCCGTAACCATAGGGTAAAAAACGGGACCCTATTACCTATTACTAAGACTCCGCTGTCCGTCCGTCCGTCCGTCTGTCACCAGGCTGCATCTCATGAACCGTGATAGCTAGACAGTTGAAATTTTCACAGATTATTTATTTCTGTTGCCGCTATAACAACACATACTAAATAAAACCGGCCAAGTGCGAGTCAGACTCGCGCACGAAGGGTTCCGTACCATTATCTATATAATTGAAACAAAAAGTAAACTTTAGAAAAAACCGACTTCCACAAACCCTATTTGATTAGATTGAGTTTAATACAAACTGTAACCCCTTATCCCCCCCCCAGGGGAATTAATTTTGTCAAATCCCATATCAGTGCTACCCCACGCTACTAAGGAACCCCTGTACAAAGATTCATGGCTCTAGGTCCATCGGTTTAGGCTATGCGTTGCCTGCCCGTCAGCCACGCATTGTATTTGTACCTAGTATTGAGCAGATCTGGTGGCCATATGTGGTCTTCATCAGCAGTTCCGCATCACAATATTATGCTTACCATGTGCATTTGCACGAGTTATTATGAAAAACACAAAAATCACTATAGGTCTAATCGGTCTAATTTTCCAAATCGGTCCATCCGTTTAGGCGCTATCGAGGCACATACATAAAAATAAAATAAAAAAAAAAAACAAACATCCGGACGAATTGTAAACCTCCTCCTTTGGGAAGTCGGTTAAAAAAACCGCAAAAAAACACGTTAATTGTATGGGAGCCCCCTTTATATTAAATTTATTTTGTTTTTAGTATTTGTTGTTATAGCGGGAACAGAAATACGTCATCTGTGAAAATATCAACTGTCTAGCTACCACGGTTCATGAGATACGGCCTGGTGACAGACAGACGGACGGACGGATATCTTGAGATTTTAAGGTACTTTCCCTCCAGGGCCCATTCGTTTTTTCCACCCTGTATATGTGTGATCTGTAACTGTATTTTTCATGAAATACCCAAAAAGTTTTGTTCAAATTATCATCTTATGTCAGAATAACTTTGTAGCTAGTTGAAAAATAACATTTGAATTGATTCAAAGCTTGCCGCGCTTTTAGGGCCTTTAGTACCTACTAAACGCCGCCGTAAGCAGCACTGTCTACAACCTACTCCTACTGGAAAACGTGAGACACCCATCTACAATTTCCGTACAATGAGGTTCACTCACTCATTATGTCAATGTCATGCAGACTGCAAAACATCATTTTAACGCACCAAAGAGTATTTAATTAAAACATCACTGGCAGCCAAACTTGAAGTGGCCAAAAGGAAAAAATTAATTTCTGAGCTCTGAGATTTGTATGAAAACAAAAGTAATTAAAAACTATTAATTTTATAATTATTTTCTAAAAGTTCTACAGACTAAATAGAGACGTCGTAATTCATCAATTAATATTTAAAGTCTTTGTAGAAGTCCGGGGACGACATTGCCATATCATTTAAATTTAGTTTCATTAAAAGAAGGCTTACCTACCAAAACAAAATGGCCTTGGTATAAACTTTTCAAGCGTGTTGTGAAGACGTATCTTGTACCGAGACCACTTTCAATTTGTAATATCTCTCGTATTTCAGTATTTGTGGTTGGTGCGGCAACAGATATACACATTCTGTGAAAATTTCAGCTTTCTAGCTATTACGGTTCGTGCAGGCGGACCCGGTGACAGACGGACGGACGGACGGACGGACGGACGGACAGCGAAGTCTCAGTAATAGGGTCCCGTTTGGCACCCTTCGGGTACGGAACCCTAAAAACAGATTATAATAAAGGGGGCTCCCGCAACAACAGACATGATTTTTTTGCCGTTTTTAGGGTTCCGTACCCGAAGGGTGCCAAACGGGACCCTATTACTGAGACTTCGCTGTCCGTCTGTCCGTCCGTCCGTCCGTCTGTCACCAGGCTGTATCTCATGAACCGTGGTAGCTAGACAGTTGAAATTTTCACAGATAATGTATTTCTGTTGCCGCTATAACAACAAATACTAAAAATCAAAAGAAATTTAATATTAAGGGGGGCTCCCATACAACAAACGTGATTTTTTTGCTCATTTTTGCTCGATATTGATAATGGTAGCAGGTAGACGCTTAAAATGTTCACAATATATTGAGTATATTATTTACTTAAAAAATAAATAATTAAATTAAAATTAAATTAATATTTAGGGGGGGCTCCCATACATTTTTTTTGCGGTTTTGTATAGATAATGGCACGGAACCCTTCGTGCGCGAGTCCGACTCGCACTTGGCCGGTTATTATAGATAATGGGCGGAACCCTTCGTGCGCGGGTCCGAATCGCAGTTGGCCGGTTTATTTTTTATAATTCTTAATCACATTAAACTATGTTATGCTAATTAAGTTAACAAAACCATCCAATATCTCCCAGAGTCATAGGGAATCTTTGCTGTGAAAACTGTACCTATCTTCAGTCTATACCTACATTAGAGGTAGACAATACCATATAGCCATCATTTTCATATAAAAAATTGTTAAATGTAAATAATTACATACCTAATATAAATTTAATTAATTAATTAATTTTAATTAAACAATAGTAAGTCCATTAAAAGGTAGACTCTAAGGTTCAGAAATGAAATTTTTAAAAAGTGGACTTCCTATTGTCTACCTCTAAGGTACAGAGTTGAAAGTAAAATGCAACCATATTATTTATTTTTTATGACGTTCGTTAGAGAGTGATGATGTTCTTAGTACAAAATGCCGTTTACATTAAATTTGTTATGTGTAATTAAAAGTGAAACCTCATCGCACACACACTCACACACGGCCTAGCAAAAAGTTTTCTCATAAACTCTATAAAAACTTCTCCCGTAAAACAACTCATAAAATAAAAATACAAAGGTACATTAATATACATTCTCTTTTTAGATCACTACCGAAGTCCGAGTCTTAGGATATTTTGCACCTGACTTTTAATATTGGTATTCGCTATTGAATAGAATAGAATAGAATATCCATTTATTTACTGTCATTATTATACACAACACAAGCCCATGGCCATATAGGTAAAGAGGTACACAGAGAAAATAAATTACTAAATTAACAAATCATGGTTGTAAGTACACGGTTTTTTTTAAATAGACAAATATGACCAAATTCCTCATGTGGTGTACAGAGAATGGGTTCCGTTCCGACTCAGCATGTGCTACAGGACTTGCAGCGAGTCCTGCAACGTTCCGACTCAGCATGTGCTACAGGACTTGCAGCGAGTCCTGCAACGTTCCGACTCAGCATGTGCTACAGGACTTGCAGCAAGTCCTGCAACGCTGATATTCTGTCGGTACCTAAACATCGTGCATTACCTTATTGTCTATAATTTTGCTACGATACCTGCAATTCTACTTTAGAAACGTGCTCAGTTAAGTGCTTAGTGCACTATACCACCAGATATTCTCAATAATGTCTTGCAACTAATCTGGTTGAACCCTATAATAGGATATTGATTAGATCCTGAGCTGAACCGATCACAAGTAATTTCCATTGTCATAATACGAATATTAATACAAGTTGACATTTAGCCTCTGAGGAATCAACCAGCATTTAGCTGACCATTATCTTGGGGAATAACATGGAGGATAGTTCCCATAATTATGAAGAGCTTTCCCCAAAAAATACAGGGTGTAACAGAAAGGGATGTACAAGCCGAAAGAGGGTTGTTAGGGACATTATTCTGAACAACTTTCACTATAGGACCGACTTATTCAGAGCAACTTAATTTTTCACTCCACCATACAGATCAGCTGAGCGCTTGGCCCGAAATGTACTGAGTTTATAAAAATAAAGTAGCTCTGATCAAGTCGGTTCCATAGTGAAATTTGTTCAGAATGATGTCCCTAACAACCCCCTTTCTGTTACACCCTATACAATGGCCGCAACACACCCAGAGTAACTTATCTACTGATCGGGTCAATGTTGAGGGGCTAATATTAGCTTCATTTGCAAAACATTTGGGGAATGTTGTTACTATGAATCCCCAATAATTGAAACAAAAACATACAACCGAATTCATAACCATATTTTTATTTGAAGTCGGTTAAAAAGTAAAACTTTAACCCCTTCGCAGAAGCACACCGCTCGAACGACCGTACAATGGCGAACTATTGTTATATAAGATGTGTCGGCGAACCAGTTAAAAAAGTCGACTTACACAAACCCTTTTTGAGTTTAATACAAACTGTAACACCGTAATTTCGTCAAATCCCATCTCAGTACTACCCCACGCTACACAAAGTTTCATGGTTCCAGGTCCATCGGTTTAGGCTATGCGTTGCCCGTCAGCCACGCATAGTAGATTGTATTTATACCTAGTATTGAACAGTTCTGTTGACCATGTGTGGTCTTCATCATCAGTTCCGCAAATATTATGCTTACCATGAGTAAATGCTCGAGTTATTATGAAAACACAAAAATCACTGTAGGTCTGCCCATAATATTTGAAGACTTCCCTCGATTTCTCCAGGATCCCATCATCAGATCCGGACCTGGTATCAATGGAACCAATTGGAAGGTAAACCCTTTCAAACTAAAATAATTTTCCAAATCGGTCCATCCGTCTAGGCACAATCGGGGCACATACATAAAAAATATATATCCCGACGAATTGTAAGCCTCCTCCTTATGTGAAGTCAGTTTAAGATGGTCAATTAAATGTCATCTGTACATCGACTCTTTTAACTTATAATATCTTTCTTTCTTTATATTGTTTCCCCAATGCTTGCCATTAATTTAGTCCCCTTTGATTGAAAGGCTCATCACCACAGCTATGAAGGTTTTCCCACGATGATTTCCATCATAGAAGAAAGAAAAATACCTCCCAATCCCAATATTACCTATGAATGGGAGAAAATCCAATCATTTAAAACCAATCCCATTCTCCATTATATCGGTATTTGTCTAACGAACAAAAGCGAAGCACAGCCTTCAGCTAATGAAGACTAAATGACCAATTTATCTTGAACCCTCTATAGATGTGCTTTTCGGTCGGGTCAGTTCAATTTGTATTGACTAGGACGGAGGGAATAGGTCACCTTGTGCTGGCCTAGCTGAGTAAGAAAGGATGGCAGAATAAAACATAATTCAACGTTGTTATGTTCGATTTCAGGAAATCAGAGAGTTTAAGTTCTGTCAGGTGCAGGGCAAACAACTATACATTTTTCTTCCATTTATAGCCGCCATTCTTAATAAAGGTCTAAGTAAGTGTATTAGAAGTTGTTCAGAATAATTTACCTTACACCTTTTTTTTTTTTTTTTCCAGGAACTATAAGGTCAGATAATAAAGCGTGTTTCCGTAATATACAGGGCCATTACGCAGCGCAGGGATCTGTAAATTATCGCGTATACTTTGGAACGCAATGATTTCACTGACATCTTCCGATAATAACTACTCTATCTTGGCCAAAGTAATAAAACAGATGCATTGTAGAGTTTTCGTGTACTTAATCCAAATACGCTCGCTTCGCTCACTCCATTGGTTGCACTTTAAAAGTCTAAATTAACTTAACCTACCTAAATCTACAAAAACTTAAAACTTATATAGATATAAGTAACTTATATTTCGCGTGTACTTCAGGAATTTCCAGAAATCTTGATAACGTGCGTAAGTGACACTCTGAACTTTCACACGCATTCTCTATACGAACTATAACACGAGTCATACGCAAAATTATTGTATATTACGTAGTTGCAGATCTGAGTATCAGCATTCCGAAATGTACACGAAGAGTTCACTATGGGAGCGTAATGGCGCTGTATACTACGGAAATAAACGATAATAAAATACCACCCAGTATATCTTTGGGTTCACCTAGTCCCTCATTCCCGATACGCCTTAGACAAGCCCAACACGTGTTCCCATTTCGCCGACAAGCACGTGTAGTCAATAAAATGGTGGAACCGCCCATCAATAACTAGGGTGGTTCTATGTTCTATGTCACCGATCAAAGTGAACGTTCGTGCGCGCCGCAGGACAATTATTAACGGAGACGCCGTCTCTGAGTGAAATTCCTTGTATAACCTCCAGGTTCTGAAAGAAAGTTCAAATGTAACACGCGATTATTTGGAGATTCATTCAAAATTGCGTGCATGTGATTATTTATTTATTTATTTATTCATTCAGGGGTTACAAACAGGACAAGTTACATTACAAAAACAAACATAAGAAAAATAGACATTCAATTAAAATCTAATTGATTGGCTGAATATGAATGAATCTTATCAATCTTATGACAAGATTCATTCATATTCTTTATTGCACAAAAAAAAAGTTAAATAATACATGGAATTAAAAAGTTTAACAAGTTGTCGTAAGTCTGTTAGTTGGCTGGCACGGAGGAACAAAATCTACTCCATATCGCCCGCGCTGCATTTCCCCGACATAAAGTTATTTTTTGGATGCTATGGTGCCTTAGACAACTTTGTGACAAAACAAAAACTCAACTTAACTCCTTAGTTTTGTCGAATAAAACATATTGGCTTTTCCTAGGCTGGCCATAGCTGCCCAGAATACGCGCAAAGAAGGCTTTGGCGTCTCCATGTAAGCCCTCATTTCGTGGCATGCATTTAGCTGTTCGGAATTTGCTAATATCACTCCTGATATTTGCCATATCCTGGTTATTGGTCGTTGGATCGGATAATGGGGATTGGATCGTTTGGCTTGTCACTACAGCACGGTCGCTTTACTTGTGTAACTCTGTTATAGTGTTATAGTCTATTCAGTGATTCTGAGACGCTGATCAAAGGTAACAATTAACTAATCGATGATTAATTCAAAACAGCGTAACGTGATTGGCTGATAGCGGCACGTGATTGACTGAAAGTATTAATCGTATCCTTTGATCAGTGATTCGGAAACCGGGGGTGAGTGAATTAACTTTAACAGATCAAACCCCATAGTATTATTTTTTACATCTGCATTGAAAATATTGCTTCTTTTGTACGCAGAAACTTCTGTTAAAAGTTCAATAAAGGAATGAACAGAATATAGTTTTCTGTATACTTAACTCAGAAGGAAATATAATTGGTCATGTGCGAGTCGAACTCATACAAGAAGGGTTCCATAACATCGAACAAGAAAAACCGCAAATTTGGTCACTTTTTAACCGACTTCCCAAAGGAGGAGGTTTACAATTCGTCCGGATGTTTTATTTTTATTTTTTATGTCTGCACCCCGATAGCGCCTAAACGGATGGACCGATTTGGAAAAATATTTTTTTGTTTGAAAGGGTTTACCTTCCCATTGGTCCCATTGACACCAGGTCAGGATCTGATGATGGGATCCTGGAGAAATCGAGGGAACTCTTCAAATATTATAGGCAGACCTATAGTGACTTTTGTGTTTTTCATAATAACTCGTGCAAATGCACATGGTAAGCATAATATTGTGATGCGGAACTGCTGATGAAGACCACATATGGCCACCAGATCTGCTCAATACTAGGTACAAATAAAATGCGTGGCTGACAGGCAGGCAACGCATAGCCTAAACCGGTGGACCTAGAGCCATGAAACTTTGTACAGGGGTTCCTTAGTAGCGTGGGTTAGCACTGATATGGGATTTGACAAAATTAATTCCCCAAGGGGGGGGGGGGGATAAGGGGTTACAGTTTGTATTAAACTCAATCTAATCAAATAGGGTTTGTGGAAGTCGGTTTTTTCTAAAGTTTACATTTTGTTTCAATTATAAAGTTGGTCAGTTCAATAGTGGTTACTGTAGTTGCATGCAGCACATCCTGTGAACTCTCTCCACTTAAATTTCATGAGATAGGTCAGCTTGCTGACGGAAGACGGACGGATAGCGAAGGCTTAGTAATAGGGTCCCGTTTAGCACCCTACGAGTACGGACGGTACTATAAAAAAGAAAGCCATATTATAAAGGATAACCTCGTTGTCCGTCGGTCTGCTTGTCCATGTCAATCAAGCAAGACCCTATTTTTCGAGAACGCATGAGGTGTCAGTTGAAATTAATACGAAAACTTGGGTTTGAAATCCCTTACAGCAGTGAAGAAATGAAATATAGAAGTGACACCTACCCCACATGACCCACAAGGAGATCTTTATATCTCAAAATCTATAGAGTTTAGACTCTTTTTAAGGAACTGGCTCTGATTCGGACTTGGAAAGTTTCTTATCTTACTTTCTGTCTTTCGATGATCGACTAAAAATGTTGTACTTTCAAATAAATGACGTACGATCGCAGTTCGCAGGCTTCTTCGCAATCTCTTCGATTAAATGTTTTACTTCGTCTAAGAGAGAAACTAATTTAAAAACTAAAACAGCTCGGTAAGTAAACAACTCCAGATGCTCTACAGCTCCACTCCAATTAATGAATTGAACTCAATCGTTTTCAAACGATTCCACGCTCCGGTCTCGGACATGGTCGAATGAAAATAAAAAGGTATGGCCGTTCAGAACGTCCGTAGTAGACTCTATTTCTTCGTTCACACTATTCGATTAGAAGGTTCGAGCATAATCAAGACTGGTGGAGCTGCGGTTTGCAAAACTTACAACCAAACAAATTGATGTTTTAAATGATGTTCGCCTTACGGCCCTTTTCTACCTATCTATCCTCAATCAATATAGGGTCAAATTTGACATAAGTCCATAGCGCAACTGTCAAATCTTACTCCATGGATAGATAGGATATTGTAAAATGACGTTAGTAGTTAGGTAACCAATCAGAACGCGAATATTTCAGAAAAACATTTTTGCACTTTATTTGAATAAAATAAGAAAACGGATAATGCTAGAGCCCAAAACCAGGTTCAATCAACTAACTACTAGTGTCATGTATGATTTTGTTTTGAAACTTTTTTCGATTCCTTGTTGGAATTTGAGCGACAGTGTTTGCGAAAAAGTATTCCGAGTCGGACATGCCATGCGTTGATTTCCTTACCGATCCTGCTAAGAGCGTGCTTCGTGAAAATGGTGTTTAAGTATTTGGTGTATTTTTCGTAAGTGATCATTCAAACTGTTAATTAATTGAATAACCATTGATATTATGTGTGTTAAAATAACTGATTTTGATTATCCTAGTATTTTAGAGGGGGTATCAGACACCGGAACAATTATTTTGATTTAAGTAGTGGATGACACCCATGTTATTCACTGGGACATGAGTCTTTTTTCAAAACATAATTTAGAGCTTATGGAACGGAAGTAGAGCATACATTTAATTTACTCTGCAAGTGACAAGCTTCTATCGATAGTTTGAGTAGTGTCTGAAATGGGTGTCAGAGACTCCTGCAACTGTCATCCATTAGCATATTGATGTGTCATTCATTGGGTCATAAATGTATGTCATTCATTGGTTACAGGTATTTTCCTATGAAAACGTGCTTCGTGAAAGTTGTGTTCACAGACAAAATTTTGCGTTTCTTTGGTAAGTGGTAATTCAAACTGTTAAATAATTAAACAACCATTAATATTCAGTGTCTCAAAATTTAAAATTTTCCTAGCGAGTGAGCGTGACAGCGAACGCATTGACCGGACTCCGCCACGCGCAAATACGCATCCTCTTCCCGAACAGGCATACCAATTCTCTTCGATAATGACTTCAACTAATAACTTATTTATTTCTCAACGTATCACGCGCCGGCACTATCAATCTTCTTGAGCTCGAAGTATTGCGATTGCGATGCGAGTGGAATTCTAAAAACGTATTTAGTATCGACGATTACTCACGATGGTGTCTGCGTTGCAATGTTAATGCGACAATGAGATATGGGTATATCATATAGGGTAGTAGTACACGGGCCATGTAATTCGTGGGACCATATACCAATTTATCTTGCAGGGAGAAATACAAAGTGGCACATGAACTTACTGGCTTAAAATACAAAGTAGCACAAGAACTTACTGGCTTAAAATACAAAGTGGCACATGAACTTACTGGCTTAAAATACAAAGTGGCACATGAACTTACTGGCTTAAAATACAAAGTGGCACATGAACTTACTGGCTTAAAATACAAAGTGGCACATGAACTTACTGGCTTAAAATACAAAGTGGCACATGAACTTACTGGCTCAAAATACAAAGTGGCACATGAACTTACTGGCTTAAAATACAAAGTGGCACATGAACTTACTGGCTTAAAATACAAAGTGGCACATGAACTTACTGGCTTAAAATCGCGTCTTATGTTTCAATTCGGAACATAGCTAAATAATACGATTTTGATTTTTTTTTTCTTTTGTTTCTGTTTGTTGTTAATACCTAATTTTAGCTGTATAAATCATCAAAACTCTACTTTTCGTGACATACAGGGGGCTACTGTCTGTCACTGCCTTCACTGCCCTGCCGGCATCACTGCCCATCGCTTAATCTATCTATAGTTCATTAATCATTTTAATCTCACAATCAGTCCAACCAAAAAGGGAGGATTAAAAACATATAAATTATTCGTTAATCCTTGAAAATAAATCATAACGAATGGGTCATTAGACTGGTTTTACAATGACGCTCGTAATGCGACGTAATAATGAAATATCTTATTTTAGAGTTCCGTATATGATGGGTGCCAAGCGGATTCCTTTTACTAAGCATCCACTGTCTGGCTGCCTGTCTGTCTGTTTGTAACCGGTTTTTACTTATAAACCGCAATTACGTAGTGTTTAAACGTTTAGTTCTATGCCTTTCGTTCGGATGCACCTACCTACAAGCTTATTATAATAAAAGTATATTTTGCATGGCCATTAGAATATATAATAAACTCCCACAGTGTGGGACATTATTTACTGACAGACATCTACCTCTTAGTTACTTACAATATAAGTTATAATTCTAATTCTAATTTATAATGTTAAGAGACCGATGACCGCGTGAATTTCAGCGGTTTTTAGGTGCAACTTGTACGCTTTGCTTGTACGCAACAGTTGGCGTTTATTACCTACGCATTAGGGGTTAATACTTCATGGGCGTGAACTGTCCAAACGGGCCTTTTATTTTGTGAAGACTTTAGGTACTTGCAAAGTCAAATAAAGTTATCTTGCGGTTTATCTCAATCTTGAAAGATCGTCCTTATTACTTCTACACTATAACACTATTATCTAATCTGTGCTTCTATCAAGACTATCTTTTTCTACTTTGAAGAGCGATACTGTTACAAGCTTCGCATAATGCTATAATGCTCGTAACTTCAAAGATCTGACAGTGTCATGAACATTATGCATTGTACCCCAAGATTGTACCTGTCAGGCGCATTAATACTCTGCGGGATTCATACTACTTTATTAGTACGGTATTATTATAGTAGTAGTAGTACCTAGACCTGCTGCTATGTAGGTTGAACATTTGAGGGTAGCCCGATAACCGCCAATACTAGCGGTCTTCCGGTGGGGGGTGAGGGGGGGTAAGCACCGCGATATGTGGACAGGTAGCCGACGACGGGGGATTCCCCTGAGATCCATGAACGAACGCTGATCCATTAGCTCTGTTCTGTATTTCTGACATCTATCTCGTTACCTTTAAAATGGCAATGCAAAGTAAAGTTAGATTCTTCAACCTACTGTTCATCCTTGAGTAACCCTGCTAATCTCGGTAGCTTCTGTATGGAAGCTCGCGCGCATCCAATCCTCTTGAAATGTTCTGAACCACATATAGAAAGACACCCATCGTAATCGCACCCGTCTTGGCAGTCATGGTATCAGAAAATAGGTTTTCGTTACATATACATATACAATATATGTACTAAACGAAAACCTATACCTCTTTTATGTTTGGTTTTGTATTTTTTTATTAATCTTTTGTGTCTATCAAATAAAACTTCTTGAATAAATGGAAGCCTTTAATTGGCCTATGTCCAGTTTAAGTTCTCTGCCAATATTTTTCTTTTTGTACTGTGCTATAGGCTTTGTTATATAAATCCAATAAATAAATGAATACATAAAAAATAATAACAATAATAAAAAAACATGCTCTAACCGCACAATAATAATAATAATAAATAATAATAATAATAATTTATTTATTTGCATAATTAAAGGTTCACAATTATATACCAGACTTAATTAATACAGAGCATTTGTGTCAGACAAAACAGAAATCATCTGAACCTGAGCTAGGATTAACCTGTATTTCAGATTCAGCGCTCTTCCTAGTTACATGATACGTGTTGGTGATAACATAGATTGAGAACTAGTAATGCATTAATTTAATCTCAATTAGAAAGCCAAATTTAATTTAATAAATTTAGAACGCGTTACATCTTAGAAAAAAAATATATATGAAAAAAAGCGAAAATAATAATAATAATAATAATTTCCGATGTACGAATAACACGAGGCCAAGACCACGGACGCTTGTCCACATAAGATACTCGTATACATTCAGATAACATATTATTTATCCTACGTTAAGATAATTTATTGTTAAAGGTACATACATTACATGTCAGACATATTGATTAATAATACTTAGTACGTGGAAATCGCTAAGTGATTTCTGCTTTTTCATCCAAAAATATGGAATTAAAGCTAAACCTACCTTTATAAGCTTTTTATGAAGCCAAACCAAATAATGAATTTTCTAAGTGACGAAAAAGATAATAAAATACACGAAGTCTCAAGAGTTTTTCGCGAAGTAATTTAACTTCGCTTAGTTTTCATTTGTTTTTCCTTGCTTAATTAATTAAATTCCAAACCAAGAATTTAAGGTCAATTTCAAACTTGATTGCTTTAGGGATTTATCTTGGGTGTTGGAATATTGAATTAGTTTATATTACGGATGATAAGTATAATAAACATTGTAAGAGATTTAGGTCTATGGGATAGGGAGTTGAGGGAGATCATCGGATAGAGTGGAAGAAGGGGCGAGAGGCCAGAGTTAGGTCTCTACATGAAAAACTGTGAAACATATATGTTTTTATCTGGATGACTTATACATCGATGATTTTGTGGTATTTTTAATCATAGTCACGATATCAATTCTGGCTGTTAGGATCGTATAATTCATGGACTTTACTGTCTGGAGTGTTTTAACACTGGGAACAATTATGACTCTGAAACTCCGTACAGGAAAAATCGTGACGCTATGTGTGTGTGTGTGTGTGTGAGGGTGTGTGTGTGTGTGTGAGGGTGTGTGTGAGGGTGTGTGTGTGTGTGTGTGAGGGTGTGTGTGTGTGAGGGTGTGTGAGGGTGTGTGAGGGTGTGTGTGTGTGTGAGAGGGTGTGAGGATGTGTGTGTGTGTGTGTGTGAGGGTGTGTGTGTGTGTGTGTGTGTATTTGACCTTTTCACACAGGAACGAAGCACGGCATCCGGATAAGAAGATCCCGTGTGCCTTGTCGGCGCCGCGATATCGGTCGGAAGTGTGCGATCCCCCGCTCTGCGCTTACCGCTTATCGCCGCACGGATATAAGGACGCCCGCATACCCGCGATTATGACGTGCCGGGAGTTCCTGTGTAGTTTGTGGGTTTATAGGTGTGTGGTACTGTTGATGGTTTTAATAAAAAGAACGTTTAAAGTTTGTTTTAGGTTTGTCAGGTTTTAAGAGGGTTTTAAGGGAGGTTTCAAAAAAGAAATAATAAAATTTCAAATTTTCTTGATGTAGAGTCGATGAAAAGTGAAGGAAAGTGCGAGTAAATAATATATAATTAATGCAATACCCGTTCTCAAGTAAAATATGAAATCCTAAATATCAAACAACGATAAATAACGTTAACGTCTAAGGCTGGATTTTACCAACAAAAAACTATGCGAAAATAACTAACCCGGGGATTATTTGTATTCTATTAAAAAGTAGAAGATACTCTCGAGTAAAAAGTTACTCTTTGTTGGTAAAATTCACTCTGAGTATAATAAATACCCCCTGAAAATATGAATTCATCATTCTGCTATACTTACACGATGATTTTTAATCGGTGATGATCAGGTACTAATTTTTCTTACTCAGTAATTGATGGCGGTCACGTTGAAGTTGTAATTTTACATGAAAACAAACAATATTTTTCTACGATAGATGTTTTGAAATCAAGTTTACCCTAAATTCATTGTCACTTGTCACCCTACTTATCGTTTCTTTGAACTTACAAGTTACAACCTCTTTCATAAATTTAACGGCAATGATAAATTTATGATACCTATGAGTGATGTAGACGTTCGTATGTAGGATGGATGACCATGTATCTAAGTGGTTATTAGTTTTAATTATGTTTTAACTTTTTATTAATTAAACAGTGAGGTAATTGCCTCGCCTTTTAAGTTTAATTCATAATTCATAATTTATTCAGAGTAAAAAGTTAATAGTAATTTTAGCTAGATATTAATATTTTTTCTACTCCTGATCACCGATTAAAAGTCACCGTGTATATAATATATTCCATAAAAAAACACATTACGTTCTCGTATTAACAAGCGATTTACAAACTTTCCTTTCATTTCGCTGTTTTGCACGAGTAGGTAATTTGCACCTTTTGGTCGACGTTTTTAATGTCAGTGCTGATTTTAATTGAATTTCGTCATTCGCGAGTTTTGAACGAAATAATGGGTGAATAAATTCGGGAAACTCGGCGTCAAGCAAATTCGGCGCGGAATGGTATATTTAACCCGCGGCGACCAAAAGAGGGGTGCTATAGGGGTGTATACGTATAAATTGGAACCGTCTCTATCAATCTGTCCGTTCATTGCAAACTAGAGATCAAACGGGATGGGTTTTGTGTGTCAGGGTATTTTATTATGAATCATTGTCTTTACGTCGCGCGGTCGCGACGACGACGACGGCGGCGTCGCTCCGTGTACCACGTGACACCTTCCGCCTATGACGCGTTGTCCCTACGGGGCGCTCAATTCTGCCAATAAGCATTCTGCCATATCTGTCGAAAATTTTGGAAAAAGTTATTTATAATCAGGTCTCAAAATACTGTGAGAATAATAACATCCTGCCTCATCGCCAGTCCGGTTTCAGAAAGGGGCGAAGTACTGCATCAGCCTTGCTAGATGTGGTAGATAATATCTTGTCTTCTCAGGATCAAGGTAGGGGAACAATACTTGCTCTCCTAGACTTTTCCAGGGCTTTCGACGCTTTGAACATCCCGCTACTGTTGTCTAAGCTGTCTTTCTATGGCTTCAATGTTGATTCCATAAGGTGGTTTAACAGCTACCTCAGCAGCCGATGCCAACGGGTCATTTTGGATAGGAGAGATGGATCTCAAATACAGTCACAGTTGGCAACCCTAGACAGAGGAGTCCCACAAGGATCCATTCTTGGTCCCCTACTCTTTATCATATATAGCGCTGACATCACTCAATGCATAACCAACAGTCATTATCACCTATATGCCGATGATCTGCAAATTTATGTTTCGGCTGACAATGATCCCAGTATGGGAGTGGAGGCTTTAAACGGGGATTTGGGCCGTATATCGCAGTGGTCATCTGATAACACTCTAGTCCTTAACCCAAATAAGTCAAAGAGCATGATACTGGGGTCCAAAAATCAGATTCAGGCAATATCTACGCATGATCCACAGGTCCTTGTTAATGGTGTCGCTATCGCGCGGGTCCGTGAAGCTCGAAATCTTGGTCTCCTCATGGACGACAAATTGCGTTTCGAGGGTCATGTTCTTGAAGTTGTCAGGAACTGTTTCTATAGACTTAAAGTCCTATACAGAATTCGGGATCTCCTCAGCGTTGACCTGCGAATACAATTAAGTGAAGCCTTAGTACTGGCAAAGCTCAACTATTGTATAACGGTGTATGGTTCATGCCTATTTGAGAAAACGCAAAAGCTTGTACAAAGGGTACAAAATGCTTGTGCTAGGTTTTGTTTTGTGATTCCTCCCCGAACCCACGTCACTCCATTCCTTAACAAAGCAAATATCATAAGGATGAAGGCTAGACAGGACCTATATTTTTCAACGCTGCTGTTTGAGGTTGTACTGACAAGGACTCCTTCTTATCTTTATGACAAACTTACCTGGTGTAAATCCCACAGAGTTGCTCCGTTCCTATTAATACCGCGACATAACAGTGCTGCTTTCCGTGGCAGTTTCAAATATCGTGCCACCAAGTGCTGGAACAATATACCGCCTCCTCTTCGGCGGCTCACTAGTAAAGCTGGTTTTAAAAATGCTTACAGAAATAAATTAATTCTCCAGCAGAAGGCTGAGGTGACGGTACGCAGCTAAAAGGAAAGATTTTTACGACTACATTCTGACATTGAACAATTGATTATATCTATTTAAATTAAAGCTAATCACCATTATAATTCATTTTCAATATGTTAGATAATAAATACAATTTTTTTTTCTTTTTATTGCCAATTCAATTCCAATTAAATTTCTAATACTAATTATTTCAATTTTCAATTCCATTAATAACATAACTAATTTCATTATTTAATTTTGATTTTCTTATGTAATTACTTATATAAATTAAATTGTGTAAGTACTTGAGCCACTGTTGTGCGTCCGCTTTGGCCCTGGCAGAATACCAGCGTCACAGATTCGTCTGTGACATTGCTGAGTCAGGGCCATTTCACTGCCGTGGTACAGTCACATAACCACACAGCTGTTAGGTACCTTTGTTATTAATTATGTGTGTGTACCATGTCAAATGAATAAATGAATTATCTATCTATCTATCTATCTATCAATAAATTATAGTTAAATTCACATTGGATAACAGAGTTTCTCGGTATGTAATTACAAACGCAAACGTTCTGCATACCCTACTACTACTACTCATACTTAAGTACTACTACTTACTCTCTGCCGTACAGTGATAGCAAACCACTTGAATAGTGGTGTGTGCGTGATGAATCTCTACAGTTTACCCTCAGAACATGTACTACCTAATATCATTAAGTGTAAAGAGCCTTTATTGTGTCATAACAAATAATAATTTTGCATTTCATTTCATGCATATATCTTATCAATTTTAATTGTAATTAGATTTGATTTCAGATTAGTTAATATTCACAGATCTACTTTTAGTAATACATATTACAATTAATAGTATTACAAGTTTCATTCAAATAAAAATAAAATAGTATTTCACGCATTAACTATGATATGATTGTATTAGGTATATTATAATTTTAATTTATTTATTCTATGAGAGGCCTGATCGGGTGAAGGCTTCCTTTAAGCTCTGCCATTCAACTCAATCTTCCGCTCGTACCATCCAGTTTTGACCCTTCACAATGTCGTCCGACCATCTCTTGTTCGGTCGACACGGACGTCGCCGTCGGTCTTCTGGTCCATTCCATTTCGTCGCTGCCCCTGGTCCATCTGCCATCCTTCAATCTAGCCAAATGACCGGCCCATCTGCACTTCATACTTGGCACGTGTTCTACGGAGTCAATGACTTTTGTGCGAGATCTTATTTCTGAGCTTCTTTTTCTGTCATTTAGCTTTACACTAGTTAAACTTCTTTCCATCGCCTTCTGGCATACTGAGATTTTTCTTGCATTTTCAGCCGTACGTAAGTGTCCAGGCTTGGCATACATAAGTGAGTGAGGGAAGGATACAGGATGTTAAGTATTTTTGACTTTAGTTTTAGTGGTATGTTTAACCAGTATTTTCTCCATGCTATGGTAATGTGGCGATTTATCTCTTCCTTGTCCATATTTCTAAAATATATCATTTTTCTTAGATAGATGTACACTTTCACGTATTCGATTTCTTTTTTATCGATCTTTATTGGGATTCATTAGGCGTTCGTCATGACCTTTGTTGTGAAATTCATTTCTAGTCCTGCTCTATGGCTTTGGCAATTTAATACACTCATCATGTTTTCCAGCTCTTTTGCATCTCTAGCTCTACCTTATGTAGGTTCAAAGCTGACCATATAGAGCTGTGTGAAATTGTGTCGAAGGCCTTGCAGTAATCCACAAATCCTAAGTAGAGTTGTGTATTGAATTCTTGATGCTTTTGTATAACTTGACAGACTGTTTGTAGATGATCAATCGTGCTGTATCCTGATCTGAATCCCGCTTGTTCTATTGGTTATTTTATGTCTATGGTTTTATCGAGAGTTTTTGTGAGGCAGTATGAAAAAGTTTGTAGATTGATGGTTTAAGGCATATTGGTCTATAGTTTGATACGTCTCCTGGGTTGCCTTTCGTGTAAATTAAAATAATTTCGGATTCGTTCCATTGGTTGGGGATTTCCTTAGAGTTAATTATTTTGTTAAATAATTTTTGCAATAGTCCAGACAGTACCTTCTCTCCAACTTCGAGTGCTTCATTTATAATTCCATCTGTCTGCCGTACAGTGATAGCAAACCACTTGAACAGTGGTGTGTGTGATGCATCTCACAGTTACCCTCAGAGCATGTAACTACCTATATCATTAAGTGTCTACGTATATGTAAGTCAGCTGCAAATATAGGACCGAAAAAAGAGCAAATTTTGTTATATTTTTGGATGAATTAAAAAAATATATACACAAACATACATATATACAAAATACATTTTATTATTCTTTGATCTCTCATTCCTCAGATAGGGGTTATCTATCTGGGCTTTTGACACACGTACAAAAAGTGTCAAAAAAAGTTCGACTGTTTATCCGTCTCTTGAGAGACCCGGACTTAATTAAAGCAATGAAACAATTAGGCTTCTAATCAATGTTTTTATTTCGCTTTCTACAATAAAAATGTCAGTGCACGCATTCTTCAAATTAAAAATCCAGGTCCAGGACGCACTAAAATTCAACAGGGTACTGGAATAATAGTTTTAGGTACCTGATATTTTATTATTTAATATAAATATATTTATACAAATACAACATTAGATCTCTAGACAGACATTTTCTGCCTAACAATTTATATGTAACATATAAATTGCAATACAATTCATAAATAAATAATTAACTTACGGAGATACCTCAACAGTAGGTTGATTTACCAATTTATATAAATTATCAAATTTCTGATTAAGTTTGCGAGTTGTTTGAATACAGGGATGTCACGTTATAAAATGTAAGGTCAGCGGTTAATTACAAAATGATGTAGTTTATGTTACGGCTAAAGAGAGAGAGGCGAGCGGCTAAACCTAAGTTTAGCCGGCTAATGTTAGGTGTTCATTTCATCATTCTCAGCCCACATCGACCCACTGCTGGGCATAGGCCTCTTCTCTATAGCGCCATGTGTTCATTTATTTTTAATTTATTCTTACATGTCAACCTAATGTCACCTACCCTGACCCACCTCTGCGCTCATGTAACAATAGACAAACTAATATTATTTTACATATATTCTAACATTAGCCGCTCTCAAGAAATTAGCCGTAACATATTAGGTCGGGTAAAAAGTTTCTTCGTATTTTGTATGAAGACCGTAGCCTTCTGTGGGGTTTTGGAAGACTAATAAGATAAGACTTCTAAATAAATGTGTATAGGTAGCTACTTATAGGAGTTTATAAGTAAAATAAAACAGTTTTTTAAACTTGAAGAAATGATTGACAAACCGTTGCATTTTTTACATCATCTATCGTAACAAAACAAGACATTAGATTTAAATTAAGAAAGCACCAAATTATGTTATAATTTTACTACCATATTTGATACAGTAACATTTTATGGGTCAATCAACTTTTTTTTGTCCGCATCTGAAATTTTTTGTAGTTTGGGTTGTTTTTTTCAACGAATAAATTACGATTATACGTATTTAATGTACCTTTATTATGATTCTACAAAGAGCAGAGCTCTATATTTGGGATATTGAAAGTTATAGTGAAAAATTCCAACAAACATCTTAATTTTATCCCCTGGACAACCGATTTATTTGGATTAAAAATTATAATACGTATATGAATGAAATGACTGCTATTTTAAGTTATACAAACAAAGTAAAAATGAATTAACGAAAAATGAGAAACTTCTTTGTTAGGGACATCATTCTGAGCAACTTTCAATGAAACTGCTTTGATCGGAGCAACTTTATGTTTCACTTCTCCATACAAATCAGCTGATACACTCAATCAAAAAAAAGTTGCTTTGATCCAGTTTCATATTAAAAGTTGCTCAGAATGATGTCCCTAACAAAGTTATTTCTCATTTTGCGTTAATTCGTTTAACACGTTTGTCCCCTGGACAACTTTTGTCATTTTCGCAATGAAACTATTAAACAAGAAATAGTAACAATTATTTGACAAAATACTAAGAATACTAAATTCATTTCTACTGTACTACATCTTTAAAAGTTCAGCGGTCTAATCTATAATTAAAAAAAAAACGTAGGGAAACAGGTTAATAGTCGTTGGACAAAAAAAAAGTTAATTGACCCTTACATGCATCAAGTTGAATAATAAAGGGTTTATGACTTTTTTTAAGAGCGACACAAAATCATTTTTATAATAAATAATAAACTTATATCACTTTTTATGAATACAGAAATAAATGAAAGCAAATTGTATCTACTAAAGAGATATCAGAATTAGCCGTAACATATTATTTTCATATCCATTTTTGTATACATTTCTAAATTATAATAACTGTTTGTTGGTTTTGCACACTTACCTCGATAATCATAACAATTATTTTATTTAGTACATATTTATATAGGATACCCTAGTTTTATTACTGTTTAACCAAGAGATTTTAATAAATTTAATAAAGTAGCTACTAGATACATATTGTTAAACAAATACTTGGTGTTTGACCATTACACAAAACTTAGAATTTGTTTAATTTATTTTTACTTCGTATTTATACGTTAGTATAACCATTTTGCTTTAAAAATATTTTATGTAACGTATTTTTTATTTAGTACTGAAGTCTGAAATACACTTAATTAATTACTTAATGAAAATTTTAAAGTAGTCTATTTTAACATGCTTTTAAAATCTATAAAAAGCTTTTAAAATTTAACGCGTTTAGGGACATACAGGGCTACTTTTGGACCCCTAGCCAAAAGTTACTATTATTTTAGGGACATCATTCTGAGCAACTTTCACTAAGAAACCGATTTGATCAGAGCAATTTGATAATTTATTGATTTTGATTTTTCACTTCTCCATACAAATCCCTAAAATAAAAGTAAATTTTGTCTAGGGGCCAAAAAAAGCCCTGTATTTATTATTACATTTTTTTTTAATTTAAACATTATACTTAGGAATATATATTAAAAAAGAGACTTATTTTAGGGACCCTATGAGACGTTAAATTTCGTAGTGCCAAATTTCAGTTAAGTGTTTCAAAAGTGAAAACAAATCGTGGTCATGTGTATAGTAAGTATTATTTTTTAAATATGATAAGGTACTCATTACTTACGTTTTTAAACATTTATATGTATACATGATAAGATTTTAACATGTAGGTGATTCAATATGATTTCTATTTGTGATTACGGTTTCATATATTATTATTATTCACATATTTTATCTACTGATATAGAGAGGCCTTATTTTCAACTTACTTTTTGCAAGATATGATTATCATTTATCCGTAGTATTTGGCAATCAAAATTAACAATCTGTAAATAAAATTTAGCACATTCCCCAAAATAACCCTTACAATTATCTTATTTAACATTACCTATTAAACCAGTTTGCAAAATAAATAAATTCGCTAGAAAACCTTTATTCATAATTATATAAATTTTACAATAAATAAAAATTCACCATAGCTTTACCGAGTACTACATTTTAGTTATGTACATAAAATGCATTTTTCGGAAACACTTTTATCCTAATAAAATGATTCAAATATAATATATACATCATATTACATAATATATTTGCGTACTATTTTAACACATTTTTTGGAACGAAACCACATATATTATCACAAACCGCTACACCGGAAATAATTTACAAAACAAGTTATTGTATAATTAAATTTTGTAATGAAAAATAAACAAAGCCCATCCGTGTCTTAAGAGTTACGAGCCACGTATTTTATAAAATATATAATAATATTCCTAAAAGGCATACAATAATAATACTTTATATTATCTACGAATGGTCCTTTATTATCAAGTAGGCTTAATAATAAGCTGGGGTTTTCGAAATTGACCTCTTTAATGTATTTATTCAAAGAGGTAAAGTATTCTAGTATACATATAATTAAACCGTACCTCATCTATACAAGTCGTTGATGTGGAAACACAATATATTATCTCCTGATAAACCCCTTAGAACAACTTAATTAAATATTGGATCAGTCATAGTATGACCAACAAAGTATAACCATGCGCTTCCCGCCATACTCAGTTAACGTAAAAATTATAAATGAGTTGTATATCTTAAACATAAATAAACAATTATATATAGGCAGGCATGTAACATATTGTATCATCACATCACAATAGGTTAATTATCGAAATAGAAAGAAACTTGAATAGATCTTGACGAAAATGCAGATGGTCATACCTTGTTTGTTATACTATGTGTTCAGAAATCCAGTCGGTGGATTTTGTTTCTATTGTATTTATGTATTTATAGTATTGATTCCTTTCAATTTAAAATCACAGTCGCTTTGAATGACAGCTCGCCAGAAACAATCGCGCTATGATTGGTCAAACGTCAATGTAGTGTGTGTATGTGTGTGTATATTATTTTTATCCTTCAAAATAGGTATCAAGATGAAATTGAGACATTTTCATAGATAGGTACAAAATTTTGCTAGAGGAACACAAAAGGGCCATCGTCAGTATTTCTCTACCTAAAACTCAATAATTTATTTTCATGTTCCCAAAATAACCTGCAGTAAATACTTATGCGAAATAAAATATTTATTGTACTTAGTAATTTCCTAGTATATTATATTTCCATTTGACTAGATGTTTTTCTTACACCTAAGTCTAGGCTAAATTGATATTGACGCCGACGCCTGTTACGAAATCATCCCGTACCAGCGGCAGAAGAGCCGGGTGCCTGTAATGAAAGAAAAATATTATATGTTTACTGCCTCAAAGTAGCGCGCTAAGTTTGCTGAGACGCAGTCGCCACAGGCCATACAGATCATAATTATATTATTTTGTCGTTGTGCATGTGCACATGTAGGTAGTATATTTGGTAGTATATTAATTAATCCTGTCTTTATAATAGCAGACAGCAGAAACAATTGACAATCAATCCTGCATCGCGCAAGAGAAGTTGTCTTTAGTGGCAAAATATATTCAACAACGTCCGAAAAGAAAATTAGAATTAGTAACCCTTCGTAAATAAGATATGGCGTGAGGAGAAACATTTTGTACTTTAAACGCCATGGTTTCAGTTAACATACTTCTAGGCGCTAATCTTAGAATAAATCCTATATATCTTAGCGTCATCTCGTGGTATTTGCAATTTTTCGATGGTGCTGCACCAAGCGATAATGGCCTCGAACTAAAGAAGCTTCCGTAGCATCTCAGTTTACGCCGGTGTCATATTTTGTTCTAGGTATCTGTATTAGTATAATATTATAGTATCTGTGCTGACACGCAACTTAATTTTAGGAACTTTATAAGTTTTTTTGAAGTAAAACTTCTTGGGGCACGGGGGTAAAATTTATTTAACCTCTCAACTGTGGGTTATTCATATATTTGCTTTTCAATTGTTACTAGCCGGGTGCTATCACGAGTGGCTAAGAAATGTAACGGAAATTGGAATCGGTGACGTCAGGGTCGGCTGAAGACTTTTAAAACCGCAACTATTTTCAATACGGTTTTTAACTAATCAGATAAGATAATAATACATTCGTACAATAAAGAATGTTAATTAGTGAGAGAAAAACCTGATGAAACGTTAACAAATAAAAATTATTTTAAGCATTCTTCCACGAGTTCTTGATTTCCGGTATGGCCAAGATGGCGCCGCCGCCGCCGCCGCCGCTGGCTGGGATCTGGGATAAACAAAACCAGTGACGTGACCAAAAACTACTTCGTTCAACCTCTTTGTTGGAACCGGAACTTATGTTTGACAGCTGTGCGATGCGATCCATAGAGTTTGTAAGAAAAGAGTTTCATCAATGTCACACGGGTCGATATGGATTTCTAAAACAAGCAAAGCAATGCATACATTTGAGCGAGACGGCTTAAAGACGTGACGTCAGATGGTATATAATCTGAGCGAGATGCAAATAGTAGTGACACTATTGAATGAGTTAAGTATATCACCACGAGCGCGACAAATTGTAGATAAGGAATGGTGGGAAATAAATGACATGACGTATTAAAAGTAAGTACAAGTATAAAATAATTTCAAATAATCGGACGTCTGAAACTTAAAAGTAACTTGAAGCAGAGATTGGATCTCAAAATTGGAAATTTAAATCTCTTTTAGTATAGGTAGGTATAGGTGTATAGTATAGGTACCACTTAATGATCTAGCTACAGAAGTTTTACTTCTAACACGTGTACGGTGCTACACGCGTATCTTTTTATTTATTGAGACACTCGGTGGTAGTAGTCGTAAAGCTGTGTCAGAGGTTCTATAGAGTAGCTTGATAACTTCTGACAGTCGGACACTGGCCCGACAACCCTCCCTCCACCAACACAGAGTCAGTGTGATGGAATATGGCTCAATCTTACTCGTATCTGGGTGGCCCTCGGTGGGGACATTAATGGGCCACATTTTTAGGGTTACGTACCCGAAGGGTGCAAAACGGAAACTATTACTAAGGCTCCGCTGTCCCTCCGTCCGTCCGTCCGTCCGTCCGTCCATCCGCCCGTCCGTCCGCCCGTCCGTCCGTCCGTCCGTCCATCCGCCCGTCCGTCCGCCCGTCCGTCCGTCCGTCCGTCCGTCCGTCCGTCCGTCCGTCCGTCCGTCCGTCCGTCCGTCCGTCCGTCCGTCCATCCGTCCGTCCGTCCGTCTGTCTGTCTGTCTGTCTGTATGTCTGTCTGTCTGTCTGTCTGTCTGTCTGTCTGTCTGTCTGTCTGTCTGTCTGTCAGTCTGTTTGTCTGTATTTTTGTTGCCGCTCTAACAATAAATACTAAAAAACAAAAGAAATTTAATGTTAAGGGGGGCTCCCATACAACTAACGTGTTTTTTTTGGGTTTTTTATAGATACGTGCGCGAGCCCGACTCGCACTTGGCCGGTTATTTTTTATTGAGACACTTACTCGTGCGGTGCGGGCCAGGCGGGCGCGTGCTTGTGCGTCGCGGCTCGCGCGCGCGCCAGTAGCGTCATCACGGCGCGTTTAGTCGGCGACATGGCGGCCCGCGCGCCGCCCAATAGCGGCCGCTTGCGCGCCGTCGCGCCCGCCGCCCCAGCCGCACCTGCAATGGAAAACACAGGGTGACATTTTGTTAGCTGACCATATTTTGGGGAATGATAGTACCCATCATTATGAAGAACTTTCCCCAGGGAACATATGGTCGCAAACGAAATCATCATCATCCTGAAACCCCCCAGTAGGGTAGGGGTATAGGGCTCAGTACAGATTTCCATTTGTAATAAAAAATATGAAAAATAAACATGGTAGTTAAAAACAAAAAACTTCCTTTTGAACTTTTCAGTAGAGAACTTACTCAAAGATGAATGAAATGAGCCCAAACTCGATGGGTTTACCAGTAAGAAACCCGGGGTTCTATCTAGGTACCACCGACCAAACCTTTAGTGACACTATTTAAAAAATATTTACTTGTTTTGCAAATACATCACTTTTGAAAATAGTTTTAAGAACAAGAAGTACCGTACGGAACCACCATGTGGGACTCCTAGAATCTTTTATGGTGTAAAGTGTAAATGCAACAAAAAAACCACTCGGTTTCTCGCCACCACCACCGCCTGGATTCCGGATTAGTTGGCAACCCCTGACTTGCCATCCGACGTTTTAATCAGAGGCTCGGAACAAATAGTATTGGAGCCGCTTTTCGAATGAAATGTCTAAGACTGGTTGTCCACCGTCGAGCCGCCGCCGCGCCCCGTCACTGTCATGCACGCCCGCCAACAAGAACTATGGTAATAATAGGCTTGTGGCCAAGGTAATCCAATAAATCTAGGAACAAGTCTTAAGTTGAAGCATTATGTACAAAATGGCTTGACAGTCTCAGAATTGTATATTTCCAGCAGATATATTTTATAAAGTCAATTTTGTGCAAAAAATGACAGCATTTGATGGCACTCTTACATGACGTCACTCTGTGGTTATTTCATAGAACTCAGGAACAAAAGTTCCGTTTTGACAGTTCATAAAAAGTATCTACTTTTATTTATATTTACATACAGGCACATACATTGCTTCTGGCCCCACACTAGGATACCCTGTGGCGTGGGAACCAGAAACAGCGACATCACAAACATGTAAACATCCAAGACCTGGGGGGTTATTTTTTGTCCCCAGCCGGGATTCGAACCCGGGACCTCTCGCATGGTAGGCAGATGCGCAACCGCTACCCTTTGACTTGACAGGCCACAAGCCTACTCAGCTCCGCCGTCAGGTTTACTAAGGCTGTTGTCGTTGAAGTTACGGTGACATCGGTGTTCAACAAACGGCGTAAAGATGCAAGTTTGTAACCGACTCAACAACTTTGTAGCTATCTTAACCGTTAAACAATAATAATCACTCGTAAATTATTTATTGTAACACAAGACAGAATACAAAAACATAACCTCCTTGGTTTGAACATAATTATTCAATATCTTTCAGTCCTCATCGAACTTACTTTTAACGGACTTCAAAACAGGGGGTTTTAATTTCGTTTGTATATTTTTTAATCTGTGGCTGAGGCTAGAGGCGTAAGGCTCCAGTAATAACTGTTTCGAGGTGAGAGGACGGAGCCCGGTTCAATGTATTAATTAAACTGTAGCCGACGCTCAAAGGGTCGAAAGTCAGTCGGTTTTGAGCAAAAACAGTTCGTTATCTATCAGTTTTCGAGGATTTGTTTGCGCTATACAAATTGGGATTTCCATTTCCGCGTCGTTTGGTGTAGAGCTGTTCCTGACACAAAGGACTTTGGGGCTAGGGATAGGGAAATATTTAACCGTTCCATCAAAGATGCTGAATGCATAATAAATAGGCGAAGTGGTCATTCAAACAAAGTACAGTGCCACCAGTACCTATTTATTTAAATATTATTATCTTTGGTGCTCTGTAGTTCCAATCCAACGATGTTTTGGCACGTGAGCAGGGAGCACTTATCCAGTGGAGAGCGCATAAATACATTTTCCTTTGAAACACAACTCACCAATTCACGGGCGGCGGGGGACGAGGTACGAGAGCTGTGATTGGTCAGCCGCTGCGAAACTATCTGGCGGCCTGTCATCGTACATAGGTTGCGTATGCGAACGTTTGTTGAATACAACAAACGTGTGGCGAGCCGCATTCCCCCGCAGGCGCAGTCAATTGGATATAATAGTCTCTGCACGTGAGTGACGTTTACAAAACAATGGCTAAGTGTACCCATCCTTGTAGCAACTACATACCATTAGGAAGGTCTTTCGAAATACGTAATTTTACTGTATAGGTAACCTCGTAACTTGCGGGAGAAAAAAGTTACGATCAAATGAATTGTCTACACAAGTCTAATGGGGATCTTTACTGCCACTGCCACTTTATCCCTGTAGAGGGCGCATCATCGGTACGGCCAGGCTGAACTGTCATACAACTGTCATTCCCGTACAATTGATCCGTTTTTCTTTGGGTTTTAATAATTTTTCAATAGATTTCACTACTATGCCACTTTGTGCCGTACCAGGATGTGATAAAAATGGGGTTCATCTATTTCCCAAAAATCCCTGAAAAAGCGATGGGAAAAAGCAATTCGGAGTAAAAACTTTGTTGCAACAATGCACTCGAGGATATGCAGAGACCAATAAAACTAAAATTAAACCCCTATAAAACTAAAATTAACTACAAATCTGTTCTTAGCAAAAACAAAAATAAAAGTTTGACATTGACATGGCCGGACCGCTACTAGCGCCATCGACGGATTCGTTTTGCCTGTGGGTCGCCATTGTGTGCGCAATCGTGTGCGCGAGTCCCATTCGCTTTTGACCGTTTGGTTTTATTTTTTTATTCTTTGTATCCTAACCCTTTACGTAAGTAACATATATGATATCTTAAAAAGTACTCTTAAACCACTGAGGTTTGTCTGAGCACAGAAATTCGTAGTTGTCAGTTTACATAGATAAATAGATACACAAGTGTACACAACTAACCTAACACCACAGAAGAGATAATAGTACCGCTACGTACAGAACGGCCACTCCTTTCCCCGCGCGGATTCAGATACCGCACCTCACCCCGGAGTCGGGGAGCCTCTTCGGGAGACGCTTTGTATAGAAGCTGAACGCACACATTCACAAACGAACGAGTTTACGCACACATTTGCACGTGTACAAATATCATTCGGTTATGTTGTAGTAATAGGTGATTTTTTACGAGCGTTCTATGGAGTGTCCGAGGTGTGCTAACACCACAGAAGAGATAATTTAACACTGCAAATTTATTATTCTAGGTAGGTAGACGTTCGCTTTATTTGATTTGGGCTCAACTAATAAATGCTTATTATAAGTGAAACGCAGGTGCAGCAACATAATGCACAATCAGGTAGCAGGTGGTAAGTATTTCGCATTTTATTGCATCTCTGGCCACTTCTTCATGCGGGTAAAGCCGCGAGTGAGCAAGACGGTGACGTTCCAAAAGAGCAGTAAAAGGGACATACCTACCTTGCGTGGACAGGGCGTGGACGGTGGCGGGTTTGACTCCCCGCAGAGCCGGGTGGTGAAGGACACCCCCTAGGACCGGGCTGCTGAGTCCCAGGATGTCACCGCCCCCTGGTTAGTGATTAGTTGGTAGTGGTTAGTGGTTAGTAGACGCACAACACTATGAGATACCTGTGGTAACGGTCACATTATACAGGTGACATTTTCCTAGCTGACCATGCTTTAGGGAATGATGGTACCGAGTGGTGATACAGAGTGAAATTGAGACTCCTAACAATATTTCAAGGGGTTGTTAGCGACATAATTCTGAGCAATTTTCACTTAGAAACCGATTTCATCAGAGCAACTTTATTTTTCACATCCCAGTACATTTTGGATTGAGTGGGTCAGCTGGTTTGTATGGACAAGTGAAAAATAACGTAGCTCAGATCAAATCGGTGTTATGGTGAACGTTGTTCAGAATGATCTTCCGCACAAACCCTTAAAATATATTAAATTATCCTCTCCATCCTAGGTTTGCTGGAAGAGATCTCTTATTAGAGATAAGCTCGCCTTTGTACATGTTTTTTCTAATATTAAGTGTCTGTATTATGTTTTCTGTGCAATAAAGTATAAAGTAAGTATATATCTAGGGGTTTTTTCGATGTATGTATGAGAAACATGGTCGCAAGTTTTTGGTGTTCACCATTGCGACCATACTTCTTGTGTATCTTATTAACTTGACCAAGTGATGAAAATGTATTAAGGCACGAATTTTCCTTTTCAATCGAGTGGTCCCAGATTTGAGCCCCGGCTCAGGAGGAAGAAAAAAATTGGTCAAGTGCGAGCTGGACTCGCGCAGGAAGCGAAGGCTTTCACACCATATCGTCGTCTGCGCCTAAAACGGCAATACCTTCAATGTCGTCGTCAGTCGTCTCTTGCTATTAAAAAATGACATGCGCTATCGTATTGAAATTGACTTAATACCTACTATTTAATTCTAAACACCCTTTTTTCGTGGGTATTTCAGTATTTGCTGTTGTTGCGGCAATAGAAATACACATTCTGTAAAACATTTCAACTCTCTAGCTATTACTGTTCATGCTGTAGGACCCGATGACGGACAGACGGACAGCGGAGCCTTAGTAATAGGGTCCCGTTTGGCACCCTTCGGGTACGGAACCCTAAAAAAGAACCCCAGGTTGGATATTTATATGTGTGCTGACATCGTTTTCTGAAGTAAAACTTCTTGGGGCACGGGGGTAAAATTTATTTAACCTCTCAACTGTGGGTTATTCATATATTTGCTTTTCAATTGGTACTAGCCGGGTGCTATCACGAGTGGCTAAGAAATGTAACGGAAATTGGAATCGGTGACGTCAGGGTCGGCTGAAGACTTTTAAAACCGCAACTATTTTCAATCCGGTTTTTAACTAATCAGATAAGATAATAATACATTCGTACAATAAAGAATGTTAATTAGTGAGAGAAAAACCTGATGAAACGTTAACAAATAAAAATTATTTTAAGCATTCTTCCACGAGTTCTTGATTTCCGGTATGGCCAAGATGGCGCTCACTCTCTTTCGCTAGATGGCGTTAGTAGCCTAATATCTAGCATGACTCAAACTACTTCGTTCAACCTCTTTGTTGGAACCGGAACTTATGTTTGACAGCTGTGCGATGCGATCCATACAGTTTGTAAGAAAAGAGTTTCATCAATGTCACACGGGTCGATATGGATTTATAAAACAAGCAAAGCAATGCATACATTTGAGCGAGACGGCTTAAAGACGTGACGTCAGATGGTATATAATCTGAGCGAGATGCAAATAGTAGTGACACTATTGAATGAGTTAAGTATATCACCACGAGCGCGACAAATTGTAGATAAGGAATGGTGGGAAATAAATGACATGACGTATTAAAAGTAAGTACAAGTATAAAATAATTTCAAATAATCGGACGTCTGAAACTTAAAAGTAACTTGAAGCAGAGATTGGATCTCAAAATTGGAAATTTAAATCTCTTTTAGTATAGGTAGGTATAGGGTGTATAGTATAGGTACCACTTAATGATCTAGCTACAGAAGTTTTACTTCTAACACGTGTACGGTGCTACACGCGTATTTTTTTAGGTATTCTAGTGTGGGTCCAGAAGCAATGTTATTTCATGTCATTAGAAGATCAGAAGTAATATCATACCAAGTAGGGTGCCTTGTGTGAGCAGATGGTGTGTAGGCTGTTGCTGCAGCACTCCACCGCCAACGATCATGCCGTGCCCCGTGTGTCCGAGCTGAAACAAAATGGCGGAATTAACGCATAGCAAATATGACAGGGGAGGCAGTTGCTCACGTGAATGAAATATATATCTACAGTTCTACATGGATGTTTTGGCACGTGGCCAAGGGTCGGAGCTTTATTTATTTATTTATTTATTTGTACTAAGCCCACAGCAATTTAAATGTAAGTTAACAATTACACTTTGCTGAGGTCAATTACGGGCTTTTATTATTTAAAACTAGACTAATGCCCGGTTTCCTAGGCGCTAATTAAAGTTAACAGGTTGGTTAAATCAGCTTCAGCCAATCACGAGCCGCTATTATTCAAAATAACGGAATGTGATTGGCCGAAACTGATTTAAACAACCTGTTAACTTAATCAGCGCCCAGGAAACTGGGTATTATGGTAAAAGTTGCATGCATTTGTGGAAGATTCCTTTGCACTGAATACAAGTGGCGCCACCTTTTGCTGCAAGAAATTTTCCGCATTTCCACTTTGGCTTGCTCATCAACTAACGTAATCAATCCAATCATTCAATCGATCAATGGTGCAGTGGCGCCCCCCTGTCAGTGTCATCTAAGTGCCAAAACATCCATGTAGCACTGTACTTGGAACCTACAGCTCCTTACGCTTTTCCCTGATAATGCTAACGAGCATCAATCATCGCTACCATTTCCAGGTTATGGAAAGACAACCTGTCCAATTTTAGTCATCGCGAAGAGTCCTATAAGTACTTCAATTATTTTGTGAATATTTCAAGCGTCTACCCTGTTCTTATTATCAATATCGAGCAAAAACGACCAGAAAAACACGTTTGTTGTATGGGAGCCCCCTTTGATATTTATTATAACTTTTTAGTATTTGTTGTTATAGCGGCAACAGAAATACATCATCTGTGAAAATTTTAACTGTCTAGCTACCAGCCACGGTTCATGAGATACAGCCTGGTGACAGACGGACGGTGAGGACGGACGGACGGACGGACGGACAGAAAGCGAAGTCTCAGTAAAAGGGTCCCGTTTGGCACCCTTCGGGTACAGAACCCTAAAAAGAAACAATCGAATCGAAAACCCCCTGTTTTGAAGTCCGTTAAAAGTAAGTTCGATGAGGACTGAAAGATATTGAATCTGAATCTGGTGACAGACAGAGAGACAGACAGACAGACAGACGTCCCGTTTGGCACCCTTCGGGTACGGAAACCTACAAAATTACTCCTATAATCAGTACTAGTATAAAATGGTTCTTACGTATACCTGATGCTGGGCCGGACCCAGGTCGGGGGCAGGCGTGGGCGCGGGGGGCGAGAAGTCGCGCAGCCCCGGGCCGGGGGCGGGGGCCAACACGCCGCCCATCGGGGGCTGCAGCGGCGGCCCCTGAACACCGCCCATCTGCAATAGAATTATTAAATAAAGGATGGTTAGGTTTGCTAGAAGCTATTTTTTTAATGAAATAACCTCGCTTTTGTACATGTACTCTCCATTATTCTTATTATATAGTTTTGTGCATTTTGAATTGAATTAATTTTGCACACAATTTTCGAAACAGTTTAGTAGTATTAACACCTTCACTCTCAGAAGCACACCGCTCGAACGACCGAACAATGGCGAACTATTATTTGTTATATAAAGTAAGCAAAAGTAAATTAATATGGAAATACAATATGTAACATGTATTATATTAGTATATAGTTTTATTGTACGCGCAGTTCTTCCCCTTACCTCCTATCATCTCCGTCTCCTACCCAACATGGTTTGCTGGAATCATTTGTCATCATGTGAGTACATTAAAGAAATTACGAGATTACAATACATGTACATTTCCTCTGTGGCGCAGCAGCGGTAGCACATCTGCCTACCATGCGAGAGGTCCCGGGTTCGAATCCCGGCTGGGGACAAAAAACCCCAGGTCTTGGATGTTTACAGGTTTGTGATGTCCTAGGGTAGCAATGTACGTGCTTGTATGTAAATGTTTATGTTTATGTGATTCAAACATTATAACTAATTTATAATTAATGATTTATTTACATGATTCACCCACTATCATCGTGATAGTTCCACACTATAATGACAAATAAAGAATTACCTTGAACAATGAGGGGCCTTGTATAGGAGCATTAAAAGACTTGCACAAATACGGTCTCCCCTAGTCTCCAGAAGGCAGAGGATTAAATTTAATCCCCCCAAAAGGACTTCGGTACTTAAGACTGAGATTAGGAGGCGATTTTGCGCCAGGGAATAGAAATTAAGTGTCTATAATTGTAAGTAAGTAGCTGTATAAGTTACTGGAAATTGCGTAGTAATAGGCTTGTGGCCAAGGTAATCCAATAATCTAGGAACAAGTCTTAAGTTGAAGCATTATGTACAAAATGGCTTGACATTCTCAGATTGTATATTTCCAGCAGATATATTTTATAATGTTAATTTTGTGCAAAAAAAGACAGCATTTGATGGCACTTTTACATGACGTCATTCTGTTACTATTTCATAGAACTCGGGAACAAAAGTTCCGTTTTGACAGTTCATAAAAAGTATCTATTTTGACTTGACATGCCACAAGGCTATTGTCACGATATATTGCAAGGATTTTTATTTACATATACTTAAACACACAGTTATTTAATTTTGTTCTTCTCTAAGGGGTAGCCAGCACGATATAGCCTGAGTTGCTCGAAACGATTTTGAGAAAAGTTGTCACTTAACTAATTTCTTGGCGAGAATCTCAAATTGTTTTGTTTCTAATGCTTAATGTGCCTAATGTTAAATATGCCAGAGGCACAACTGGCACCACATTTAGCTAGCTGATAGATAGATATAATTAAAAAGAGATCATTCATTTTGGGCCAAAAGTGAGAGTGCCGGCCAGAAAAAAAAGTGTAATATTCGGATAGAACACACAAATTCTAGTTTTTTTCACTACGACACTTAGGATGGATTTTACCAACAAAGTGTTATACGAGAATAACTATTCCGTGGATAATTTCTATGACAATGACAGTTCAAAATGAGGTGATCTAATCTGGTGTCTATGAAAAATAAAAGATACTCTCGAGTACTCATAAAAATAAAAGCATGTAGCGAACAGGTTAAGTGCAGTAGTAAAATAACCAGGATTTGTATGTTCTATCCGAATATAAAACTTTTTTTCTGACCGGCACTTTCACTTTTGGCCCAAAAATGTATGGCCCGTGAATGATCTCCTTTATGGTAATTGCCTGGCCCCCGATTCTCGCGCTATCGAGATCATCTACCCAGTCGAGATATCGGTTTTTGTACCGTCTAAATCCATCGAAAACGATCTCGATTTACATTTATTTCGATCGAAAACGGGTCGAGATATCCCGGTTGGTCGAAAGGCTAGTCGTAAGAATAGCTTTTTCTTGTTTATGATAGAGATTTCGGTATCTCAAAATCGATATTTCGACCATGGACATGATCTCGCTAGCGCCAGAATTGCCCCCCTGGTGGTCTTCTGCCATCTCGCTACTACCCTTTCTAATCTTACAGGTACGTAAAATCAGCGCTGAAGGCCTGGCCTGCAGCATATCGCTGAGTCAGTTGCCATTTATAATGACAGTGACACACCACGACCGTCATTTCATGTGTTCAACTATTGATGATATTGTGTTTGTCTTACTTTCTGTTTTTGGTTTCTTTTGTCTAACTGTAATGTGTTCACTGTCCTTGTAATAAACGTTTCTTTCTAATATGCACATCTCGCACATACATTCAATTCAATTCTTTATTGCACACAATAATTTAAACAGTTACATTAAAAGAAAATACATGTACAAAGGCGAGCTTATCTCTAAAAAGAGATCTCTTCCAGCAAACCAGGCGTGAAAGGAAAAATTATATGATGAAAGGGTAGGCAGTGCACAATAACAAGTTTAAATAAAATATAAACGAAAAAAATACTAAATACAGAAGAACTACTACTAATTATACGTACTGATATACTACATACACTTTACATTATAGTAAATATACATACAATGACTTTTACGAAGTACATCTGTATGTATTCATCTCACAATATGAATATTACACCCGTTGTCTTTCCTCCTATTCACCGGTAGATAAAATTTTAGTGTTCAATCAAGGTCCCAATTCCGCTAGCAGCATGACGGATGAGTGGCAATGAAGTCGACTCATGCGACTGCAACGGTTTTATCTTTAGGCTATAAAGTGGCATGTTACAGTTGTCAAAATTCATAAAGCCTCATAAACTAGGCATATTCCTTTATCTTAGATTTTATTAGTTTAGCTTATACCTTCGTTTACAGTGTAAACGAAGGTATAAGTGTAAACTTTACTTTGTTTTGTTATTCCTATCCCTTTGATAAATAACCAATTGGAATAGTTAGCATTAACCTCCATCTCTACGATCGATCAACTAAAAAAGGGTTCTGGGATTATCCAACCGGCAAATTATGAAAAGGTAAGTACCTAAAGTTAGTAGTTAGTAATAAAGAAAAGTATCAACGATAATTTGAAGAAAATGCGTGATTTAAGACGCGATCCAAATATTTAAAAAAGAAAATCCTGCTTAACTTTATTCATTCGGCCTATTGTCATTGAGCCGTCATATTTTCATCGGAATCCAGGCCCAGAAGAAATGTAGCGGAGCGCGGCATCAGACCCAACGGACCGTCACAATCCTTCTTCGTCCTCGGAAATACTCAGGATATCATATCATATCATAGCACAAGAATTTACCTATTCTGGGAAACTTTTCTTTCAAAAAAGGTTCATGGAATTCACAAAATAAAACTAGATACGTTTAAGAAGTTCTTGATGTAGCCGATGTAGCTTTGTGCGTCAGGTAAATGATTAGTTGTCCGAATGGGGAACGAGATAAAAATGAAAAGTTATTTTTTATTTATTTGCCCAAAATTTGGCCAGAGAATTAAAATAATTTCCTAAGGGTTATCAAGAGTAACTTTTAATGAAGTCCAACTCATTCAGGTTGACTTTTAATTAGTTAGCCAAATCACAATGGTACAAATGTTATATAGCTTCACCGCAGGCGAAGGCAGTATTGCTCTGTCGCCTTACCAAAACAATGTTACAGTTTCTAAGAACATTGCAATCCAATTAAGTCCTAGTAATTGCATCCACAACCACAACATAACATGACAGGAACTTGAACTCATAATTTCTCATATTGGTGTGCACATGGCACAGGGAAGAAGGAACCATAGAGTAACTTAGATAAGACGGCACTTTAGACACGCGGGAAACGCGTCATCACTGTCGTAACTACAACAAAGACAAACGCCTGCGATTCTGAAGGCGACACGAACTATACTAACTAAACTAATTAAAATCGTGTGTTTGAAAATGGAATCTGAGGCCACCGCGCAAGAGCTGTCGGATTTAAAGGGTGTCAGTTTAGTGCCTTTAGTTCCTCTAGTTTAGTGGTTTTGACACCTCAAGAATAGCCCACAATAATACGTATCCGACTTGTTGGGGCCGCCTATTTTGCTTCGAGCAAAGCTGCCACATACGGCATTTCGCTAGGCAATCGATACAAAATTGCTATTCGTCACAAAATGGCTGTGATTGTCGTCTGCATTGCTATATTGTATTATTAGTGTAACATAAGAGACTAGGGCCCTGGTTAGTGGGTGTATATGACCGTGTGGCATATGTAGAGGGTAAGGTAAAATTTCATTAGACAAGTGAACCTATTACTGAAATGTTTGCTGAATACAAATACTAACCTACAACCACACCATAACATTACATATATGCTTAATTTGACGTTCTACATTGTAGAGATAGATTCAAAATCTCTAGACTATCCCGTAATAATTTAAATTGAAATATTATAAACACCACAATTGCTTTAAATGACAGACCAAAATTATCGCGTTCTGATTGATCAAACTAGAATTTTAGTTGCCGGACTACTTTTAAAACATTTTGAAATGAATTAAATCTAATACAAACGTCAAAATACGCCAATCCCGCACGTATGTCGCTTTCAAGTTAACTTGAGACCTGAAACGTGACTTCATTTTACGGCGCTTATAGGGCAATCAAATGTCAGCAGCGAGGGCTCAAGCACAGAAGAGATAAGAGTACTACGTACAGAACGGCCACTCCCTTCCCCGAGTCATTAGGCTATGTAGTAGTAATAGGTGATTATTTTACGAGCGTTATACAGGGTGTTGATTTGTAAAGTTACGCCGAGCTCAGAGGTTGTTATTTACACGACACTGAAGCTAAAAAATATATTTAAAAAATATATATTTTTTGTTCAGTATTTATTTTTATGATTTTTTTATTTTAAAAATATTTAAAAAACCTGTAAATGTGGTCCGAAAAGAGTCGCACGGAGTGGGGTGGGGCTCAGGGCACGAGGGGGAGTCTGTTAGCACTTGTGCGCGATGGCTGGCGGGGGTATCCACACTTTTAGGTAATTTCAGGAAAATTTTCAGATGGTAATTTATGACTGAAAATTATGCGAGGGAAAATTAAAACTTATTTTTTGTCATCAGCGACACGTAAACTATCAACCCTGAGTCGGGCGTAACTTTACAAATCAACACCCTGTATGGAGTGTCCGAGGTGTGGCTCAAGTTAACTCGACCGGGTAGTACATACATGAATGTTGACCTCGTGTGATCCTACTTCTATTCCCCGAAGATAAAAGCCAATTCACAGTTTTTCCCTCCATACTGTGAAATAACAGAGTTGATATAAATGCACGTTCACACGTAAACAACTTGGTCCCTAAGGGCCGCAGTGTGTTGAGAAAATCAGAAGCAGAGGAGGCAAATATGTTTGTAAGTACTAACCGGTAACATGACATTGTGTTTGCAATGCAAAACCGATGTGCACAGGGATTTATTTCACCTATGGGAAGTTCGAAACATACTAAAAACATACGAAACATTCGAAACATACTATGACAGACAGATTTTGTGATAACTTCGGAAGACTTTTTAATAGGCGAAAATTAATCAAATTACGTATATGCGCAAGCGGATTTTGACACTTTTGATAAACAAGCTAGTAGGTATCGAAACAACAATATTTAATACTTACACAGTATTTTGCGTAATTTCAGTTTTGATAAGGACTGTTTTGCCTTATTCGCCCCCTTATAGTTTGCACGCGATAACATGGCAATAGCAGTCATTGACCCGAGAAAGTATGCGGTCGTTTGCTGCCACACCGGCAGAGGGCGCCGGGCCGCGCCGCCGCGGCGGCAGTGGCGGCCAACGTCAAATCGCATACATTTCGCGCGCAAACTATACAACTATTATCGAATTAGTGCCCTTACTAGCGACAGATAGGACACACGTAATAAAACCGGCCAAGTGCGAGTCAGACTCGCGCACGAAGGGTTCCGTACCATTATGTATATAATTGAAACAAAAAGTAAACTTTAGAAAAAACCGACTTCCACAAACCCTATTTGATTAGATTGAGTTTAATACAAACTGTAACCCCTTATCCCCCCCCCCCCAGGGGAATTAATTTTGTCAAATCCCATATCAGTGCTACCCCACGCTACTAAGGAACCCCTGTACAAAGTTTCATGGCTCTAGGTCCATCGGTTTAGGCTATGCGTTGCCTGCCCGTCAGCCACGCATTGTATTTGTACCTAGTATTGAGCAGATCTGGTGGCCATATGTGGTCTTCATCAGCAGTTCCGCATCACAATATTATGCTTACTATGTGCATTTGCACGAGTTATTATGAAAAACACAAAAATCACTATAGGTCTAATCGGTCTAATTTTCCAAATCGGTCCATCCGTTTAGGCGCTATCGAGGCACATACATAAAAAAATAAATAAAAAAAAAACAAACATCCGGACGAATTGTAAACCTCCTCCTTTGGGAAGTCGGTTAAAAAAACCGCAAAAAAACACGTTAATTGTATGGGAGCCCCCTTTATATTAAATTTATTTTGTTTTTAGTATTTGTTGTTATAGCGGGAACAGAAATACGTCATCTGTGAAAATATCAACTGTCTAGCTACCACGGTTCATGAGATACGGCCTGGTGACAGACAGACGGACGGACGGATATCTTGAGATTTTAAGGTACTTTCCCTCCAGGGCCCATTCGTTTGTTCCACCCTGTATATGTGTGATCTGTAACTGTATTTTTCATGAAATACCCAAAAAGTTTTGTTCAAATTATCATCTTATGTCAGAATAACTTTGTAGCTAGTTGAAAAATAACATTTGAATTGATTCAAAGCTTGCCGCGCTTTTAGGGCCTTTAGTGCCTACTAAACGCCGCCGTAAGCAGCACTGTCTACAACCTACTCCTACTGGAAAACGTGAGACACCCATCTACAATTTCCGTACAATGAGGTTCACTCACTCATTATGTCAATGTCATGCAGACTGCAAAACATCATTTCAACGCACCAAAGAGTATTTAATTAAAACATCACTGGCAGCCAAACTTGAAGTGGCCAAAAGGAAAAAAATAATTTCTGAGCTCTGAGATTTGTATGAAAACAAAAGTAATTAAAAACTATTAATTTTATAATTATTTTCTAAAAGTTCTACAGACTAAATAGAGAAGTCGTAATTCATCAATTAATATTTAAAGTCTTTGTAGAAGTCCGGGGACGACATTGCCATATCATTTAGATTTAGTTTCATTAAAAGAAGGCTTACCTACCAAAACAAAATGGCCTTGGTATAAACTTTTCAAGCGTGTTGTGAAGACGTATCTTGTACCGAGACCACTTTCAATTTGTAATATCTCTCGTATTTCAGTATTTGTGGTTGGTGCGGCAACAGATATACACATTCTGTGAAAATTTCAGCTTTCTAGCTATTACGGTTCGTGCAGGCGGACCCGGTGACAGACGGACGGACGGACGGACGGACGGACGGACGGACGGACGGACGGACAGCGAAGTCTCAGTAATAGGGTCCCGTTTGGCACCCTTCGGGTACGGAACCCTAAAAATCAAACTCGTGTCACCTCATTTGTGGAAGGCCTCTTTAGAACTCACCCTGAGTTTATGTTCATTGTCCCTCAGAGCTAGTGCTTCCTCACTCCCACTATGCGACGAGTCCGGGGGAGTGAGGCGACGCGACTGCTCGCTCTGAGACGAGAGGATCTGCATCTCCAGCATCTGCTCTTGTCGGATGTCATCGTTGTAGTCCTGGAGAGAAGGAGAAATAAGTTAGACCGACAGCCAACCCGCAGTAATTTATAAATAGGAATGTTTGTGTGTGTTTTTTGTTTGTGACTCTTTAATGCTAGAACGGCTTGACGGATTTCAACGAAAATTTATACAAATAAAGTTTATGAGCTTGATTATGATATGGAATACTTTTTATCCCACTGCACCCGAAGGTGGGTAATGTTTTCTCGGAACATGATAATTCCTAGGTACACGCGGGCACGTCTAGTATTTCTTATCGCTCGGGCTCATAGTAGTTTTATACTTCTGGGACAGGCTTTATTCCAGTTACCAATGATCTGCCTGATCTCACTTGCTAAAAATAAATGTAGCAGAAGTGCGAAGAGAGCGACGACGACGAAGGCCGAGCCAAGCAACACGGATAAAAGAGTATTTCAAATGTAGCGTCGAAGACCGAGTCATAATACGTTGTATAGATCAAACAAGCTTTGAGACTAACATAAGAGGAAGTGTTATAAGGTGGAAGTAAACTATAAAGTTCTGGAACTAAGACTCTGCTGTCCGTCCGTCTGTCTGACTGTCTGTATGTCACCAGGCTGTATCTCATGAACCGCGATAGTTAGACAGTTGAAGTTTTCAAAGATGATGTATTTCTGTTGCCGCTATAACAACAAATACGCTATGTATTTGTCCTATTGTAATTTTTCTTTGTGCATTAAAGAAATTATGAAATACTAAAAAACAGGATAAAATAAATATTTAATAGGGGGCTCCCATAAAACATACATGATTTTTTTGCCGTTTTTATAGATAATGGTACGGAACCCTTCGTGCGCGATTCCGAAACGCACTTGGCTTGGTTTTTCTAAAATTAGCTTGTCTCACACGGGAAATGAGTGTACTACTGAATGTACGGGCATTGTCACCAAACAGGAAGATGTCCCCAAAAATGATCCATACGACAAAACATGGAACAGACGGCGGCGCGGCAGACTCTATGATATAATGGCCCGTAATTTTTACGACCAAAACCAATCTCTTTGGATGTGTTTTCACGAATATTGTTTGGCACATCAACCGTAACATAATACCGTAACATATTTTACTATAGTACGGGTGATGGGTCGTGGTGGGGGGAAATATTGTGCGTGTGAAAAATCAGCCTTGCCTGTATTAAGGCGAGGGAAAATATTATCAACTATACCTTCGCTCGGCCAGCGAGTTCCATGGTATAGATAGTGGAAGCTTGCTTGCTTTTCACACAGGATAATGCGGGTTCAAATCCGGTGTTGATCATGTACCAATGAGATTCCATAGTTGCAGCATATAGCAAGTATTAGAACTACTAGTATTTGCTCCATGGTTGCAGTTATGCAGCCCCCAGTCATAAATATAATACAGAATATATAATGAAAGGGTAGGCAAAGCAAATCCTTAGTAAATCGAATTTTGTTGGATTGTTATACGTACAACTGAGTGTGGCTATGAAAAACTTAACTTAGGTACTTCTTATCTAGCATTCTACAACACAATGTCGTCACTCCAATTTCTTCTAGTTCTATGTGTAGTGTAGCTTAATTTAATCTGTACACAAAGTAAGATCCGTACAACATGTGTGCTAAGCAATCTCCAGAACAGACTGAGAGACGGAATTTACGAGCGAAAGTCATAAAACTGCGTTTTTACGGGATACTCGACAGATGACGGGATAAGAAAAACCTTTCTGTGGCTACATTTTTCGAGAGCTTTTCTAGATTTCTTTCTTAGGCACATTACATACCTCTAGCTAGGTTGCAAAAACATATGAAAAAAATATGAATAAAATATATCTTAGAAAGCAAACTAAGGTATATTTTATTCATATTCTTCAAGACTAGAGAGATCTCTGGTCAAGGGGTTCCACGCCTGCTTCTAATGCAAGAAATGCAGGTACGAATCCGACCATATAACAATGCGATATTTATTATATGCGTACGGGCGTTCTAATCTTACGATTAAAAAAATGACATCGTGAGGAGACCTTCAGTCTCCATAGTTGTGGTGATGGGATAGGCCCCTATCACCCAAATGTAGTTTTGAATGTCCGCCTCGGCGCACAGAAATCCAAAGAGGGGCGATGGCCTGAGTCAGTACGTCTCTCTTCGGTGTATTTCCTTAGACTTAAGTAGAAATACATAAAATTGTATTTTTTAAGGCCCTCACATATTTTCTTGCCCTTCTTTGCTCCATCCCTAAGCCCACAACTTCCGAACGGGGCGGTGGTATACAATAATATTAAGAATATTATATTGACGTTGATGCAATCTGTTGATTTTATGGTCAAAATTTTTTTTTGACTTTAACTTTGAATAACCGGCTGAGAGAAAGCACAATTTTGCCTCTGCCATCCGTAAAGGGAAAATCGTGATGCCATACAAAAACATATTAACCAATACAGGAAACTTATCAAGACCGAAAAATCCGCACCATGCGGTAGAGAAAAATCTATTTTTCTTCAACGTTTAGCGCGGCAAAGTTGTTAGCATAAGCAATATAGCAGCAGTTTTATGAACATGAGGTAAATATCCCTTATATTTTGGTTACACACCTAACCAGCCGTATAAAGCCTTCCGAGGGATGGAGTATGTTGGAGTTAGTATCGGTGGAGATGCCTCAAACCCTCTATAAAATAGCGTATTGCATCTTTATTACGACAAAAAAAAATGGTTATAAAAATATACAAGCCATGTCAATTTAGATGCAATTTTATAATCATCTCTTCATAAAACAGTTGTTTCATCCGCCCAATGCCATTTTCCTAAAAATCTAAATTATGACATTACAGTGCCAAAACAGAGTTTTCCGTGACCCTTAAAATTGTCATTAAACATCTTCATGACCTGCAGCGATAAATTATTTTTGAGTTTGAGTTAAAGCTCAATCTCAAACCATTTATTGCCACTCCATAAACACTAACTCCAATAGCACCTGACTGTCGACGCAATCTTTCGTAGTGACTCGCGTTACAAAGTAAAATTACGGTCGGTGTACATATAGAATAGAGCCATCAAATCTTGGGTGCTTGTTGATTCGGCATACCTCCGAAATAATATTGTTGTTAACAGCTATTATGTAAGCCATTACAGAAAATTCTTAATCACGCATATCACGACTTGATTTTGGGTTGTGTCCTGCTGGTCTTTTAAACGGTACTTTTAGGAGAACGCTGTCCTTTTTTTACATAAAATTGACTTTATAGAATACAACTACTGGTAATATTCAATTTCGAGATTGTCAAGCCATTTCGTACATAAAGCTTCAACTTCAGAAGTTTCCGGTAATGGACTAAAATACTTAGTATGAGATTCTATCTATGTTTTTAATTCCAAGTACCGCAGCACTGATTTAAAGATTGAAAATTGAAACTTTATTTGCGTAACATTTTTGTCTTAAATATATTACCTATTTCTGTTTCACTTATCGAAATAAATAAGAAATAAGAAATTTATTTGCGATGTAAAGGGTAATTGTACAGTAATTATTTTGGTACATTAATTGAGCTCCTTAAACAGCTAGTCAATAGCATGCAAATATTTAGTATAAGTATGTACACGTTTATTAATTTGTAATCCAGTTTTAAAAGTGAAAATTCCTGAAGTGAATAAAAACAATTCTCCAATAGCCTTTTTTTTGGAATTTTGATTTAAAGAGATTAACAGGAAGATATTTGATATCCTGAGGTATCTTATTGTATACCGCTATACACATTGCGTCACAATTATTTTGGTACAGTGCTGTTCTGGCACAGTGTCGATCACCATAGACTCGAAAGCAGAGTTACCCGAATCTCACACGGCTCACTGGCGGGCGACATCGACCCCACCAGAGCGACCAGATGTAGTAAAAAATAAATTCTGTTACATCCTGTTTAATCAGCTTGAGCATATTCGAGGAGGAATAATTTGTGTTTTGAAATTCAAATTAGATATTTGCTGAATACATTGCCTATCAATACTTCAGTCATGAAACCATTTTAAACCATTCGAAGTTCTCCAATAGCCCTTAAACCATTGAAAGCCCAGATCTAAAATCAGATAACACACCATAAATCCCTTTCTTTATATCTCAAGCAGGTGGGTCGAGATTCAGATTGATGCGTCGGCTTTTATGATCCATTCGTGCATTTATTGCTTTTTAAGAGCCCTTAATGCTTTGCCGTCTTGAGAGCTTTAGCACTTTTGAAGGCTCGTCTTTTAGAGCTTAATTCTTTAGACTTGCGGGTCATAGTGTCTAAGGGTTACGATGTAATGGTGCGCTAAATTGAGAGGTTATCAGAGAGAACCTTGGGGCCTGCATTAGGGACTCATGACTATCTCATGCCAAGTTTCTTTATGTTCTGCCATTTTTTAACACCCTCTATAATATTCACTTACTCCAACTCCAAGGTTTACTTACTCTCACTCCAACTAAATATCATTGTGCAACCAATCTAGAAATGGAATTTCGGCCACTTTTAGTTCTTCTATCATTATGAAACTTGGTATGTTTTGTGTATGTAGTTCAGATGACAATAAAGTCAATCATGATCAATAATGATTAACTTCAAAATCCTAATAATTTATTAACTGACAATTTCCTATAAATGGGCGAAAGCCGAATCGTATATAAATCGCTTCGGTGATAAATTAGCGAAGAAAGAAGAAGGCTAGTCCCACCGTCATGTCACATAGAATCTCCTGAGTCGCCGGAGACGCAGAATTCTGACTCTGGATCTGACTCTTACTCTGACTCTGACTCAAGTTTGACTCAGTTTCTGGTTCTAGTTCTGACTTTGAGTCTGACTCGACTCTGACTCAAACTGTGCTTTTGACTATTATTCCATTTTCGCTTGCTTGGCTCTAGTTCTGTCTCTGACTCGACTCTGAATCTGATCTAATTCCTGACTCTGACTCTCACTCTGACAGGTCAAGAATTCTTTACCCCTAAAGTAGTGATACCATTCGCACTCACTGGCACAAGGAACCTCCTGAGCTCGGCGAGCGCGTACGCGACGCGCGCATGCGCCTCGGCCGGCGTCGCGAACGCGCTGATCTCCACGTGCAGCTCGTCCGACAGATGCGCGAACTTCGGGTCGCCGGACACGCGCAGCTCTTCTTCCTGGGGAATACTTTTGGTTTTAGTATCACCTTGACCTAATGTGACTTTGTCTATGATTTTGACTCTAAGTGTGACTGGCATTGATTCTGGCTCTGGCTATCACTATGACTCAATTCTGACTCTGATTATAATTTTTGATTGTCTCTGACTCTGTATCTGTCTCTGGCTTTGACTCTTACTATAACTGACACTGACTCTGAATCTGGCTATGACTCTCTTACTCTGACTCAGGCTCTAGTTATGAGTCTGACTCGACTCTGACTCTAATGTTTGTCTGGCTCTGACTCTGCCTTTGACTCTGACAGTACTCTTCATACGCAAATTCGATCCACCCCACACACTAATAAGTGAAGAAAATCCAAGTAGGTGACTGTGACGTAGCTCCTCATATCGTGCGGGCTTACCTTTTGTCTGTCCTTCATCGACCCTCGGCCCAGCACCGCCATCTTACACATCGTGTCTTCCTGGAGGCGCTTCAATGAGTTGCCCTTGGGGCCTAGCAGCTTGCCCACGAAATTGAACTGCGGATTACATAAAATGAAATGAAATATATTTAATGTGTTATTTTCCTACTTCCTAATTATAATGGTGGCCCTAACTCCCAAACTAGGGCGACCTGTGTGTCAGGAGCTAGAGGCCATACGGAACATAGTTTAGTATTTATAGCTATGTAGGAATGATATATCGGTGTCTTTTGTAAGGTGATAAGATTTAAAATAACAACAAAATTGTAAAATAAAATCATCGACACAGGGTATCCTGGTGTGGGACCAGAAGCAATTGTGCCTGTATGTAAATGTTTATGGTTATTTGTGTTGGCCACCAAATTTTGTAAAAAAAACGCCAATCACTGAAAAAGTCCTCGAAAAAATAGTAACCAGGTAACACTTTTTAGCGACGATTTGATACTCGCAACACCGCCTGTCCTTCAGCATCACTAAGTTAATTTGATTGAACCCTTCCATCTCGTAATTATGTAAGTTTTTTGCAGTTTTTACATAGTCAGCAGAAAAATAACTTTAAAACTTTAATGCATTTTGCTATACAAAAATTTGAAGGGGAGGAGTGGAGAGTTTTTTTTAAATATTTTCTTTGTCGATAATATGATCCTCTTATATCCTAATCGTGTGCACTATATGAAGATTCACCCTGTATATCTGCCAGAAATATTAGGACTGAAACTAAAGAAACATTCTCACACGCTGACCAATGATAAATGAAGACACTTAGGCTAGACCCCACTTATCTATTCACCTAACTAGCCTCTTGGGCACATCGAAATGATGTTGTTAAAGTGAGAAGTGGCCTCTTTGGGAAAACACAGAAAAAGTGTGCCGATTACCCTTGACGTGCGCTATCCGGCGCGCAAGGCAGACAGGTAACGGTTTTGACTTTATGGGCCTATTAGACTACGCTGTCAGCAGGGCCCTGTCTGACTCACTGTCTCTTTCTAGTCGTTCCATCAGAGTGAGACGTCTATACAAATCGTGCCCTGCCGACAGCGTAATGTAATAAGCGCTTTAGATCGAGCCTCGATCACGAACGTTTTCGAGATCGTGAAACGATTTCGAGAACGCAGGAAATTATAGATGTCTTATAGAATAAGAATCACTGACATTTGGCTTTTCGATAGTTTTCTATCGAATCTTTGTTCGTGCAATCAGCGGGTCGATTCTCGCGCCTTCGATACACCTATATCGAGTGATTTCGTACGGGAATCTGTCAATATAGGTCTCGATATCCGTATATCGAAGGCGCGAGATTCGACCCGCTTATGGTTGCTAGATGTAGAAGAGGTCCGTTGGCTGCGTCCGCTGTGGAAAGTGATCCTTAAAGGGAGATCTCCGCACCAGGTTGTGATACCTGGGGACCACACTGGTCCGACAGCTTATGCTCGGACGTTCTATATATATATAGTTGGCAACCGAAGAAACTTTGCTTCCGCGATGCAGGATCGATTGTCAGTTGTTTCGCATTTGTCCCGCGCTCTACTATTATGACATCTGTCGTGACTTCTGCCAACCGCTGAGTTCCTTTGTGCTAGTGCCATTCATTTTGTAGGTATGTCAGTATGTGGATCGTCTGATCTGATAGGTGACGCCACAAGGGTAGCTAGCTACAAGTGGGAGCAGTTGTGTCTCTGCTACCCCGTATTGGAAAAGTGGTGACGCTTTGATATGATGTAAAAAGTAAAGCTTATTCCAAAGTAATATGTCCCTCCGTGACCAGTTTGTTAAGTTTATTACCCGCGAAGGAGCTATATCCGAAATAGATTTGGCAAAGTCGCCATAATTTCATCAAAGGCACACCAACACCCTTCGATGCGAGTTCGAGAGTTGGTCAAACATTCGCGAATGGTTCGGCAAACATGCTGATGGAGGGCCCTCGGGTGGAGGGGGTATTATGAGCTCCATATCAGCAGTCGAAGAGGTGGGGCACGAATGAAATATTAATAATCGGTCAATCCACCTATAGGCATGCATATAGTATTAGTCAATAAATATTAATATTTGTATGCCATTGCGCGAAACATAGAGATACCAGTATAATTTCGTAATTTCTTTATTGTACTCACATGACAGTAAAAATAGCTTAACATAGAAAAAAATATGTACAAAGGCGAGCTTATCTCTAATAAGAGATTTCTTCAGTATAAATGTATTCCTAAGACCTTTGAACCTACCTATGTTTTACAAATAAAGAACTATTCTATTATATCCATTGTACAAGAAAAGTACAAAAAACACGTTTCTTGTACATACTTTACTTACTTTTGTATATTTCATGTAGTTTAGTATTGGTTGCTACAACGGCAACAGATAGATATACACATTCTATAAACATATCAACTCTCGTCTTAATACGGCTCACAGCACGCTGAAGGACATACAGACAGACAGCGGACAGCGGAGGCTTAGCAATACTTCAAACAAAACAGCGAGAACGGCCGCACACACACAGCTATACAGGGTGTATTTGTTGAATTCCCATAACTTAAGGGTTACATTCTTCAGTCTCAATAAAAAAACATTGTCGAAGAAACATCTGTTCTAAAATGCATAGAAACGGAGAAATGATTTTTTTTTTGTAATCTGTTGTACTTCTTTTTCTGCATTGCAACGAGCCCTTATTTTACAACGATGCCACATTGATCTCATTCATTGATTCTGCGTGCGCTCATCAACTTTCACGATGCATACTTCTTTCTAATTCAATTTCAAAACCATTGCGTACTTGGTGCAAGTTACATTAATTTCAATCCATACTGAGCAGGCGATGTAGTCAATAATTACTGCACGCACACATCGAAACCAAACCAATCCAGCCATAGCTCAAAAGGACAGTCGGATATCTCATTCACTCCTACGCTACCTAACAGTCTCATCCATCTCTCTTCCGCATTTCTTAGTCGAGGGAATGCGATGTAATACAAATGCGTTTGTATAGCGCAGGTACAGTCGATTGATTGTATTATTTTCATGGATCCCAATTTCCAGCATCATGGTGATGGTACCGAATACTACCGATTATTAGGGTTTAATCCCCAAAGAGTGAAAAGGAGTCTGAAAAGCGGAGTCTTAGTAATAGGGTCCATTACTAAGACTCCGCTGTCTGTCTGTCTGTCAGCAGGCTGTATCTCATGAACTGTTAGTTAGACAGTTGAAATTTTCAGAAATGATGTATTTCTGTTGCCGCTATATCAAAGAATACTAAAAATAGAAAAACATACCAATAAAGGGGGGCTCTAATGCGAAAACATGTTTTTTTTAAACAATTTTTGCTTTAATATTGATATGTAATTTCAATAGGTCGACAAGGTACTTACCTTGTACACCTTACAAGTTGTTTTGCCAAGCCAAGTAATGTTTTGGAACCCTTCGTGCTTGGCCTCGTACTTGGCTGATTTTTATTTCCACTATTAGCTAATAGGTATTTGAAAATATGAATGTAGACTTTTCAATCGTCAGATAAGGACTAACGAGAGAATAACGAAAAAGCCTTTAGTTAAATTAATTATTTTTTATAAAATGAAAAACCTATCTTTACTGTTTATTTACACAAACTTGACTTCTGCCACAGATTACTTGTTAGTTGTACCTTGTTGTTTAATTACGAGTAACAAATCTAAAGAACATCAAAATTTTAACCCGTGAGGAGGCGCGTCTATTTTTATAACACGGAAAGGCGCGCGGGAGCATTTTGTTCACAACACTTTAAACGCTCATATATCTACCGTTGTATTACTAATTGGCTTATGATGGATTTATATCAATAAAACAAGGTTTAATAATTAAAAAAATAAGTATTTTAATTAAAACTACAAAACATAAATTCAACTTCTATACCAAATAACAAAACAACTTAATTAAATTCTTAATTTTTTGGCAGTCTTCTTAAGTCTCATTAAAAACGTTATATAACAAATAAAATTAAAAAATAATTAATAATTAAACAATATAATACAAAAATAACGAAACAATACTTAGAAAAATACAATAATACTTTTTTTATTGGAAAAATAAATGGGCGCGTGATGAGCAAATTGCTGCAGAATGGTACACGGCTGTCACAAGCGCTTCGCTGCGCGGTCGCAACGGAACTAACGAACACGAGAGTTGCGTCAGGGGGGAGGGGAAGAAGAGTTAGGAAGGTATCTAAGCGCTCGAGACGCTATGACGTCGGTATCACTACAAAAATTTCAATTTCATTTTTGTGTGAGCAAAATGCTCATAGCGCGCCTCCTCACGGGTTAATAAAGCATTAACAAGTATTTCGTATCCCGCTCAACTGTACCCGCAGGAGCGCAAACTATGAACAAACAAGCAAACCGACCGACCCGGGTTAAGGGCGGGAAGCGATTTTATGGTTTTCATATTAAGAACTATTTTTCAACGGCGATTTTTCGTCCGTTTTTGTTCGGGTGCGAGTTGAAACTACTTAGCTTGTGTTGTGTGTGTGTAGTTTCTATTGCTTCCGTCCGACCGAGCCGCATAAACACACACACACACACACACACAAGTAAGACTAAAGCGTAAACACACAGACACACACCCTAGTAAGGCAAAAGCGTAAACACACACAAGTAAGACAAAGGTAGACATGCGAGTCAGCGCAGTAGCAAGAGAGACACATGATCTTTTATTAAAAGCGCGGGAATTTCATTTTCATTGATTAGCGAGTTCCGACATTGCGACGTTGCCGGACTTTAGTGTAAAGACTTGTTATAGCGAGTATTGAAAAAATATTGAATTATTTTGTATGAAAAATGCAAAAAGTTAAAAAATCGAGTAATTAAAAAACAAGTTTTTACATTCGATTTCTAAAGGTGGTCTTATCAATACCCTAAAGTTATGGGAATTCAACAAAAACACCCTGTATTGCGTTCAGCATAAACACACGCCGCCACACGCACACATTGCCGAGTTTCGATGGGTTGAGAGATGTACGAGACAGGGCTATAGAGCTTATTACATTACGCTGTCGGCAGGGCACGATTTGTATAGACGTCTCACTCACTATGTAACGACTAGAAAGAGACAGTGAGTCAGACAGGGCCCTGCCGACAGCGTAGTCTAATAGGCCCATGCGGAATAAATGCGTCACTGCAACGTCATTCGTCCGGCCGGAAAGGGTTAACTTGATAGTGGATGTTGTGATTTGCGACATTTTGCGACACACGACACGATATTATTAGGTAGGTACCTATTTATTTTTCATAATTTTTGCAAGATGAGTAATTATTGAATAAATATTGCAGTTAAGCGACAGTCCTAGCCTTTTGAGCAAGAGTAGGTAGTTATCATGCGAACAGGGCGTAGTGAACTTACTATTTCTTATTTATACTATGGCAATAGAGCCTCATTTGGCACCCTTTGGGTATGGAACCTTAGAAATCTCAAAAAATAGCGTCACACCATTCCCATTCCCATTATGAGGTGGCACGTACGTACGACGGTGGTCGCACGACTGATTAAACTTGTAGGTGTACAGACAACGGATGAAAATAAAATTCAAGCCTGACGTCACTTCTGTCCGCCTCATCAGTCCATAAGGCGTCGTCCTTATAGAACGTGACTACTACGTGATTATCGTCAGTTATTATCATGAATTTTAGTCATACAAAAGTATCGCATCGCATCGCATCGCACAAATGTCTATGAGACATCAATATGTTTGGTCGCTGATTCGTACGACTAAAATTTGCGAAAATTGCGTTGATCGCGTGATCACAGGATGACGCCAGCTGCAATTTTACCTTATCGTGCGACCATAGTAGTGCGACGTATAGTCCGCTCACCTTAGGATGGTCCCGCACGGGTACAACGACGCGTACGCACACCTTCACGGGCTTGTCTCTCGTGATGTCTAGCATCCTTCTCTCGCTGCGCCATTCACCTGTAACAATGACAATTGACCATGTAAAATATTAACAAGGAAAGCAAACTGGGAAAAACATTTCGTGATAATAGGCCTGTAGCCTGTCAAGTCAAAATAGATACTTTTTATGAACTGTCAAAACGGAACTTTTGTTCCTGAGTTCTATGAAATAACAACAGAATGACGTCATGTAAAAGTGCACTCAAACAAAATTGACTTTATAAAATATATCTGCTGGAAATATACAATTCTGAGAATGTCAAGCCATTTAGTACATATTGCTTCAACTTAAGACTTGTTAGTTATTACCAGTGTAAAAGAATATTTAGATGACAAAACTGCATGGTCTTTACCATCTCAGCGCACAGAAATCAGAAAGAAAGAGGGGCGATGGACTGAGTCAGTACGTCTCTCCTCGGTGTATTTCCTTAGACTTAAGTAGAAATACATAACATTATATTTTTAAGGCTCTGATATTTTAAAAAGAGGTACGGGGGAGGTTTCTTGCCCTTCTTTGCTCCATCCCTAAGCCCACAACTTCCGAACGGGCGGTAGTATACAAAAATATTAATATTATATTGACGTTGACTAAGTAATATGTATGATTTTATGGTCAATAAAAATTTTGAACTGAACTGAACTGTTCCTAGATTTATTGGATTACCTTGGCCACGAGCCTTCATAATTTAATAGCGTTATTACAATCCATGAATATTAAAGGATTACAGAGATTTTCGTAATAAACAGATCCCCATTATTTGTCCTCTCGTTTACCTAATTATTTTTCGCGGTTAAGTTGGCTGTCCGGCCTCGCTGTCCTGTGCGAAGGGGTGCGCCATTTTCCATGATCAAAATGAATATGCCGCCACTCTTTACTCTTACGACCGACCGATACTAGTCTTCACAAAATAAAAGGCCAGTTTTCACAGTTAACGCCCGTGAAGTTTTAACCCCTAATGCGTAGGTAACAAAAGCCAACTGTTGCGTACAAGCAAAACGTACAAGTTGTACCTAAAAACCGCTTCTATTACCTACGCGTTAGGGGTTAAAACTTCATGGGCGTGAACTGTCAAAACGGGCCTTTTTTTGTGAAGACTGTAGTAGGACTAATAAAACCTAATAAAACCTTCTGCAGGGATTGATAAAAAGTAAAAGGCCGATTAAAGAGGCCTCACAAGTAACCTTATTTCAAGAAACTATTATAGTTTGAAGAAAAAATCGGCATCGTTAGTTTTCATGCCGAGAGACTATACAGGTGATGTTTCCTAGGATTTTGGATAATTGTTTTTTCATTTACAAAGACTGTTAAATTTGTTTGTGTTTTCTCAGATTGATAATTATGTATCCCTATTATATGGTCTCTGTCATCTTGATGTTTTGTTGTGCCCACTATTTCAAACTCACTCTTTATTGCTACTGAATCATACGGTCTTGGACAACATTAAAAATATTCGACAAAATGTGGTAATCCTAACAGATAGTAACGTAGAAATCTATATTTCATTATATTTTAGAGTCAAATATGTTTATTTTTTGCGGATTCCAGGAATTAAAATGCATAAACTACCGAAATATAATCTGTCACGAAAACATGACGAAAACGCTCTGTCTGGCGTTTATCTCTGGTGATGTCACACGCTCGTCTCTGACATATTGCTTGACTGAATCATAATGATGGCGGGTGTACACTCACGAGCATGTGACGTCACGCGAGTCATGTGACCGGCGCCATTAGAAATACAGCGTTTTTGGCGCGGTTTTTTCAAATTCACTATTTATTTTAAAAAAAAAAACAAGCTATCCCGGAAATATTAATGCAGTGCGTTTAAAATGTAATAACCTTTATTTTAAAACTACTTCCAAAATGAGGCCAATACCGTATTGTGGAGTTGTCAAAGTAAAAAAATATAGTTTTAACTCGTCTTCGCTGGAGTGACACGCTGGCTCAACTCGTAAATATCAGTGCTTACCCCATTTCCAATTTTATCCGACACACCACTACACCCCACTCAAAGCTTCCCAATTCACCCTCATTCCGTGACACGCACTTGACACATGTCATGGAGCAGCGCCGGAGTCACTTCGCCTCACCATCGAGGTTGAAATATCACCCCGGTTTGTGCCATTTCACATGGTTCCCATTCTGGAGCCCTATTTTTGAAATCGCTCGTGTGATATAATCGCTCGTATGACTCACAGTCACATTCGAGTTGCGACTGCTGGAAGGCGACTCGAGTTAAGGTTTAAGGTTTAAGATATTTGTTATAGTTAAAGTTATAGTTTGATACGCATATCCTAAGCATGAAGACTGAAGGGTCAGAAATTTCGCAATCAGAGGGATTTGCACTAAAGCTAGGTTTGTGGACATAGCACCAGTTTGTGTTTTGTTATAATACCTAGTACCAGTATTAACGAACTTAAGACCAAAAATCTATCGGCCATTTCCGAAATGCTTTGTATACAGGGTGTAACAGAAACGGGTGTACATGCCGAAGGAGGGTTGTTAGGGACATCATTCTGAACAACTTTCTCTATGGGACCGACTTCGTATTTCGTATATATTTCGTATCGACTTGATCAGAGAAACTTTATTTTTCACTCCACCATACAGATCAGCTGGGGCCCGATGCTGCTCTGAGAAACGCACTTATATTGGATCGCTATCGCATCTAAAACACCCAAAATGGCGTCATTTGGTATGCTCCTAAAGAATCGCAAATAGATCGTAAATAAATTACAAGAATAGATAAATAGATTACAAGAATAGATTGCAAGCAAAGCGTATACGCTTTTCTTGCAATATATTTACGATCTATTTGCGATTCTTTAGGAGCATACCAAATGACGCCATTTTGGGTGTTTTAGATGCGATAGCGATCCAATATAAGTTTCTCAGAGCAGCATCAGGCCCCTGAGCGCTAGGCCCGAAATGCACTGAGTTAATAAAAATAAAGTTGCTCTGATCAAGTCGGTCCCATAGAGAAAGTTGTTCAGAATGATGTCTCCTAATAACCCTCTTTCGGCATGTACACCCCTTTCTGTTACACCCTGTATATGTCGTAAGCCATCGCTTGTGATGACGACAGTCGTCGGTCTGACGGACAACTACGTCATCATGACGTAGTTGTCCGTCAGACCGTTTCTATGGGCCGCATATTCGCGACTATCCAGTATGGCGCGCTAGAGCCGAATGCATAATAAGGCCGAGACTCCACCAAAGCGGAGATGTGGAATATTTGTATGCGCGATGGAAACAGCTCACATCTCCGCTTCCATGGCGCCGTACATAGATTGAAGCCGACATGCTGCGCTCAGTTTCAAAATCGTTTCGCGGGGAGTCGAACTTGGAGCTTTAATACCTCTGTTATTTTTTAAGTTTCTTTTTTTTTGTGATTTTAATCTGTTCAAAGAATTTTCATTTGCACTGATATATGTATATTCCAACAAATTGCGACGATTGTTTCTGATATGCTTCGAATTGCTCCATGTGGTGTGGCGGTATCTCTAGCTGATAGCCGACAATTGTTGCCATTATGGCATGACTTCATAGTTGCTCGGAATTGCGCAATTTATGTTATTCGTGTGAGCGTATGTGGTCGGCGTTAAATAATGCACATCGGATTATGGAAAAGATTCTTAAAAACCACTTGAAAACACACTGAATTGACTAGTTTCGGTTTATAAAGGGTTGGGTCTGTGTCCATTTGTATCAGCTACTTGTGTTGTGTTTTCAAGAATCTCTTTCTGCCGAAGTACCTTCAGTTCAGACTCGTGAGTCGTGCCTGCTTTTAAACGGTGTGCGAAATGGAACCAACTGGTATTTGGTGCACAAACTGTTATTTTCCACTGTGACATACCATTTTCCCCGCTATTTATATTTTTGCACTGAGCACCTTAGATCATTTGTCATACTATTGTTAATAGGCTAGTTGTTGTGTACTCGCTATTCATTTGAAAGCGGCATTACAAAATAAAACTACTGTATTTGTACTCTTGTAGTACGGTATTATTCTGATATCTTGGATATTTAATTCAGCCCGGGTCTCTCAAGACAAGAGACGGATAACAGTCAGATAACTTTTTTACACTTTTTGTGCGTATAAAATGTCCAAAGTCCCAGTTAAACCGCAGGATTGAGAGAACGGCACTCAAACACATTACCAACTATTAGTTACTCTGTGACATTATGGGTCTGAATGGTTGCGGGAGGGGCACATTGGTTGCGGGAGGGGCACATTGCATTACAATACAATAAATATGTAGATATTTGCTGGTTTGATTTCCACTTGTCGCTTTTCCTAAAACAATAAATCCTTCTATCTGAAGAAGATCTATTTATATCCAGTAGGTAGAGAGCATCACTAGCCAATTAGAAAATAAAATACGTGTTTCGTCTGTAAATAACTGATATTGTCAAATTAATGAGCTATCCTGTAACAACTGCCAGACTACCACATCAGGTTGATCAAACTCGTCAAAACCATCTCATAACTCAGGAGATTTAACTTCTGCGTAACTTATTCTTGCAACGGCACGGTCCCGATTTCGACGTTCCTGAGCCCCTTCTTCCACAGCAAGAGGGCTTAGGCGTGCTAGCACACAAAGGCATCCCAGGCGTCGGAGAACTCGACTGAGTCTGTGACGAACACTCATTCAGTGTACGAGCATGATCATGTAATAACGAGCTAAGGGTACTTAATAGTCTTTGTAAAGGCTTCGGCAGTATAGAACAATTGGAACCACACAAATTGGAACAAGCTGAACAAGACTTTGGTATACGGCTTGCAGACCCACCACCAGTGTTAATGGCATCGCTTGATGGTCGGCGACTGGCTGACGAACAGCGTGTTTTAGCCTTCGCTGTCAAATACTCTTTAGGCTTCGTGCTGGTGCAATCTGGACATGGGCAGGTGACAGCGATGAAGCCGTTTTTAATATCACAGATCTTTCCAGGGGTAATACCCATACAATCGTAGTGGACCCAGGATTTGCATCTCCCTCTGCACTGCACTCCAGTCTTGGATGTCACAACAAAATCGCAGATTTTGCATTTTGTACAACAACCTTGACATGGAGGGGGAGGGCAGCTGAGTGACATGGTGCATGTTGAGTGGAGGACCTTCACAAAGCTTCTTGGAGAAGTTTATGTTATTATTTTTAGGAGATTCCGTGGATTTTCATTTTGTATGGAACTGTCTGTGTCTCAGTTATGGGAAACTCTTGAATTTCTTACTCTGGTTTGGACGTCAACGTCCATGACCAGGCCAAGGTGAACGAAAACAATAACAAGAAGAGATAGAATCTAAAAAGATCTAAAATATCAAAACAAATTTTTGCCTGACGGGAAGGAGGTTGGTAGGTTGGTAGAAGATAGTTTCAGAGGAAGAAGGCTAGATAATAAGTAAAAACTTCACACGAAAGAGGATTTATAACATTTCATCAAGCGAGAGCAATACAGATCAATTTTTTTCACTTGGCGCCTTCAACACATTGACACTATTTGTTTTTTTTGTGTATTTTATGGCCTGGTTGCAGAGACCTTTGAGCCACGTCTTTATTTAGGAGTTTTTAGTATTTACAAAGTTAGGTCCCAATCATTTATATTAAATTATAATTTTTGCACTGTGTTTTTGATGTATTTATTAACATTTGACACATTGCGCTTGTAGTCCAGGAAAATGGAACCAAAAAAGGGCAATTAGAGGAGGTAATTGGGAGTTAATATACCTGTGCCGCTAAGGTGGTTAATGGTTCGTTTTTCCAGTTTTAATCGATAATAATCAATAAATAAATAAAAACAAAGTTTTAATAAAATTAAAATACAATGTCAAAAAAGGTAGGTAGCCTATATAGTTAGATAAATCATATACAACGTGTAAATTAATAAACGCATGAGTAACTAGTTTGTTCAAAATCATGAGCAGAGTCGACTTCAGTGACTTAAAAAAATTGGTCATATTTATGAAGAAAAAAAAAATTGGTTGCCTGTAAAGTCGGTATACGGGCGAAAGTTTTACGTGACAACGACTTTGAGTGGTAAAATAATTTTAATGTGAATATTCATTCGTATAGTAGGAAGAAGGATGAAATAATAGTAACAATTTAAAACATTTATTTATACAAAGAATTATATTTAAAACATTAATTTATACAAAGAATCTCGCTTTCCCTTTTCACTCGCCTCGCCTTTCACTTTTTATGTCTGTCTCTCTCGCTCTTAGGCGGGCTAACCATGCCCGAGTGGAAGGGACGCGTGCCTCTCACTCGCTCTCATTGTGAGCGCATAACGTGAGCGGAGCGTAACGCAGTTTCTTGAAGTGTCACCCGGCAAACCAATTTATAAGACGTTGTCACGTCAAAAATATTTTTGTTACTCAGTCTATTTATTGCTATCAACAAAGGCGCGAGCGACCATCCAGTAATGCTGACCCCTGCCTCTACTCTACTCTAAGCTGAAAATCCATCTTGGTGGCTTTGGAGGCCTTGTGCTCTTTTTTTTTACGATTCTGATTGTAATAATATTAGTTGTTAACTTTACTATTGCTAAGTAACTGGTGTTTGATTAATTAAACACACGGATTAAAGATTTTAACGTATATAATTTGGACTACGTCTGTCGCCATTACATTGTGTTGAAAAGGTAAAAAAAGTACAAAAAGTTTCTGTTAGGGGGCGCGGCGCAAGCGGCCGCGTTCCGAAATGCGCTAGCGCGCTAACATTAGTACATAATTAAAAGTACTTAACATACTTACTTGTTAGGGTTCCGATCCTTAAAAGGAGAAAAAGGAACTAAGTATAGGATATAGGATCACTTTGTTGTCCGTCCGTCCGTCTGTCCGTGTGTGTGTCAACAAGACCACTTATATCAAGAACGCGTGGACGTATCAAGCTGAAATTTATATCAATTGTTAGGGTCTGTAGTCACATATAGTTGTGAAAAAATCAAGATTCTATGTCAACGCAACCGAGTGCTACGACTGTTTATGCTGTAAAATTGTTGGATTTTCATAGAAATCGCAATCGACACAAAACCTATAGGGTACTTCCCGTAGGCCTACAATCATGAAATTTGGCTCAAAGCAAAGGTCTTATACTTAGCACAAGTAAAGGAAACAATCGGAAAACTGCAAATTTCTGTCTTTCTGCAAAAACATTCAATTTGGTTTACATGGATGACATCATACTGTAAATTTTTATGTGGAAACCTATTTACACCAGTTACGAGGTAACGATTTCCAAGTGTGATCGGAACCCTTGGATCGCGAGTCCTGCTCGCACTTGACCGTTTATTTTATTTTCACAACCCACCCAACCTACTAAAATCAGATTAGTTTATACTCTTCAATTAAATAATTATAAAATGTTGAATCAAAAAGATTTATTTTTATAAATACTGTATAGCGAAAATTGCGTCAGTGTCAGTACTTTGAACGCGCCAGGTTACAGTAACCTGTACCGCTTAATTTCCAACTTTCCAACGATCTTTTGGCGCGCGGAAGTTGTTCTGATCAAATGGGTTTCATAGTAAAAGTGGTTCAGAATGATGTCCCTTCATCATAGAAACTCGACAATAAATTAAATAATGTTACTTTAGACATGGTGGTTTCACTTCGCTGAGCAGGTCTGTATCTACGGCCTGCTGCACGCGCCAGTCGGTCTATATCAGATAGTTCAAGAAAATTACATAAAATTTTGGAAAAAATAAAGGGTAACTTTTATCTATCAGGATTAGAGAATACAATCCCGAGCATGTTTTTCAATCCCGGGATTACGGGATTTTTGATCCGTAATCCCGGGATCCCGGGGCTATCCCGGGATTAGACTATGTAGATTAAAAAAATAAAATAAAAACTTATTTTTTTTTTTTAAATGTTTTTAATAGGTACCAGAATACTATTCAGAATTTCGAAAATATTATCTCAGGAATATCAAAGCATCCAATGTCTAAATTCTAAGCCTGCTTCGTAGTTTATTTCCAATATAAGCAGCAGCTGAAAAAGCTCGTTCAGGTTCTACACTGGTTGGAGGAATAGACAACAGGTACTTTATATACTGTTTCTTAGTGATATCCACGAACACCTCCATTTTCAAACAGGCTCATTTCACGTCTTATATTATTTAACACCCCGATTTATTTTGTACTTGTACTTCAGGATCTGGGGATTTCATACTCTTATCAAGTTCCAGCTGTAACTTTTCCTTTAGTGTCAATAATTAGGGTTGGGAGGTGTGTGGCCTTAGCTCATTATCTGTTTGTATCCTGACATTTCTTCTTCTTCCGTGTCATCTCGACTATTAAGTATTTTATCAATACTTTTTATTTGCTTCCTCACTAAGGCTTAGCACGCACTGTGGTTAAACGCGAGTGTTTAAACGCAAGACTGAAAGCGCCGAAAAATATAGCACATAAGTTTACCATACAAGCGCACGCATATGTGGCGTTTTTCAGTGCCTGATTTTAAAAACGTGGCTAGCGATTTTCTTGTGTCTCATAGTAATAGTATGGTAGCGCACCCACGTTTTTCAGTCGCGCGACAGAGCGAGCGCAGTGGGCAGTCATTTGCAGTGCAGTCATCAGTAAAAACTTGGTTATGTAATTATTACTATATACCTCTTATTTCTTACTTTTTAATATTCCTTGTTATGTGATTTGAAATAAAGATTTTCATACTAATTAAAAATTGTTTCCTTACCTCACCATACGAAATGTAGTGTCTTCATTTTTTAGATATTGGCCCACAGCTTGTAATAATTTATCAAAAGTACCAATAGACATTCTGTAGTAATTAAAAAAATATCGGGATACTGTCGCACGCACGTATTACATTAATATGACCTTGGCAAGGCGCAAAGGACTACGGAATGCAAACTCGATCTGTTTGTGGTAATCCCGTAAATCCCGGGATTAGCCAAGTACAGTCCCGGGATTTTCGGGGTCAGAAAACGGCTGGGATCCCGGGATCCCGAATTTCGGGATTTTATTCTCTAATCAGGATACATATGTAGTTCATAGAGTTAAATATTTTCTACTCCCCCCCCCCCCCGTGCGATCGTCCCCCCCCCCCGCGCACCCTCGAAAGTGTCCCTTCACGCGGTATTTTCCTTTTTGGAAGAAAACCGTACACGATACATAAAAAGTGCAGAAACGAAATAATCCTTGATTAATTTACTATAATTCTCTAATTGTATGTATGAGAGAATTACAGTATATAGTTTCAGCGCAATCGCGAAAGGTTGGTCGAAACATAATTTTCGAGCAGCAGGCGAAAAAACAGCATACTGAAGACTCTAGTGGACTCTAGAACACTCCCCGCGATCTAGTGGGTCTCACGCTTCTCACGCAGGAGATGCAGGTTCGAATCCCGGTGCCGACCACGTATCGAAGAGATAATTAGTTTGTTTTAAGTACATTCGGGGACGCTCCGCGTTTCGGATGGCACGTTAGACTGTAGGTATACTGTCACACCGAGAGCCGAGCGACAACCATGTCAGTTCAAGAAAACTAGATTCCAATGTATGGAAAACTTGGCCAAAATAAAGGGTAACTTTTAGCAACTTTATTTTGCACTCCACCATACAGATCAGCTGAGCGCTAGGCCCGAAATGTACTGAGTTCATAAAAAAAAAGTTGCTCTGATCAAGTCGGGTAAAAGAACACTTCCTCTCTCTTTCGTGATAGATATTGTATGTATGTATTTTTGTTAATTTTGTATAAATGTAGGTATTTTGGATATTTGCATATTGTGTATTTATTTAGTATTTAGTATTATACTGTTTTATAAGTAGAAATCTATATTTATTCATACTTGTCATTAGTTTTAGTCATTTGTGCACTGACTTCCCTCTCTTTATCTGTTTTTTTCCTGTCATCCCTAGGTTTGCTGGAAGAAATCTCTTTTTAGAGATAAGCTCGCCTTTGTACATATCTTTCTGTAAATGTTACGTGTTTTTTATGTTTTTTTTTTGTGCAATAAAGTATAAATGAAATGAAAATGAAGTCGGTCCCTTAGTGAAAGTTGTTCAGAATTATGTCCCTAACAACCCTCTTTCGGCTTGTACACCCCTTTCTGTTACACCCTGTATACTACCGAGAAACAAAGTAGAGTAAATTACGGTAAGTCCACGAATTCACCAATAAATCACGTGTAATGTGGCATGTTTGTGTTGAAATTTTAAACATGGAGCAGCTCTAATTTGTGTCATGACCATCATGCGTCTCGGTACTTTTCGGTACTTACCGATATTAATTCTATATAGTTGGATGAAAATTAATTATTTTTATTTGAAATGGCGAAAAATAACTTTGGCTCGAATGCTGCAACTCAAAATTTGATTGAGATGGAAGCCCATGACATGGCTTATCTTGAAAGGAATTTTACGATGTTGGAATATTTCGTAACATTTTTATTGAATTGACGTGCCACTATTTGGGAGGTGTCAAAACCACTAAACCAAAAGAATTAAAGGAACTGACAACCTCAAACACGACAGCTCTTACGCGGTGGCCACAGATTCCATTTTCGAGCACACAATTAGTTTAGTTAGTATAGTTCGTGACGCCTACCAAATCACAGGGGTACGTGTAAAGCTAAGTGTTTTACTCCATTCAATTGATTTTAACAAAGGTAATTTACCTCAACATATTGGAAAACCTTAACTATTTGACCATGATTATTCTGCGTAAGGAGCGTGAGGAGATTATTGTAGGCTTTAGTTTCAGTAATTTATTATTATACCCTATCACATGACAACAGCTGGATGCTGAGGATATTATTTCTTTCAGATGTTCGCAACATTTTCATTTGTATTCATAAGTTATTTATGACTTCCTGTAAAGGCATGTACGAGACGTATGAAATGTTTATTCTATCCTTATGTGAAGATCGTATATCATGAGATAAACTTATTACTTCGAAATCGAAAAAGCAATACGTTTTCAGCGTTTTCTGCAGACAGGGTAAGTGATAGACAGATACTTGCAGATTAGCAACTCGATCTAGAAATAAGTATAGGAGTTTAAAAACTATAAAACCCAAATAATGGGTTTAGTTTAAACAATGAGAACTTCTGTATATTATGTCTTCCAAGTGCCAAAAGATTGTTGGAAGACTGTTAACCTTTATATAATTTACGCTATGCTGTAAACTGAGGAAAAGCCGGGGCACTATATCATGCAAAATGTTAACACGTTAATGGCTGCACTCGATTTAAATCAAGTGTAACGTTAACACATTAATGGCCGTAGTGGCGCACTCCGCTGCAATTCTGTTTTATGTACAAGTTGGACTCATGCCTATCTTGTGTATTTTATTTGGGAAGAGCCTCCACAGGGCCGTGATTCTGCCAGTGAACCGTATGACGACGGTGCGGCTATAGCGGGGGCTGAAAATTCCGGTTTCGGCTTGTCGACAGCGGCAGCGCCGAGAGGTGCCGCGTCGGCTACAAAAAATGATAAATAACCGGCCAAGTGCGAGTCGGTCGCCGCTTATCTGGTTTCTCTCTTTATCTGGTTTTTTTCCTGTCATCCCTAGGTTTGCTGAAAGAAATCTCTTTTTAGAGATAAGCTCGCCTTTGTACATATCTTGCTGTAAATGTTACGTGTTTTTAGGGTTCCGTACCCGAAGGGTGCCAAACGGGACCCTATTACTGAGACTTCGCTGTCCGTCTGTCCGTCCGTCCGTCCGTCTGTCACCAGGCTGTATCTCATGAACCGTGGTAGCTAGACAGTTGAAATTTTCACAGATGATGTATTTCTGTTGCCGCTATAACAACAAATACTAAAAATTAAAAGAAATTTAATATTAAGGGGGGCTCCCATACAACAAACGTGATTTTTTTTGCTCATTTTTGCTCGATATTGATAATGGTAGCAGGTAGACGCTTAAAATGTTCACAATATATTGAGTATATTATTTACTTAAAAAATAAATAATTAAATTAAAATTAAATTAATATTTAGGGGGGGCTCCCATACATTTTTTTGCGGTTTTTTATAGATAATGGCACGGAACCCTTCGTGCGCGAGTCCGACTCGCACTTGGCCGGTTATTTTTAAATGTTTTTTGTGCAATAAAGTATAAACGAATGAGTCGGACTCGCGCACGAAGGGTTCCGTCCGTACTATTATCTATAAAAAACCGCAAAAAACACGTTAGTTTCATGGGGGACCCCCTTAATATTAAATTTCTTTTGTTTTTTAGTATTTGTTGTTATAGCGGCAACAGGAATACATCATCTGTGAAAATTTCAACTGTCTAGTTGCCACGGTTCATGAGATACAGCCGGGTGACAGACAGACAGATAGACAGACGGACGGACGGACAGCAAAGTCTCAGTAATAGGGTGCCGTTTGGCACCCTTCGGGTACGGAACCCTAAAAAACCGGCAGTTTGCGCTCTCGCTATAGCTACTGACATGCAATTCGCTTGCGGAAATCGGCCCCAGGTCATAATTATCATTCAGACGTACATTTCGCTCTCCTACTATAAGGATGAGCGCATACAGGGCGCTTCGGTCGTTAGTGTGGTATCGCCGCTAAGCGATTTGCTCATTAAACGAATATGGACAGACCATGGATAGACATAGTGAGTGCAGTAGTACTGGGCCTCGACTCTCTTGTGGAACTCGGAGACTCGTTTATTTACTGATCAGAGCAACTTTATTTTTCACTACCCTCCCAGTACATTTTGGCCTGAATGGATCAGCTGTTTTGTATGGAGAAGTAATAAAAAGATGCTCTGATCAAATCGGTTTCATAATAAAAGTTGCTCAGAATGATGTCCCTAACAAAGTTGTTTCTCATTTTACAAAAAATACGAATAAATACAAATACAAATACGTTTATTTTGCCAAACAGAGTACAATAATTATAAAACTTACTAAATATGTGGGTAGGTACTTAGAATTTTTAATTGTAGTTAGTTACTGCGATCTCCGCACTAGGCTAACCTGTATCGCGGAGACCGTCACACATCGAGTGCCATGAACATATCGATCGATCGTAAGTGGAAACGTGACAAAAAAAAAATCGACCACAGCGAAAAAAAACCTATAATACAGACTTAAGTTGAAAACCGAATATCGCATGTTTACTTAATGGATTGACTTTGAAGCAGTTTCACCAAAAAAAAAAATACTAGTAACTGTTTGTGCAAACAAAACCAAAAACATCTCCAGTTCTCTAGCTATTCTATGAGGTACAATAGTCAAATAAAATGTTTATTATTCTTGGGAAAATTGGGCGACAAAGTAGATAAGGTAGACAAAATTATTTTATTTTTAACGCCCGATGTCCAAAAGGGGGTGTTATAAGCGTCTGTCAGTCTGTCGGTCTGTCTGTCTGTCTTATGCCTGTCCGTGGCACTCTAGAAGTCAAACAGGTGGACGAATTTTGATGAGGTTTTCTAAAAATAAAAGTAGACATCTCTGTCGACTTACCAGTCACCCTGTATAAGTTACTCTGGTTTTTCGCCCACATTTCGAAAGCCGAAAAAGCTAAGTTACGACTTGACGACTCATTTCAGCCAATCACGTGCCTACGTCATGTTCGATTAATCTCCTGTTACATTTAGCTACTCATTCAGAAACTGGGGGCACGAGTATATCTACTGGAAATAAAGAGCAGAAAGTCACATTTAAGCAGAAGAAAGAACTAGTCATTCAAACAACCGACAGTCGGTCGCCGTGACATCATCGTCCGTCTTCATGTTGACTCGCCCATGATTGAGCCCGATAGCTTCTACTACTCATGACATACGAGAAGTAGGTACTCTACTACTCGTTCAAGAACAAGTATTAAAAATCGGTCAAGTGCTAGTCAGACTCTCACACGAAGGCTTCCGCACCATCGTACAAGAAACAAGTACCTGACAGTTCGATACCTTGAATCTTCAACTCGTAGTTTTGTGATCCAAAAAATGTCAGGCGCTATGAAAGTAAAATTTACTTGTGGGGCCAATTCTCTAGGGCACACTCACTAAAATTACTTGACAATATTAGCTCCGACGCTCTTACGCGGTTGCCATAGATTCCATTTTCGAACTCACTTTTGAATTAGTTCATCAGTACATTAAAATAATTCAAAAGTGAGTTCGTAAATGGAATCTATGGCGACCGCATAAGAGCTGTCGGACTTAATACTGTCAAGTAATTTTAGTGAGTGTAACCTAGAGAATCGGCCACACTGTTTAATTGAAACACCCTTATTTTTTTACGTTTTTCAGCATTTCAACTAAAATCAAATCAAATATATTTATTTCAAAAACAGGAAATGTACAGCGAAAGGTTCGTAAACAACAGATTAAAATAACAAAGGAATCAACTAAATATTTTAAGGGTATACGTACAAATAAATATGAGACATTTTGTAGTACATTTAGGATGAGAGACGAGCTGGTATCCTCGCTAGATTATGTAAATACCAGGCCCAATACATAGGGTGATTAGAACCTGTTTATATCTTATCTTAATTTATTTTATTTTAAATATCCTTTGTTCAGTTAATTAACATTTAACATTTGTATTTAGGTAGGTACTTATGATTTTACTTTTTATTTGTTGCTGTAGTGGCAAAAGATATGCACACAACAGTCTGTGAACATTTCAGCTTTCTAGCTAATACAGGGTTCGTGCGATGGAGCCCGCTGACGGACAGACGGACGGTCAGACAGACGGCAGCGGGGGCTTAGTAAAAAGGGTTCCGTTAAATTGGGTTTATATTACAGACAGACATTTGTCCCGAAACTCCCGAACAGGTGAAAATAAATAAAAACTTATAAAAATACTGCCAATGGCCACTATTGGCACCGCTATAAGTACCGTTGCACCGTAGATATTATTAGATATACCGGGGCGGCGACTAGGTTTAAATAATTTTCAACGATTTCATGATCTGGATGTATATATATCTTGAAATGCCTAGAAAGGGAAAATTATCTATTTATGTATTTTTGTATTATTATTACGAGCCTGTAATGTCCCACTGCTGGGCAAAGGCTTCTCTCCCCCTCTTCCACTCTATTCGATCCTGAGCAGTCTCCTTCCATCCTATATTTATGTATACATAATATATATTTTAAAATGAAAAATAAATATTTGTATTTGTGCTCGCTCGTCCTGATTTTTGTGATAATTATACAGGTCGAACTTAATTGATACACTCCAAAATGATAAATAATTGTAATAAACTTGACAAATAAAAATGGCACAAAATATGCTTAGCCAAATGTGGTAAATATCAGTAAATATGTCTTCCTTGAAAATAACCGCACCTCAGTTTTTAGACCATGCCCCAACTTCAGTTTCCCGTAAAAGCTTCCGGAAACTAGAAATATAAACTTACCTTGTTAGTGGAGAAAGCTGCGGCGCGGGCCGCACAAACGAAACTTTCAATTTTAACGACTCGTTAGCTAAAATTCCGTTAGTTTTCGTCCATGACGTTAGTAAAGCAGCACTAGTTTCTAAGTAAAATAATGGCCAATTATTTACTGTGTTGTAAAGTAGAAAATATTTAATTAGGAACTCGTTATTTATCGTAAAAAGACAAAGTTTATTTTATTTAACCTAATTGCTACCCAATCTCTAGTTACGTCAAAAGCTGAAGGGAAAATTGATAAAGAGCTAACGGTTTTTCATGCTATTTCCACTAAATCTAGACATTTTTAAGACGTCAAAGCTGTGTTCACACGAGCGCAAAAGCTAGCACTTAGCCCCGCATCGTTGCGAGTTTGTTCCTGCACTTGGCAACACTTGGGTGCGTTCCGTTTCTAGTGGTCTTCCTGTTTTTAACCGACTTCAAAAAGGTCTTGGTTTTTAAATGATTGTTACCTCGAAACATTTAGTATTCTAAACCGATTCCAAAAAAGAACTTGTATTTGAAAGAGCACATTAAATGCCCCACATAAAAAATGGAATCAGTCTTGTACTTTAGTTCCATCAGTCGACTTTTACGACGCAACAAACACTGGAGATATTTCAGATGAATACGAGGTCTATGTTTTATAAAGTCACATCATAGTGTAGCGTCTCTATTTTAACGAGACGGCAACGTAACATTTCCAAGACTACTGAATATGAACGCTCCAAGGTTTCTGTACTGCTACTATTTCATTAAATTATCTTTCACATAAACAAAACGGTATACGGTATGACTGACTTGAAGTTGGCGCAATTGTGTCTTTGCAAAGCAGAGACTATATATCCAATTGACTGCGCCTGCGCCTTGTTGTATTCAACAAACGTTCGCATACGCAACCTCCTCCAAGACGCAACCTATGTACGATGACGGGCCGCCAGACAGTTTCGCAGCGGCTGACCAATCACAGCTCTCTTACCTCGTCCCCCGCCGCCCGTAAATTGGTGAGTTGTGTTTCAAAGGAAAATGTATCTATGCGCTCTCCACTGGATAAGTGCTCCCTGCTGCCCACTATGCCTCGTGTTTAATCACCAATTTGACACAGACCTACAAATTTTGCGAAGGAACTACAATTTACAGTTTCGCTTCGTGTCTTTCATGATCTAAGTCAACGGGAACAATACTTCCCTTAAATTTTTGAGTCCCGTAGACCTTCTAAAGAAATCAAACATTTTTACAGCATACGGTCGTATTGTTTAATTTTATTGGCGTTGATGAAGTGGGTTTTTTTTCGCAGCTCTAAGGGACTGCCTGAGATTGATTGATTGCTTTATCTGGACACCTCAAAGCTACTCGAAGATTCGGTCTGATTTCCTGTGACTAGGCTATAATAATAATAATAATAATTGACGCAAAATTTAACGCCTGTTAGAAATACTTAACTGCGAAAATTCTTCTGTTAGAGTTCCGAACCTGCACAAGCAGTATAAACCAGAGCAGTGTAAAAAACCAAAATGTGCAGGAAAAATAGACAATATCGGGTTCCGTAAAAGGTTTTTCCACTGTGAGGATATGTTTTTGTGATGGTACAGAAAAATATTGATGAACGAATGAATAAAGTAAAGCCCGACCGGGAGTATAAAAACCTCGCCATATTGCGGAAAACCTATGAAACTATTTTCTTCAACTGGCAACTCTTTGTTTAAAAAGTCATTAATGTCATCTGTCGATTGCTGTCAAAGTGGGGCGTCGAATGTGTGTGGTATATCAAAAAATCAACCACCCTTTCTTAAATCTTGTTACGCGTCTCACATGTTTCGTCATCACATGGTACTGGCAAAAATTGTCTGGCATAAGACAGATTGCCATGAACTAAAATTGAAGTTGAAGTTGAAGGGTATATTTCTTGTGTTTTGTGAGTTTTATATTGTTATCATATTTGAAGAAAACTGATAAGGGTAAACGTCAAAAATAAAGCATTCCTTTTGATGATTGGAGGATTACTTTTCCTTGGTTCCTATGTAATGTTGATGAAATGGAAATGATAATCGATCGTATCATAGTAAACACGGAACAGATTTATATTCCGTGATAGTAAATGACATTAACTATGTTTTGGTATCTTTCATTTCAAAGCTATATTACATACAAAAGTAAATAACGTAATTATAAAGATGATCATTATTCGAGAATCATATTCGTTATTCTATGAAACCATAGACAGACGAACAAAATAACTTCGTACAGGATATCCGAAATAGCGATGCAACCTTAAAAATGCAAAACGAATTCTTTTGTTGCAAAAAACAAACCCGAATCAAAAATGTACCTAACGTTTTATAGCCCCTGTACACATTTGGCTAACACAAGCGAATAGGCGAATGATGATTGTGTAGAGGCGTATTTTTGTGAGGGAAGCGAACATTCGTGAATTGTCGGTACATACTACTAAATCAAAGGAATGCTTTTGAGACAGGGCTGATGAGCAGTCACGAATAGTCACGAATATCCCTCTACACGATGGCGCATGATTTGTCATCGCGGCGGTTCACACCACGAATTATTCGCCGAATGTGTACAGGGGCCATCGAAATAAACGCTAGCCCAGTCTCAGTCACCATGGCGGAATAAAAGAGCAGATTTCTAATAAATATTCTATTAATACGAGCCAGGAAATTCTGGGGAGAGATGTCGGTAGTGTTAGCGATTTAGTCTTGTCAACCCATCATAATTGTTGCTTTTTGAATACAATATCCGTTTTAGTTGCATTATTCTAATTGATGGCAAATTAATATTTCAAAATTGATTTTAATCATTTAAAATAGCCATAATAATTTACAAATAGATAAACAATTTATTCCGATTAGTATTTTAATTTGCCACTTATTTGTGTTGTGTGTTAATTGTTGGCGGTAAAAATAAAGGTTGAAAGAATATTGTTTAAAATGAAGGATGACTTATTAAAATTCATTTTAGTAATTTACAGATAATTTAAATACCATTATTAAATACTACAATGTTACCGCCAAATTGATCGTGCATTTGTGTTAGGGCGCGCAACGGAAGTATGATAAGCGCCATACTGGAAGGAATTTTTCGGTAATATAAAAGGGCTCGCGCTCATTTTTGAGGCAGTTGTTCGTTCTCTTTTAAACAGTCCGTTACGCTGCCCAATCACATATAGAAAGTCGAAGTGCAAAGTGTATTAGTGTAATTAGTGATACTTTATAGTAAATTGTTATAAAAGGTGAAGTGTGTGAAAAATCTAAGTGTGTAGTGTACGTGTTCAGTGATCATTGTGTTTATTACGAAGTACAGTGTTATTAAATTATTGAAGTAATTTCTTAGAGTACTCATTTATAATCGGATATTTATAGTAATCGAACAATTCAGAAATGGAAGAACCTGCAGTCGTTTGTTCCGACACGCCCCAGGCAAAATCCTTGACACCTCAGCAGCGTGTCAGTCGCTCCCGCCATAAAAGTAAATCTCGGAGTAGGGACAAAAGAAGGCGCGAATCGAGCAGTTGCTCCACAAACGGTAGTAATAACAGCCAAAATAGTAGTCGCCGTCTACGTCAGCGTAAGCGAAGGCGCTTGCAAAACTGTGGTGCAAATAATAAACTACGATGCCGAGATAAGTCTGGCAGTAAAGAAGAACGCGGCCGCCGTCAAGAGCGAGGCCGCTTTACCCATCGAGGACGCAGCCCCGCCCGTAACCAGCTTCTTGAAAGGGGCAGGGCATATGAACCGGGCCGAAGAAGTCCAGCGGAAACCAGCCGAAGCCGAAGCCGCAGCCGCAGCCTTATACTGGGCCAGCGGTTACAACAAGGTCAGAGCTTTAAGCCTGGCCGCAGAAGTTCCCGTGGCAGCAACAGCAGCAGCGGCGACCCCGCCCGGGATCAGTGCTTGGATAAGGGACCGCGATCTGACCGTGGTCGCAGGAGTAACAGCGGCGAGAAACGTAATGGCGGGCATTATAGTCCACCTGACAGGATGTCTATTGTTCCAGGAGAAACAGGTGAGTGTTCTACCAATATGATAAATGCCCCTTTACAATCAGGTCATATGAGAAATAGTAAAAGCAATGTTCCGAATATTACACATACTCAGAGTACCAGACGTACGGGCATGACCAACATTTATGACAATGACTGTGACTCATCTCAAACTGACCTCAGTAGACTTATAAATGTGTTGACAACAGCATTTACACAAAATAACTCCGAAAAATTTCATTCTACCATTAATGCTATACCAGAATTCGATCCCAGCCTGAAAAATCAAAGCATGAACATGTGGCTTACAAAAGTTAACGATTGTGCTAAAATGTATGGTTGGACAGATAGACAGACCATCCATTTCTCATTACCCAAATTGGCGGGTATGGCGAAACGATGGTATGAGAGTTTACCATCTGTCCTGTTTTCTTGGCAAGAATGGCAAGTAAAATTGGAAGATGCCTTTCCTTGTCGAGAAAATTATGGTCAAATGCTATATGACATGATATCAAAGCGAGCACGGTTTGGTGACTCAATGGAAGAATACTTTTATGATAAATCTGTTTTATTAAATAGGTGTGGCATTCATGGTAGAAACGCAGTGGATTGTATTGTTTTTGGCATAGATGACAAAACGGTACGAATGGGGGCCGAAGCGGCCCAATATGATGACCCAAATAAATTACTTACTTATTTAAGAAACGCGAAGGTATCGAAGCGATTTGATAAGCCAAACACATCGAATACTTATTACTCTTCTAGACAATCAAGTGAAAAGAAAATGTTTGAAAAACGCAACACGGCTTCAGTGCTATGTTTTAATTGTGGACGTAGTGGTCATTATAGTTCTAGATGTGATCAACCAATTAAAAAGTGCAGTAAGTGTAATAAGATGGGACATTTATCTGATGTATGTCGCAAAGACTCAAACAATACTAAATCAAATCCCAATAATAATGAGAAAACGGTGATGACTATAGGAAATGACAGTGTGATATCCAAGTATTTCAAAATTGCGTTATTAAATGGTGTGTCACTTGATTGTTTTGTGGATCTTGGTAGTCAAAAGACATTGCTGCGTGAAACGGAAGCTAGAAATATTTTAGAGAATTGGAATAGCGGGTCGTTGGAAACCTTAGTAGGATTCGGAAATACTAAAGTAGAGACTATTGGCTCATGTGATGTACAAATTACTGTTGATGGCGTCAGTGCCGTGACAGAAGTTCTTGTAGTGCCGGATCGTTACATGAAAAAGTACCCGTTATTAATTGGGCATTCATTTACAGAACAGAATCATATAATTATAGTAAAAACAGCAGATGAGTTCAAAATTTCAAAAAAGTCGGACGATGATGGTTTGGAGAAGGTTGATATTTTTCTAAAAAATGATGTCACTTTAAATAGACTGAATATTGTCGATGTTTATACAGAGCCATCTTTTGACGGTGATTTGTACATAGAAGGAGGAATAAGATTGGAGCCAGGAAAGGAATATTGCGTTATAAATGGATTGTTTGCATTTAAGAAAGGACAAGGAAAAATTGTTTTAAATACGAACAGTTTACGACTATTGCAAAAAGGTGAAAAGATTGCGAGAGGTTTCATAATTAATTCACGTATTCCTAGTCCAGATATCAAAGTTGATGTACAAAATGAAATTAATATGGTAGAGAAAAATTCTCCCATTACCTTAGATAAAGTTACAACAGACCCTAGCATTTCGTTATCAGATCGCGAACGACTGTGCATGTTGTTAAATGAGAATCGCAGTTGTTTTGCATTTAACCTACAGGAGTTGGGTTGTACAAACGCTGGTGAGATGACCATTAAACTAACTGATGAAAGTCCAGTTGTGTATAGGCCTTACAGGCTTTCATACGATGAAAAACAGAGTGTTCGCGAAATGATTGACGAGATGTTAGCTTCAGGAATCATACGTGAGTCTAGCTCGCAATTCGCTAGTCCTATAATTATTGTCAAGAAGAAGACGGGGGATAAAAGGTTATGCGTAGATTTTCGAGCTTTAAACCGAAAGACTGTAAAGGAACATTACCCACTTCCTCGCATCGAGGATCAACTCGAAAATTTGTCCGGTTTCAAGTATTTTACGACCTTAGATTTGGCTTCAGGTTATTATCAGGTCCCCATCGAGGAGGCGAGTAAACATAAAACCTCTTTCGTCACACCGGAGGGGCAGTACGAGTTTAACAGAATGCCCTTTGGTCTAGCCAATGCGCCAGCCGTATTCCAAAGAATCGTAAATAAAGTTTTGGGCAGTGCAAGATTTGGAACAGCCATGGCTTATATGGATGACATTATTATTGCATCAAAAACCATAGACGAAGGACTCGATAAATTAACTAAAATTTTGACCTTGTTAAAGCAATCCGGTTTGACGTTAAAACTGTCGAAATGCAATTTCTTCATGACAGAAGTAGATTTTTTAGGTTTTGAACTGTCCGAAAAAGGCATCAAACCAGGTTCGTTAAAATCCAAGGCTGTTTCCGACTTTCCGCGGCCCAAAACACAGCAAAACGTACGGCAATTCTTGGGATTGGCAAGTTTTTTTAGACGTTTCGTGAAAAATTTCTCCATAATAGCCAAACCCCTCACCTCGCTCCTAAAGAAGGATGTTAAATTCCAATGGTTGCCGGAACATGAAAACGCCTATTTGAAACTAAAAACTGAATTGACCCAGCGACCTACTATGGCTCTGTATGATAGGCAAGCAGAGACCGAATTACACACTGACGCGTGTAAAATTGGGGTAGGCGCTATTTTGCTCCAAAGAACCAATGGCTCTCCGTTTAGGGCTGTCGCATATTTTAGCCGTCAGACGACAGTTGATGAGCAACGATTCACGTCGTATGATTTGGAAACTTTGGCAGTCATTAGTGCACTACAACGATTTCGAGTGTATCTACTAGGATTGGATTTTAAAATTATCACGGATTGCAACTCCTTGCGAGCAACTTTTATGAAACGTGACTTAATACCCAGAGTGGCGAGATGGTGGGGTCAACTCCAAGAATTCAATTGTCATATTGAATATAGGCCTGGTAATAGAATGATGCACGCCGACGCTCTGAGTCGAAATCCAGTAGAAACACTCCATTCATCTAACGATTGCGAAAGTGTTGAATCATATGTGATGTCGATCAATACAAGTGATTGGTTAGCTACGGTGCAATCGACCGATCCAAAATTAAAAAGAATTATAGACATAGTAACAGACAAACAACCCGATGACGTTATTGATATAAAAAGGGTATATCGTGTTGTTAATGGAAGGTTGTACAGAAAGACTGACTCAGGCTTAAAATGGGTGATACCCAAGGCTAGCCGATGGCGTGTGGTAAAACAAAACCATGACGACATTGGACATGTAGGAATAGATAAGACATTCACAAAGATTTCTCAGGAATACTGGTTTCCACGCATGAAACAATTTGTGCAAAAATATGTAAAGTCTTGTTTAGACTGCGCCTATCATAAGGCTCCAACTGGTAAACATGAAGGTTTATTACACCCAATTCCAAAGGTGGCCATTCCGTTTCATACGGTGCACATAGATCACTTAGGTCCATTTGTTCGCAGCTCCAAAGGCAACAGTTATCTGTTCGTTGTTATAGACGGGTTCACAAAATTTATACTGATTAAAGCCGTAAAGGGTACTGATACAAAGTATGCTATTACATCATTGAGAGATCACTTTTACACATTTGGGGTTCCAAGTCGATTAATTTCTGATAGAGGTAGTAGCTTTACAAGTGTATTGTTTGGAAAATTTATGAATGAGTTGGGTGTTAAACACATCTTAAATTCTGTTTCAACTCCTAGAGCTAATGGCCAAGTTGAACGGTACAACAGAACCATTACTGAAGCCTTAGCAGCTGCGAACCACGAACAACCTGACAATAAATGGGATGAGCATGTTGCAAAAGTACAATGGTCATTAAACAATACAATAAATAAAGGAATAGGACGGTGTCCAGCCGAAATTTTATTTGGGTTTAAAATGACAGGCGTTGCTGACAGTCGTTTAAGTTTATCCTTAAACAATGACAAGGGCGAAATTGGGTATGACAGGACAGAGATGCGTGCACAAGTTACTGACTATATTTCTAACCAACAAACACGACAAAAACAACGCTATGATAAATCACGCAAAGAAGCTCGCAAGTATGAGATTGGAGATTTGGTTCGAGTATTACGTAACCAAAATATAACCGGGCAAAGTAAGAAACTCTTAGCAAAATTCCAAGGTCCATACAGAATTACAAAAGTGTATGACCATGACCGATATGAAATAGAGGATACACCAGTAACGAAAAAGGGAAGAGCTGTATACAAATCTGTTTATGCAGCAGACAAAATGCAACCTTGGGTAACGTTTGACAGAGTTTCTGGAGACGAAAAGAGTAGTGGTGACAACTTGGTTACCTCTAGTGATGAATCAGATACTATGACTGACAAATAGATTGCTACTACCGCACGCATCCAATACTATTTATTTATTTGTTGATTAATTATGACGAACTGACCCAACAATTATGGAATGACTGACCGAACTTAACTAATGTTGGTTTAGCCCAAGCGGGTTTAGTTTTATTTTTTATGTGATGGGCAGATATCAACTATAGCCAACTCTCAGTCGGGCAGATTGCCTTAGGTACTGATGTGAGTGATGGGCAGATGACCCCAACTGGCAGATAGCCAACTCTCAGTAGGGCAGATTGCCTTAGGTACTGATGCGAGTAATGGGCAGATGGCCCCAACTGGCAGATAGCCAACTCTCAGTCGGGCAGATTGCCTTAGGTACTGATGTGAGTGATGGGCAGATGGCCCCAACTGGCAGATAGCCAACTCTCAGTCGGGCAGATTGCCTTAGGTACTGATGTGAGTGATGGGCAGATGGCCCCAACTGGCAGATAGCCAACTCTCAGTCGGGCAGATTGCCTTAGGTACTGATGCGAGTAATGGGCAGATGGCCCCAACTGGCAGATAGCCAACTCTCAGTCGGGCAGATTGCCTTAGGTACTGATGTGAGTGATGGGCAGATAGCCCCAACTGGCAGTTAGCATATAACCCTAGTGTAAGGTATTATCTTTGTATAATTTACAGTTTATTTGATAAGTTTTTTTTTTTTTTTACATAACTTGTGTTTTTTATTCACTTCTAATCATTAAGGATTGAAGGATTGATTTAATTACATTTGAAATGTATTGTCTTATAATTATCATAACTACGATATTTGTTTGAGTATAATATTTTCTATGATGATTAAATATTGCGATCCTGAGGTTAAACACGAGGACGTGTTTGGTTGCAGGACGGCCGAATTTGTTAGCGATTTAGTCTTGTCAACCCATCATAATTGTTGCTTTTTGAATACAATATCCGTTTTAGTTGCATTATTCTAATTGATGGCAAATTAATATTTCAAAATTGATTTTAATCATTTAAAATAGCCATAATAATTTACAAATAGATAAACAATTTATTCCGATTAGTATTTTAATTTGCCACTTATTTGTGTTGTGTGTTAATTGTTGGCGGTAAAAATAAAGGTTGAAAGAATATTGTTTAAAATGAAGGATGACTTATTAAAATTCATTTTAGTAATTTACAGATAATTTAAATACCATTATTAAATACTACAATGTTACCGCCAAATTGATCGTGCATTTGTGTTAGGGCGCGCAACGGAAGTATGATAAGCGCCATACTGGAAGGAATTTTTCGGTAATATAAAAGGGCTCGCGCTCATTTTTGAGGCAGTTGTTCGTTCTCTTTTAAGGTTTTATTCCGGGAATCACAACAAACATCGTGAGGAAATTACTCCATAGCTACGACCTTGGGCTAGCCCCAGGGAGCACTTATCCAGTGGAGAGCGCATAGATACATTTTCCTTTGAAACACAACTCACCAATTCACGGGCGGCGGCGGACGAGGTAAGAGAGCTGTGATTGGTCAGCCGCTGCGAACCTGTCTGGCGGCCCGTCATCGTACACAGGTTGCGTTGCGTATGCGAACGTTTGTTGAATACAAGAAACGTTTGGCGAGCCACATTCCCCTGCAGGCGCAGTCAATTGGATATATAGTCTCTGGCTAGCCCCTCACGCAAAATGGAATATTGCATCACTGGCTAAAAGTAGGCACAGTTGTGCCTCTGCCAACCCGTATGGGAAAAAGTGGGACACTGTGTTGTTATGTTTTTCTTTTTTCCATGTGAAACGGATCTAAGGCCCCAAGGTTACTAGTTACTAGTTACTGCTAGAGAACTAGTTACTAGTTACTAGTTACTGCTAAAGAACTGTACTAGATTAACCTTTTCCATTTCTAAAATTGTTAAAGTGTCACTTAATGGAGGGAAGTGCTACTACTCACCCTATACCACAGGGTTCGCCCTTTTTTAGGGAGTAGTGAACATCCCTTGTTTGTTACCCAGTGTAATAAGCAATATGTTGTACAATTTTCTTGAATAAACTTTACTATTTACTAAGGTCACAAAATGTCATCCTATGTTTCTCGATCCCTGGAAAGGAGAATGTTAAAAAAAAAACCCAGGCCCGGCGCAAACGAAACTTAACTCAAATAATTGGTATAATTGAGTAATAAAATAACCCATGGGAGACATGATCGAAATCGATGGCTAAGTGCGCGAAATTGCTATTCGAGTTTTTACAGGCGTCATACAAATATTTATTTAATTAATATATTATTGCAGTTTAAAAGCGTAAAGTAGCCCTTCTATGAAGTGATTATTACTATCGCAAGCTGTAAGTTTCTATATGTCTCGCTCATACATTTTTGGAGCTCGTAAATGTCTCTCGCTCTGTTCTAGGTAGACTCGGTCTATTTGTCGTAAGGTTACTATTACTATTACGTCGGTCTAATAGGTACGGGAGCAGGGGGCAAGGTATCATTCGTACAATAATTGATGCCCACTCTACCGCCCAATGGACGAAAAGACCCATTTTCCATACTTATGTTTTTTCATACCTTCATCTTGATGTGGGTATATTGAAAATCGCGGGCCGTGGACTTTGACTTAACGACATGGTTTTAGGTGAGTGTTTGTTTTTTTATCAGAGCACGATATGTGACAACTGCACTGACCTAATCAGAGCTGATTTTTAATATAATTATGGTAAAAGTATTGTTAGTTCTATTAAAATTTTAGAATGACTCCTGTGAAAATTCGAATAGCAATTTCGCGCACTTAGCCATCGATTTCGATCATGTCTCCCATGGATTATTTTATTACTCAATTATACCAATTATTTGAGTTAAGTTTCGTTTGCGCCGGGCCTGGGTTTTTTTTTCATACATTCGTAGCATTGTCCTTTCCTGTAGCACGGTACTCCGTTCCCGCACTACCGTCTAACTGGATCTAAACCGGATCCCGGCGCTAACCCGATCGAACTAGTTAGAACAAGTTAGTGCCGGCCGCGACCGGAAGTGGAGCCGACCACTTCCGAGAAGCCTGCCAGGGACATGATTCCGGCTACAAAACGGCTTCCAAGAGCGGTTTTGCAAAATGTCCGATCCGAACAGGAAAACCGAAAAATACGATCAGTACGTAGTACTATTTTTATGGTAGACTACGCACTAAACGGCTTCCGTCATCTGATTTCTCTTCGTCATCCGTGAATTTCCATTCATCTTCATCCGTATTTTCCCGGTCTCGGATCGGATTTGGATCGGACGTGCGAAACCGAAAGTGATGATGTTGCATGATAAAATCATCATCTTCCATCAAGAATGACATGGTTCTTGCACGAGTTTCTGCGGAGAACTGACAATCGACGCAGATATCGGGGGCGTGTAGAGATAGATGCTAGGGGTTTTCGGTTTCACTGCACAGTCTAAAATCGCTACGATATATCGTTATGTGTGTTGCGGGCTTTATGGTGGCATTTTCTAGGCACCTAACAATTAGTGGAATTATTGTGATTTCTGATAATAAAAAACATGTTACCTATTCGTAAACCGTGGACCATTATTATTGCGCCACTGCGACAGGTTTTTCAGCGAGTAAATTAACTTTTGACAGCTCTTAACTTATTTGACAACGTATTAGGAACGTCATAAATATAAGCAACTGTCAAAAATTTAATAAATGAATGGAAGCAGCGAGTTCGTTGTTCGTTGATGTAATATAAAAAAGTCTACAGACAACTTATAAAAGTTAAACAAAGACTAGTTTATCCCTAACTAACAAGATAGAGTGAGTGAGTTACAATTTTGTCAGCAGAATGAATACCCCGTAGTGCTGCCGAGCTCCATCGACTATCGATAGTTATTCTGCACCCGCAACGTCTTTGACAACCTTAGAATAATTTAACACTTCGACAAACTTGAGTGTGTGAAATCCCCTCCCTTTAGGCCGGATGCAGAGCCAATATTTCATATTGTTATTGAGTTTCGCTCGATAAATGACAGTGTCAGTATGATTTTGAAGTGAAACTTATTTTGAGCCAGCCATTGAGCTGCTATTACTAGCGCAGTAATGGTAGCTCAATGGAGCCAGAGCATTATTATTCATCAATCCCCATACAGATGTGAGGAAAACCTGAGCTGGGAGAAATCTCTTATTAGAGACAGGCTCAATTTTACTCGTATCCGAGTAAAGGCCCGTTCCACAGAAGAGTAATTGTAGTCCGTACAGAACGGCCACTCCCTTCCCCGCGCTGATTCAGATACCGCACCCCACCCCTGGCGTCAAAAGATTGGTTAGAGGATTATTAGCTGATCTGTATGGTGGAGTGAAAAATAAAATGGCTCTGATCAGGTCGGTGTCGTACTGAAGGTTGTTCAGAATAATGTCCCTAACAACCCTCTTTCGGCTTGTGCACCCCTTTCTGTTACACCCTGTATAACCTTACAAAGTGCATTGAAGAGTGAGTAACGCTTGGATATTTAAAAAAAAATTACAGAATATTGTCTATCCACATAAATATAGGGGGCTTTTACCAAAAGCAATGTCAAATATTTTATTTAATAAAACCACACAAATGCCACCTTTTTCTTTCTACATTACATTTTGGACCAATTCTTCCTAGTAAGTTGAATGGTTTTCGTCAAAAATAAACAATATCATATCCGTGAGGGTAAAACCCCAATACCGCCATAATGTGGCCATGAGACGCACCAAATAATATACAAATTGTTGACATAAATGTATATTGTGATTAAGATTGTGTTTATTAGAAACTTTTAGCCATGTTTTAGTTAGACTGATTAATTATGCTTATAAACATCGTTAGCACAAACGTCTAGGTAGTCTAGAATAGCCTGGAAACAAAAACTCAGAACTGTATTATGTTGATTTGATTGATACTCGACTAAAAAAAAAAAAAAAAGACAGGGCTGAACGCCGGACGAGTGACGACGCGTATACTTTAATATCGCTGCATTTGCCGCGCCACCAGAGCCCTAGCAAAGTTTATACGCACACATTTGCACGTATACAAACATCATTTGGTTATGTAGTAGTAATAGGTGATTATTTTACGAGCGTTCTATGGAGTGTCCGAGGTGTGCCCGTGCGTGCACCTCGGTGGGGACATCAATGTACTACATTTAATAACTGAGCTATTTTGACTAGCAGGCGTCTAGCAGGACACAACCCTACCCTCTGATATTTAGGTTTGACTTTTGCAAAGTTGCTGCGGAACCACAAAAATAAACTAATCACCCTCAACCAGTTGAACCCAGTTAAAAGAATGATTAATTATCAAAGTAGTAGTAAATAGCCGTTAACTATATATAGCCGTTACTGAAATACTGCTACTAAATAACTGTTACAAGGTGTATCGGTTAACTATAAGTTACGGTAACGGTCGTCGGGTCGGGTAGAGTGGTAATGAATTTAGCAAGGGTTGTTGAAAGCGGCGCTAAATGGGACAGCTCGCGGAATTACTGGAAATCCGAATGCAATGATGCTTTCGCCTTTTAGTTTTTAGGGTTCCGTATCCGTTGAAAGGAACCCTGTTGCTGCCTCCGCTGGTAAGTCTATCTTGCGGGCTGTATCGCGTGATTCATACTCGAATTAGTAATATCGTAGCAAAATGGTAAACAATAGCCAATACTAAAAATATTATATAAACGTCGTCGCAGTCAAAGGTTTTGTGCGGGGAATTTATTGTTTACCATTGCTATGGAAAACCTAAACGGGGCAAACTGATTAAATGATATGATAACTGATTATTATTTAATGTAATCTTGTTGTACAATAGCCAAAAGACACGGCAGTCTATAAAATGCCTAGGTGCCTTCAACTGCTACGGTCGTAGCACGGTCGTACAGTGTACGTAGCAAAGACAGCTTGCTACGGCGTAGTAGGTGCTCTACGTTACCTGCTACAACTTGATCGATTTACCGGTGTAGTCCCGTTGTCTCCATAATCCGTGTCCCCATAATTTCGACATTTATTTATTTATTTAGGCACATAAACAGCACACATGTAATATTATTACAATAAAAATTCTGCAGTGTTCTTATATGAGTGCCTATTGTAGATGAGCACAACATTGTAAATTTTTGTACTAACTAGTAATCTTAATTTTTAAATAATTTTGCTAAGGTAGTGGAAGGAAATAATTGATTTTAACTTAAAATTAGGTATTAAATTCATTAAATTTACAATATTCTTTAAAAAATTAACAATAATTTTGGATACAAGATACAAGATTAGGTTGGTTTTAGACATCGAAATAGGCGATTTTCTGACAGCTAAAAATAGTTCTGAAAGCTGCCAACAGATGTCGTAGGCAAAACATGGGAGATGGCTTTAATATAGTTCATCCCTAATTTGATTTTAAAAAGGTGTTTAATGGATGGTGATCACTTTCCTCACCAAAGTGCTTTGTTTTTGTGAGAATATGCGTATAGTTTTTCCGGAAAATTAAGTTGAATTTTCCAAAATATTTGTCACCAAAACGCGAAAATCGGCTTTTTTATGCGTCGAAAAGACCATACACAAGCTAAATTTGCATGAATTGTCTATAATATTGTCTGCATATTACGTTTCATTCACTAAAATGAATTCACTATTTTCCTTTTTTGATTTCCAGATAAACTACGCATTTTCTCGTAGAAGAATGAAAAGATTGGTATGAAAAGTGACTGCCAGCTATCCATTAAACACCTTTTTATAATCAAATTAGGTATTAACGGTATAAAAGCCATCCCCCATGTCTTGCCTACGACATCTAGTGACGAATTTGGAACTATAGAAGATTTTTAAATCTCCCATTGTAATAAAATAATTAACTTTTAGTCCCGTTGTACCCCATTCAGTGAGAACAGAGGCGATAGGGACGAGACGGGACTTAAACGTTAACATCGCCCGGGCGCCTACGCATTTTATTGTAAGAAAGTTTATAAGTATGTTATCATTACGTTAGCTTGCGCTGCAGCCAAAAAGGATTAATGATTTTCAATGATATGAAGTGTAGTTTCTTTGATTTGAGGGAGTACAAGAGCTACCTAATTTTTTAATATTGCGACTTCCTTTTTTATAAAAAAGAATAATGGCGTCAAGAAGACTTTATTTCTTCAACATTGGGTACTAAAAGGCTGTATAAAAAAATAACAAATAAAAGCTACCTTTTAGGAGAGAATATAGACGAAATGTTTATATGTATTTCCATGAGTTTCATGTTCCTATACAATATTGGCTTTAAACATAGACTATAATATCCAATTGACTGCGCCGGGGGAATGCGGCTCGCCAAACGTTTGTTGTATTCAACAAACGTTCGCATACGCAACCTATGTACGATGACGGGCCGCCAGACAGTTTCGCAGCGGCTGACCAATCACAGCTCTCTTACGTCGTCCCCCGCCGCCCGTAAATTGGTGAGTTGTGTTTCATAGGAAAATGTATCTATGCGCTCTCCACTGGATAAGTGCTCCCTGGCTTCAAAGGGAAGATAATAAATAGATCCATCCAACAATAGGTACTACCGATAGGCATCCATCAACACTTTATGTTACAAAAACTCTAACCATAAATAAAATAAATAATTAAATATAAAAGTGTAATTGAGTTCTTGTATAACTCAATTGCTGTGAGGTGAGGTCCTAAAGTTTCTTCGTTCAATAGTTAACTGGTAAAGGTTCAGCAAACACATTTATGTGCACAACTGTTCACGTAGGTAACGCAACTGTGTAAATACTGGTCAAAGCTCGAAGCTTTAGCTCACAGTGGAACGTGCGAACGTGACCCCTCATCGACCATTTGAAATAAAAGTTTAGTTCGTAAATGTACTTTCCAACATTTAAATGCTAACTCTGTAGAGTTCTAAGAATCGTTTTACATTTGAACTCGACACACCTCCATCAAACCGCACAAAACGAACACCGTCTATCTCTAATTCTCTGCCCACCACCAAGAAGGGTCAACAATATTCTCCGATAACTCTTTAATAAAGTATGGAGTTCAAATGACGTAATGACGAGTTTTCTTCCTGTTCATTCTATGTTTGCTGGAAGAAATCTTATTAGAGAAAAAGCTCGCCTTTATGAAAAACATTTTTCTAATATTATTAGTTGCCTGTATTATAGTTTTGTGCAATACAGTCTAAACTAGTCTAAAGTAAGTTAATTGTAAAGTAAGTGTTGACCATGCATTCAAATAAGTGATCCTTAACATTAAGTGGCACTATCAGCACTAAAAAAAAAGACAGACAACTAAGAAAAGCTGTGTCGACTTGCATCCAGTCTATCGCTATTTCAGCACTAAACGAGTTAATAAAGCTACAATAGAATGTTTGCGGAAGCCACAAAGACAAGAATTTTATATTTCTTTCCTCAATCGAGTGGTTGCCACTACAAGCTAGTAATGCATCAAATGTTTTACGGGTATGTATAGACACGCCAATTTTCTTTGGATTTCTCGCGTGGGATGAGAGAAGGAGAGAGTAAGGGCGCAAAGAAACGTGGCGAGTCCGACTCGTTAGATTCATAATGTTTGTTCAAATAGTACATATCTATTCAAGCTGCTCAAAGTTCTACTACTACTAACACAAATACCACACACGATTAATTGACTTTAGATTTGCATTTCTGTTCAATAATGTTGAATAATGTACGAATATCCAATCTAGCAATAATAATTCGACATCCATAGCTGCGGCGACGAGTTAGCCTCGACGCAAAATAGAGTGAATTACTGATGGAGTACTAAACATGGGCACAGATTACTAAATAGTTACTACGTAACAGATACTTCACTCAGTAAGATATTTCCAATACCTACTGCTATAATAGCCTACTCCGTCGCGTCAGCAACCGCTGCATGCTAAAATGTGCCTAAATGCTCAAGCGTACAATTGTGATCGCCTCGCACCGCGCGATCTCACACTAATCGCAGGGCTGGCAGACATCGCAGATACTCGTACGATACGAACACAGTTCAAAACGTGCGTGCGCTTGGCTTGCGACAACCATACTGACGATGGGCGCCGGGCCATAGCCGGGCGCTCCGAGGGCCTGGGCGGGCGGTAGGTAATTATAGCGCGCGAGTACATTCAGTGACGGAGGCCTGACATGGGCATAATTGTGCCACTGCCATCCCGTATGAGAAATAGCGTGACGCAGTTACGTTGTTAGTATTCAATCTATCTTCCAAAACGTTAACGCTGAACCCTTTGACAAGCACAAATACTCCAGCAGTACGGTGGATGACAGACAAAAATTACCATTAACTCTCTTAGACACCTTAATACAGTGAGCTCTAGTGAGCAAATGTTTACGGAAAAATGATCACGAGTGAAACTCAATTTAGTTTTTGTATACTGGCAACACTGCCACAGAAGAGATAATAGTACTCCGTACAGAACGGCCACTCCCTTCCCCGCGCTGATTCAGATACCGCACCCCACCCCTGGCGTCAAAGGATTGGTTAAAGGATCAATAGACAGGGCTGAACGCCGGACGAGTGACGACGCGTATACTTTAATATCGCTGCATTTTTCGCGCCACCAGCCCTAGCAAAGTTTACGCACACATTTGCTTGCACGTATACAAACATCATTTGGTTATGTGGTAGTAATAGGTGATTATTTTACGAGCGTTCTATGGAGTGTCCGAGGTGTGACACTGCCGGGAATAGCCAATGAAACTAGCTATCGTTTGACATATCGAGATTGGTCGAGAGACACTGTTAAGGCGCCTATATTCGTCATAATTAGCATCTGGATTCGTGGCGGTAGAAATGTTCATAAATTATGAAAGAAATATGATAAAAGAAAATATATAATGGCGTAAACAATGTAACAATGGTGTAACGGCGTATGTAACAATTAAGTAAACATGTAATTTCCGTTGGCGGACCTGAACCAATAAAATAAAATAAACTGCAGCGCGACACTTACGTCCGCGCAAAAAGTGCAAAAACCGCTCATGATTTCTAAAATATTAAACACTAAATTTTTTGATATTTTGATTACGTAGGTACGATTTTTACACAGAACCATACCATCCTTGTAGAACTCCTGGAATAACTAGTTTTAGCTAAAAAACAACTATTAGTTTTTTTTGAAGTAAAACTTCTTGGGGCACGGGGGTAAAATTTATTTAACCTCTCAACTGTGGGTTATTCATATATTTGCTTTTCACTTGCTACTAGCCGGGTGCTATCACGAGTGGCTAAGAAATGTAACGGAAATTGGAATCGGTGATGTCAGGGTCGGCTGAAGACTTTTAAAACCGCAACTATTTTCAATACGGTTTTTAACTAATCAGATAAGATAATAATACATTCGTACAATAAAGAATGTTAATTAGTGAGAGAAAAACTGATGAAACGTTAACAAATAAAAATTATTTTAAGCATTCTTCCACGAGTTCTTGATTTCCGGTATGGCCAAGATGGCGCCGCCGCCGCTGGCTGGGGCAAACACTGGCAAACAAAACCAGTGACGTGACCAAAAACTACTTCGTTCAACCTCTTTGTTGGAACCGGAACTTATGTTTGACAGCTGTGCGATGCGATCCATACAGTTTGTACGAAAAGAGTTTCATCAATGTCACATACGGGTCGATATGGATTTCTAAAATGATGAACGAATCGTTTTGTGGCCGGTAACTATGGAATAGGTACCTAAAACGCGCTGCGTAGTCGCGCAACGGGCAGCTAGTAATCGCATAAAGTCACTTAGAATCATCCAAATGTGATATTTAGTTTTCAAGCAAATTCCGATGTGATGGATGGCTGCATTAAGACTTCTTGAAAACAATAAGTAGGTACCTAGAACTGTTCTAAAGCCACTTTTTATTATATAGTGCAGTTCAAGTCACAAATTAGCAGTTTAGCTACTAAGTACGTGTTATACCTACCTATTTAATGTTTATCTGTAGTAAACGGCCAAAGCGAGGTCTACAGTTTACAGAGCTTTAAGTTTAATGGCTTATTGTTTCGCTTATTTGTTTGTATGTAATTTTTGTAATACATATTTTAAAGTTGAATTGTTGTTATAACTGTTGAAATTATACGATTTTGATTTTAATAAGCTTTTGTAATTTTAAAGTTAATGCTTCATGCCAGTCAATAATGTTGAAGTAAAATATAAAAATCGAGGTATGTCGTATGGCGGACTAAGGAAATTTCAAGAATAAAATTAAATAAGAGTTACGTCATCGCTTCGCGATGAAGTAACCCTAAAAAATCCTAGCAAAGTAGGTATGTATAGGTTAGCGGGGGTAGCATAAGGCACGCCAGTCACCCCAGCCACGCATTTTGTCACAATTTAATGTCATATCATAATGAATGCGCGCTATTTTATGGAGAAACATCATTAAGACGCGAAAGGAGTTGGCAATTTGGCAAAATGACTGCCCCAGACATGTACAAAGACTTCTCAACAGCCAATTAATAGCATTTAAATATTCTCTCATAAATTACTGCGTCTTTAGTTAGTTTGTAGAACTTGAAGGAAATGATTAAATAATTATGAGTTGTCACTTCATACTCTATGATTCTGCCATTGATTAGTGACTTTTGCCATCGTTAAAAATAACATGCAACATAATTGCCAACTAGCAAAACTGTTGAAAACAGGAGGTTTCCAGAGGAGTGGCTAGATGGCGTTATGTTGCATGTTATTGCAAAATGGTGCTTATTTCTAGCGACGGCAAAGGTCACGGAATCATATTGGAATCACGGAGTATTGAGTAACAACTCTTATTTACCTATATTTAATAAATTTTTTCTTCAAGTTCTACAAACTAAATACAGACGCAGTAAATTAAATTTATGAATGAATATTTAAATGCTATTGGCTGTTGAGAAGTCTTTGTACATGTCTGGGGCAGTCGTCCATATATTGATTTAGCCATCTTCTTTGTCATTTATCTGCGCGACTGAGGTGAGTGGCAAGCCTTATGGTAGCCCCGCAGGTACACATTAACTTGGAATAGTTGAAAATACGTACTCGATCAATTAAATAAAGGGACTGGGCACAGAGACAAGCAAAGCAATGCATACATTTGAGCGAGACGGCTTAAAGACGTGACGTCAGATGGTATATAATCTGAGCGAGATGCAAATAGTAGTGACACTATTGAATGAGTTAAGTATATCACCACGAGCGCGACAAATTGTAGATAAGGAATGGTGGGAAATAAATGACATGACGTATTAAAAGTAAGTACAAGTATAAAATAATTTCAAATAATCGGACGTCTGAAACTTAAAAGTAACTTGAAGCAGAGATTGGATCTCAAAATTGGAAATTTAAATCTCTTTTAGTATAGGTAGGTATTAGGTGTATAGTATAGGTACCACTTAATGATCTAGCTACAGAAGTTTTACTTCTAACACGTGTACGGTGCTACACGCGTATTTTTTTTTTCATATAGTTCCCGATGACAATATGATGTTTTCAAACACATTTTTTTTTAGCAAAGGGACTATTTTATAACATATATTTTTCTGGATTCAGGAAGTGTCTCAAACTGCTGGAATAACTTTTTAAAGTTGGGCATTTGAGGTAAATAATCCCCTTAATAGCAAAAACTTCGCCGTTATATTATGCATTTTTTTTTTTAAAGACTTTAGTAGGTAGGAAGGAGATGGAACTTGGATGACCTGGACTTATCCACTAGTCCTGGTCACTTATTCCTGCCGGGTGGATGAATAAAACTGCAGCCAGAGATGTGTGGGCTCGGACTGGCGAGGCCTTTGCCCAGCAGCGGGACACCGCAATAGGTTAAATAAAACAATATGCCTAGTTACAAGGTGGTTGTCATAGCAATATCAATATCAATAATGAAATAATGAAATAATGAAATAATGAAAATTTATTGCATAACTGACATCGGTACATTTTATTCAGTGCAAGCAAGTAAGTATGTGTTTTATTGTGGGTACATTGACAAATATCTCTCGGTACAGCGTTGTTAACCAAGCTAGGTGTAAAACCTGTGTGATGATTAACAGCGCCTTCCCGTCCGACCATGTTGTGTCGAGCACACGTTATCTCTATCAAGAGATTTCTTCCAGCAAACCTAGGATGGAAAGGATAAATAAATCAACAATAGGTAGATCCAAGTGTACAACATCAAATACTTAAATAAAATAATAATAATAATATAAACAACATACAAATACGTACCTATTAGGTACCAGAATTAATGGATATGAATAGCAAATAAAACACATAAATACAAATACTTAAATTTAATATGGAAGAGAAAGCATTACCTATAACGTTTGTTACACCTTCCCAGTACCATGCTGTACCCACTTATTAGACAACATAGTAATGTAGTATAGTAAACAGAAAACACATGAAGAAAGTCCATTCATAACAGCGGTCCGCCCAAGGTCGCCACACGCGTGTTGGGCGGAATGTTCAAGGGCGGGCGGGCGAATAACTTGGACCGTATAGAGTTGACATTAAGGTTTGTGGGTTATATATATTGATTTGTTTTATTATCAAGTTTTATGATAGTTTTATTTGACGTCAAAAACACACGAGTAAAGATTTTTTGTAAAGCATACTTGTTTGCGTTTACTCAAAATGTATATACAGGGTGACATTTAATTAGCTGACCATATTTTGGGGAATGATAGTACCCATCATTTTGAAGAACTTTCCCCATGGTACATATGGTTGCAAACGAAAAAAATTTTTAGGTCTCCCATAGTAACTTGAAATCGGGGCAATGTACTGGGGGACGAATTTTTTTTTTCATTTGCGACTATATTATGTTTCTTGGGGAAAGTTGTTCATAATGATGGGTACTATCATTCCCCAAAATATGGTCAGCTAATTAAATGTCACCCTATATGGCTTTTCTATTTATCAAGTTTTTTAGCCGTAAATATACTTTAAGTATGGTTAAAAATTTATGGCATTGCTTATCGTGTTTCCTATTTGGGGTAGTGGGAACTGTTAGTTGTGGCTGCGTTTATACAGATATTGAAAACTAAGTTTTGCGTAACTGTGGCCATGGACTAGCCCCCTATGACTCAAAATGGAGTATTGAATAACGGGATGAATGTGGGCACAATTGTGCCTACGCACCCGCCGTATGGCAAAAGATGTGACGCAATTTTCCATGTTTTTGTTTTTGAATACGTGACTGCATCTGAATATAATCTTTTATTTGTTAGATATAGTGGGACAGAAATGAATTTTAAGTTTTATTTATTTTTCAAACAATAGATATCTACTATCTTATTTGATTTCTGTAAATGAAATGGCTTGACCTAGGTATATATATTCATTTACATATTCTATTATTTGTACGTTTACAGTTACTAATTTTCTGTCTCCATTTTTAATGATGATTTACAGACCAAACAGAGAATGAAATAAACAGGAGGATCGCAATTGCTTGGAGAAGATATTGGAGTTTAAAAGAGATTATGAAGAATGGTGACATCAATATTAAAATTAAAAGCAAGTTATATGATATAGTAATCCTTCCTAGTCTCACATACGGCTGCCAAACATGGGCTCTCCGGAAGAAAGATGAAGATAAGCTTGCTATACAACAAAGAAAAATGGAGAGAAGCATGTTGGGAATAAGATTACGAGATAGGTTGAAAAACGAAACTATAAGAAAGAAAACTAAAATAACAGATATAAGACAAAGGGTAAGGAACCTAAAATGGAACTGGGCCGGACATGTCTATAGAATGACTGAAGATAGATGGGCTCGGAAAGTACTGGAATGGTTACCCAGGGATGGCCAGAGACAGAGAGGAAGACCAAGAAAACGGTGGGAGGATGTTTTCAAGGAAGTGAGCGGAGCAGATTGGAGAAGACAAGCTAGAGACAGATACAGATGGAGAGAAATGGGGGAGGCCTACGCTAAAGAAGCGACTTCCACAATATCATAGTTTTAATAATAGTATTTATTTATATCTTATTTGATTCTGAAATAATAATTTATGCATGTATTAATATAATTCCAAATAAAATAATTTATAATTTACTTGTAATAATTGTGGTAGAAATAAAGGCTATTTTTTTATTATTTTATTTTATTTTTATCTTATTTGATTTATTGAACAAAAAGTACATACAAATTAAACAAGAATATATATTAAATAACTAGGCCAATTAAGGATTTCACTATGTAAATATTCAAATAAGGACGGTGAGAGTACATTCAAGAGACAGGTAGGCAAGTAACTTAGAATAACAGTAAAAATCTATGTGCATATAATTCCAAATTCCAAATTCCAAATTATTTATTGCTACATTGTGGTTGTAGAGTTCTTAAAGTAAGGAGGTCCCGACAATGGACCCTGTAAGGGCACTGCAATTTCTTAGGTGGGGTACAGGGTACAGGAATATGTGTAGTGTGTGTGGGTGTGTGTATGTGCCAAATCAAACTACTGAAAGTTCTAGTAATAGGTAATAGGTACTAACATTGCACGGACCACACACGATCAGTTTATTTAGATTTGCATTTCTGTTCAATATGCATGAAAATCCAATTCGATATTCAATATAGTTAATGAAACGCGATATTGCAATGAATTACTGATAACGTAACGAGCTAATTAAAAAAAAAACCTTCGTAACTGATGATAAATATGTACCTATGTGTAATAATAATATCTATGTATTATAGGTACTAGAATAGTTTTATTGTATGCGCAATTCTTCCCCTTACCTATCATCTCCGTCTCCTACCCAACATGGTTTGCTGGAAGAAATCTCTTATTAGAGATAAGCTTGCCTTTGTACATACTTTTTCTATGTTAAGCTATTTTTACTGTAATGTGAGTACAATAAAGAAATTACGAAATTACGAAATATTTGACTCTCTAACGTCCATTTGCAATAAGCTGCGCAGTTGCGCTATGGAACTTATGTCAAAATTCACCCTATCTATCTGCAATTCTGCAGATTGAGGATAGATAGGTTATCGAAAACGGCCGTAAACAAACTTTGACAGTGGGCACCAAGACGTCAATTAATGACAATCGCAAGGGGATGAAGGGGATGAATACTTAATTTCCCCTAATTTTAATGTCAAATATTTTTCCATTTCGGCCAGGATAGGGCCCCAAAGGGTTATTAAAATAACCTTTGTTCATTCGGCGCGTATTTGATTTCCCTATTGACCGGACATCGCACACCCGTTGCCCACTTTTTCGAACTTACTATGAAACTAACATACGGCGTCATTCAGAATCATACTCCATCGAGCAAACCCTGCATTTTCCTGCTGAATTATTCATCATTCAGGTAAGCCGCCATACACCCCGGTAGGGCTGTCGAACTTGATGGAAAAGCCGGACGTTTTGGACGGGATTTGAAGTAGTTTTTTTTTACTCTTCCCTGAAAGTCTTTGTTTGCTCGAAGATGTTTAATTCGCTTTTGATCGACAAACAAAGCAGAAAAATCTGAGTATACCTCGTACCTAATTTTTTTTGTGAAAAAAAATGCTATTCGTTTCTGCCAGACTCGAATTGATAATAACGTAGCAAAGAGATGTACACTACTAATCCTTTAACTTTGGCGTTATATTTTAATTTTGTACTGGCCATTGTCTAACATTATCGTACTGGCTAATGCAATTTTGTGAGGTACCGTCATTTTTTTCTAAGACTGTCAATTTGGTGTATTGCTTCCATTATTTCACCGAACGGTTTTTCTATTTGAAATCTTAGACAATCTCGACCTTGAAATGGATATGTGGCTGAAAAGGCCGAAATCGTTCGGCTTTAGCCGAACAGTACCACCCTACCCCAGGCATGTTGCTGATGCAAATCTAAGAGCCCAGGCGCATCCGCGAAGGTAGTTTGAATACGAAATAAATAACTGTATTTATTCACGCCTTTAGGCCTCGGATTCAGAATGTTTAGTTAAATTTATGCGCTATGTTAATTTGAGAGCACGAAATTTTGACACAGTCTATCGTTAGACCTTTGAGGAGTTTATCAATAATTCATTAGTGAGTCAGACACAGGGATTTGCGAATCGCGCTCGTAAAAGTCAGTGGACTCGTAAAAACTTCTTTATTGTGTGCGCTGAAAAATTGTTTCTTGTGGCGAGTTTGTTTCGTGTGACGGGTTTATTATGTCCGAATGAGGGATACCAGAGTTTATTGCTACAAGCGACTTGCGACAGATTTTTCAATCCTCAGGTATCGTTTATTTGTCTGTTTATCTAAGCAAAGAATCAGGGGAATGGCCCATACTAACGAATATCTCGAGCAAATTTGTAACGTCTATTCACAAGAATAGAATATTTAAAAGATATATATTTTATTCATGAGGTCGGATTAGTTAGATTTTTTATTGTTTTTGTCGCCAATTCTTTAAAATTAATAAATTTTGAGGTTATGTTTACTTTCCTAATTTATGCCCCTAAACTCTAGCAAGTTTATATACATAGGTACTCTTTGTTAAACTCAGCCGGGGACAGCCATGTGACGTGTGACAGCCTTCTCCTACCGACTTAGTACCAAAAAAAAAATATACGCGTGTAGCACCGTACACGTGTTAGAAGTAAAACTTCTGTAGCTAGATCATTAAGTGGTACCTATACTATACACCTATACCTACCTATACTAAAAGAGATTTAAATTTCCAATTTTGAGATCCAATCTCTGCTTCAAGTTACTTTTAAGTTTCAGACGTCCGATTATTTGAAATTATTTTATACTTGTACTTACTTTTAATACGTCATGTCATTTATTTCCCACCATTCCTTATCTACAATTTGTCGCGCTCGTGGTGATATACTTAACTCATTCAATAGTGTCACTACTATTTGCATCTCGCTCAGATTATATACCATCTGACGTCACGTCTTTAAGCCGTCTCGCTCAAATGTATGCATGCTTTGCTTGTTTTAGAAATCCATATCGACCCGTGTGACATTGATGAAACTCTTTTCTTACAAACTGTATGGATCGCATCGCACAGCTGTCAAACATAAGTTCCGGTTCCAACAAAGAGGTTGAACGAAGTAGTTTGAGTCATGCTAGATATTAGGCTACTAACGCCATCTAGCGAAAGAGAGTGAGCGCCATCTTGGCCATACCGGAAATCAAGAACTCGTGGAAGAATGCTTAAAATAATTTTTATTTGTTAACGTTTCATCAGGTTTTTCTCTCACTAATTAACATTCTTTATTGTACGAATGTATTATTATCTTATCTGATTAGTTAAAAACCGTATTGAAAATAGTTGCGGTTTTAAAAGTCTTCAGCCGACCCTGACGTCACCGATTCCAATTTCCGTTACATTTCTTAGCCACTCGTGATAGCACCCGGCTAGTAGCAATTGAAAAGCAAATATATGAATAACCCACAGTTGAGAGGTTAAATAAATTTTACCCCCGTGCCCCAAGAAGTTTTACTTCAAAAATGTGACAGTGGCGTGCACAGTGGCGCATTTTCTTTGGCCAGAAATCAGTAAGAGGTTTAGTACGGGAACCTTATTGTAATATAAATTGACAGAAAGTAGTCATTTGAATTTAATTTATGTGAATAGGCTTGTGGCCAAGGGTAATCCAATCAATCTAGGAACAAGCTTTAAGTAAAAGCATTATGTACAAAATGGCTTGACATTCTCAGAACTATATATTTCCAGCAGATATATTTTATTAAGCCAATTTTGTGCAAAAAAAGACAGCATTTGATGGCACTTTTCCATGACGTCATTCTGTTGTTATTTCATGGAACTCAGGAACAAAAGTTCTGTTTTGACATTTCATAAAAAGTATATATTTGACTTGACAGGCCACAAGCCTATTGTAATCTTTCTTAGTAGTATGAAAAATAATACTGTTTTTTTTTTTCTTTGATATAGGTGGTGTTCATAGACGCGTTAGTAAGATGAGATATCATCCTGCCCGATTCTTTAACGGCTACTTTCTCCCCCGTTTTCACCCATTCATCTTGTTTCCCCCCTGTCCTCATCTCAATGACCCTACTCATCACTCAATACTCAATAGTTTATTTGCATTCCATAATGGTACATTTGGTCTTGTAGTATAATCCCTGGTTTGAATACCGGCTGGGAAAAATAAAAAAAACCCAGGTCTTGAATGTTATTTGATGTCGCTGGTTCTAGTTCCCATAACACAGCTTCCTACTGTGGGACCAGGCTTGTGGCCTGTCAAGTCAAAATAGATACTTTTTATGAACCGTCAAAACGGAACTTTTGTTCCTGAGTTCTATGAAATAACAGAATGACGTCATGTAAAAGTGCCATCAAATGCTGTCTTTTTTCACAAAATTGACTTTATAAAACATATCTGCTGGAAATATTCAATTCTGAGAATGTCAAGCCATTTTGTACATAATTCTTCAGACTAGTTCCTAGATTTATTGGATTACCTTGGCCACAAGCCTATTGTAATCTACGGGGACCTGTTTATGTACCTGACTATATCATTATGTATGTTTATAACATCTTCCTTATTATCCTAGTAGTCGTTACAACCAACCCGTATCGTAGCCATAATCTGGGACTGTGTCGAAACATTCGCGAGTCAACACGACTGTAAAAGTTACGACACTTCTCAGAATGCACAAAAATACGTCAAATGAAAATAATACATCGGACATAAAGCGGCGGTCTCAGATGCGTTCTTCAAATAGAACAAAAACGATTTGGATCGCTTCCAATTGCACCACTTCTGATATTAGTGACTGTTTCATACTGACAGTACTATGCGTTAAGGAGTTATGATGTGGTAATTACTTTAAGGATCAGTCGTTTGTGGCTTGCGGATTCATTTAATAAATGAGCGCACGCAAACTTTACCGAGAGCGCCACTATTGACTGTTTCCGACTGTGCCGGAAGGGGTAATGGTTTGCAAAAGTATTTGTGTATGTATCATTTTGATTATTAATTATTGTTATGACGGCGCTGCAATCCCTACAGGTGTAAAATAATCTAGATCTAGAACGTTGCGTGAAAGGAAGGCTGGAACTAAAAATTATATGAATTTCTTTATCTGTACAATAGCGGGACTTTGTTTATGTACATTTTTATTTATTTATTTATTGTCAAATTAACATTACAACATAACATAAATGCATCCAAATCGTCATACAAGTGCAGAATAATAATGAGATACAAAGGATAATTAACAATATAAAAATTAAATTACGAATTATTCAATCAATAAATGTCAACTATGCACAGACTTCAATAGTAGGGGACAAGGCACGGGGCGCTTGAAAGTGTCGCTACCAAAACGGTGTCAAAACGGGAAAAGTGAACCGATTTCAATCAGTCGTGCTTAGACGGTGCTAGCCGCGTGACGTATCGGCAGCACAACAAAAATGGTGTCCTGCGAGGTAAAAACTTGTAAATCATACCGAAATCGCAATACACATAAACAAGGAGTATCGTATCACAAGTAAGTTATATAATTTACAATTACTATTGGCTGTAAATTGATTATTCATAAAATTTTGTTCTCGAAAAATTCCTCAAAGTAAAAATAGGATAATCAATCATTCGACTGACGACCGACATAGTACCGATAAATTCCAACAGAGGCGCTATTCTGTCTGGCCTCTAAACGGTCAGAAATTTAGTAAGGGAGGGCCTATCCTTTGTATATATCGATACAAATTACAAATAACAAATAAACAGAGTCACACATTCATCTCGCAAAACCTCCCACATTCTCGCACAATATGCCTCCATGCTTCACCAGACAGGTCAGTCAGAGGTACATATAGGTATACCGGAATATCATGGCATAAACAAAAGAAAAAACATGTTCATATGGCATGAGCATGATTCTCGCGCATTCGATATACGGTATCTTCACCTATAATATCGAGTGATTTCGTATAGGAATCTGTCAATATTGGTCTCGATATCCGTATATCGAAGGTGCGAGAATCGACCCGCAGATCGTTGCGTCGTATCGTTCCGATCCTTAAAAAGTTAAAAAGGAACCCTTATAGGATCACGTCGTTGTCTACAATGCTATATTTTAGGGAATTTTAACTTGAGGTAACCTAGTAAGGTTAGATGTTCTTTCATTTTCAGGAATTTCACTGTCCTTCCAATGACGAAAAAACATCCTAGTAGAATCCACTCAAACAAAACCTTTCACTATGGCAAGCACGACACTTCTATACAAACTATAAAATGTTTGCATGTTTGTTTTTTGTGTGCAGTAAAGAAATTATGAATTATGAAATTATGTTTTGCGGATGTACTCCGCAGCGGCTTTCTTTGACCGAGTGTCGGCGTTCTTTAAAATTAGGTGGCTGGTGGGAATGCGGCGAGATCGGTGACATAAACGAAATGAATAAACTTCAAGAATTTCCCCAGTATTGCATACGACAAATTTTTATTTCCCCGTTTGCCATCAGATTCTGGTATACCTATACATCGGGCGGTAGATCGAGATACTGTGAAAGCGTCATTATTTTACAAAGTATTGACAAAACCCAGACATCTATAAGCTGAAAGAGAAAAAAAATTGGGTGTTCATAAATATTAAATAAGTCAGTTTAGTTCTTATTTTTTCGAGCTGCAGATGATGTCCTAATTAAATATGGCCCATACAACTGTATAAATTTTTTGGTGTTGCAACCCGGGTTGCGCGACCATGGTTTCCTAATGAAATATCCCCGTGGACGTTCAAGCATGCATGACAAGCATGTTGGTCTAACGGCATGTTGGATGGTTTGCGGCCATGCTTGGAAAAACTCAACCGAAATACAATTATTTAATTTAATTTAATATGATTCTCATCTCAATATACATGGTCGGTACCGGGATTCGAACCCACTCTTGCGTGACAGGTAAACGTGTGACCGCTAGACCACGGACGTTCTATCCATCCATGAAGAGTGCAGACTTTGATTTATCCAAAGATATTTCGATTCTCATGTTGGCAGCATCGTAGCTATAATTTCTCATTTTCACGATGCATACGATACCGACTGCATTCGTTATCTCCTTATCTTGTAGCTTTAGGAGTTCAAAATAGAATGACATACATTCAGCTGAAGGAAGCAACAGTTGCAATGTTGCAGTAGAACGAATAGGTAGATTTTTCAGAGATAAGTCTTTTAAATACAGATATATACATAGTATTTGGCCTCACACCAGGATACAATGTCGTGGTAACTAGAGACAGCGATCTGTCTACCTGATCCTACAAAAACGTGACAGAACTGGGTTTTTTCTCCGTCCCAAGCCAGTATTCGAACCCGGGACCTATTAAAGGTAGGTAATGTTCAACAAAATAAAGTTCCAAAGTAATAAAAAACCCTGTATGTTATGCTGTATAGAGAAGAGTGAAGAAATACAATATTTACCATCCCTTAGAATATTGAATACAACTTTTGGATAAACCCTGTATTTCCAAACAAATTGGAGGCAGGATGGAAATCGAGCGAAAACCTTTGTCCATGGCTGAAATATGAGAATGAAAAATGCGAAAGTAATACCCGACACGCGACCACAACCCATTCAATCGATTGCGATTACCGAAGAGCTATTTTTATGAAATTCTTTGCAAGGGCCACGAAAAAGGCGTTAGAAGACCGACTGTGGAACGCACTTCCTTCCACCATAAGAGACAGTCCCACTCTTTTCACATTTAAAACCCGGGTAAAAGAACACTTCCTCTCTCTTTCGTGATAGATATTGTATGTATGTATTTTTGTTAATTTTGTATATATGTAGGTGTATATATTTGCATATTGTGTATTTATTTAGTATTTAGTATTATACTGTTTTATAAGCAGAAATCTATATTCATTCATACTTGTCATTAGTCTTAGTCATTTGTGCACTGACTTCCCTCTCTTTATCTGTTTTTTTTCCTGTCATCCCTAGGGTTGCTGGAAGAAATCTCTTTTTAGAGATAAGCTCGCCTTTGTACATATCTTTCTGTAAATGTTACGTGTTTTTTTTTGTGCAATAAAGTATAAATGAAATGAAGTAAGGATTGGGGTAAAATCCCAAATGGGGTGACATAGGTACCCATTACATGCGAACAGTCAACGGCAAGGCCAAAGGTATCGGCCAGGGAGCACTTATCCAGTGGAGAGCGCATAGATACATTTTCCTTTGAAACACAACTCACCAATTTTACGGGCGGCGGGGGACGAGGTAAGAGAGCTGTGATTGGTCAGCCGCTGCGAAACTGTCTGGCGGCCCGTCATCGTACATAGGTTGCGTATGCGAACGTTTGTTAAATACAATAAACGTTTGGCGAGCCGCATTCCCCCGCAGGCGCAGTCAATTGGAAAAAAAGTATCTGGTATCGGCACATCGGCAGGTAGTGGGGCGGTGGGTTGTCAATATTGGTCAAATGGCCGTCGCACTAAAGAATGAAATTCCTGGGTCCTGAAGCACACAAGAACTCATAGGGCGGCTTTAGCCGCCCCGGAAAAATCACATGGTGGATATTATTCTGTTTCTTCTGTGTATAAGTGCATGAATCGAAAAGATGAGTCAAAACATGAAATTCCTGGCCCTGTCAATGCCAATGGCCAAAAGCACGATTGTCGAGGGTCTTCAAAACGCTAATCGCTCCCTCATCGCCCGCTCAATTCCGCAGGCCACAGGTGTGTTCGCTTCGTAATAAACGATAAACCGTCTAGCACAGGCTCCGTTGTTGTGGCGAAACTAACTGTGATGGAAAAACCAAGATACATTTTTCCTTTAGAATATAGGATGCGGTCAGGTGACGAGGAGATGGGGGGAGAGGGTAGCGGGAGGATAAACTGAAGCTAGAACTCCCTACCCCCACCCCTTAGTCATAATTTGTTCTGTTCATGTTCTATGGTTTATTGCTGCGTGAACGTTACCATTATAACGAGTCTTAACTCAAAGTTTATGTATGTGTTTACGTTTTTAGGAAACTGCTACTAATAGTGCAATAGAAATGTGAGAAATTCCATCCTATAGAACTTTTTTGAAGTCGTCCGAAGATATTTGTAGAAGTATTCCTACACCGAATGGTAGTTCTATAATTACAAGATCATCTAACTAAATTCAAAATTAGAATGTGTAACGGAAGCACAGAAGAGATAATAGTACTCACGGAAGTTAAGTAACCGGAACGCGTCCTTAAAATATTACACTCACTCGACACTTTTCGCCTTCTTAAAGTGTAAATTGAAAAATCTCGTCAACTCAACAAAAAAATTACGAATGCACGCCAAAAGCTACCTGTATTTTTTATCTCATTTAACACCTTCGCGCACTGCCGCCTGTTCCCGCCAACACATTCATCCCGAAAATGTCGTCACTTTGTACATTTTTAAAACGTGCAAGCAACGAATTTCTGCCGTGCCGTACCTATAGCCTCATTTTTTTTCTGTCTGCTAAATTAATGTGGTGAGGTTGTGATGAAGTGGAGTGCCATGGTGGCAGACAGGGGCGATAAATATGTGTGTTTGGGCGAACTTGATGATAGTATGATGAAGAGCATTATGTCAGGAAAATATGTTTTAATGTTGCTACTTTTCTGGCAACATAGAAGACTAGGTTTTGACAGACTTTTAAAATATTATACCTATAAGAAGATAGTGAAACTTATCACGGTTTTCATTTGGTCCTAATTATATTATTATTTCACTTTTATATAATTAATAACAGCTAAAAACATGTATAACCTGTTTTTAGTTAGAACGCGGTTTCACTAGCTAAAAGTGCCAAAACTTGAATTTGCCACTGACATATTTGTCATTCAGATTAGATTAGATTTAGATTGAAAACAAGATATACTACCTACCTCTACCTATTAAAATTATTTATTCAATATTTTAAAAAGTATAGTCAATACCGAAATACCTTTAGCTAGAGTAAGTTTTGTGGCTAAAATTCAATTGGGTTAGGTTAGGTTGGTATTAGTACTTAGGAGAAGAAAAACCGGAGCGAGCGGAGCGGAGCAAATAAAAAGGGACGAAAGTGTTTTGCGGTATGATGATAAGATACGTACTGTAAGGATGGCGCTCCGTGGGTCCTTTTTAAAAAAACACTTTTATTACTGCTGCTAAATAAGTTTATTTCACTGTACTACACACCGACTTTTTAGACAAAAATAACGAGAGTTTACAATGTATGTATCGGACAAAGGTTGTGGGGTGACTACTTGCAGTCGGAAATGAAAACAGTTTTATATAAAATGAATTAGCTTAAGTCAGCGTTTACTGCAAACTAAAATCAGTTATAACATCTCCCCCCATAAGACTGAGCTTTATCAATAATAGATAAACGAAGGAGTAGACAAATAGATTTAAATCAAAGTCAAAGTGAGATACAGCTACTAAATACTAACTTGAATGTCACCTTAACTATCACTTAAGCAGTATCGCTATGAACTTAAAATATAATAGTAAAATCTATGTTCCGAAATAGAAATCAATAATATTTAATAGAGATTAAATTATTTTATTTTTTAATAGTTACTTAAGTTTCGATTTGCGGATGTTTTTTCAAAATTCCTAAACAAAACTTTACTTTTGTTTTTATTCATTTCTATTTCAGGTAGGCTTTTAACAGACTTCTTGTCGCATTCAAAGGATTCATCAGATATATTTGTATTATACTTTGTTTCATTTCTACTAGACTTCTTGTTATGACACTGATTATAAATTTGGATGCAACACGATGTGTTTTTACAACGGGATGAAAACCATTTCTTATATGCTTTATAAACTAAGTAAATTATAATAGCTACTACTATAGCATAAGTAGTTCCAGAATAATAATGTCCGTATTTAAATATATGGGACTGATTCTTTGCTTGATTAATTTGGTTTTCAAGACTATCAAGTTTATGAGAAGCTAGTTTCAGTGATTCTAAATCGACATCAGTTATAGAAATACTAGAAATTACATTTGCGCTATTATTAATAAAATTGTACTTGCAACAATCATCTTCGATTATGTTGAAATCAATTAACAATTGGCTTGGCAAAGTTTGTTTATAAGTTTGAGATGAGTGAAACTGTAAAGTCTGAAAGTATGCTGTACAATCATCTTTTAAGGATAGAATTCCTGTACCTCGTAGGGTATAATCTGTTAAATTGTCTTTACATTTCATTGATAATTTGTTAGGCTTAGACTGTACATAGATAAATCTGCCATCGTTTAGTTTCTGCCATATATTAACATTACCATAAATTATCTTAAAGTCACAGATATCGGGAAGAGACAATGTTACTTCTGTTAAAAGTTTTGTTTCACATATAGGATTGTTTAAAGTAGACAAAACGGAAGGTAATGGACAGATCATATACTCATAATTAACCTTATGACAATAATTTAACCTATCTAATAATGCGTAACTTAATCTATCATCCGTAAAAGCTACATACATCTTAGACGAATGAATTAAAACATAAGTTTGGAAGTTGTGTTCATCTCTCGGTGTAGGCAACGGTAAAATCTTATAAACACTAAACTTAACTGGGTTAATCAAGGGTATTTGAATTACAAACATAATCTTATTATTATAGTAATATGAAGTCATCTTAGATAGATCTATGATACTATGTATGTTCTCTAGTGATAGAGAAACTGGGAACTCAGTGTTCTTTTTAGACATCTTGCTTTTACTTAGCTCATTAAACAGATGAGTGGGAGTCAAAACATACGGATGTAAAATATTAGCTTTAGCAAAGAGAATAGAGTTCAAAATCGTATCTAAAATATTAGACACTGAAAGTAATGATGCTTCAATTAGATTAAGAATGGAATTTATTTTTGAAAGATTCACACAGTTTGTAAATACTTTATTATTTTGTTCAAATATGTAATTTAGTTTTTCAATTTGTTTATTTATTCTTTTTTCATTATCATTTAATTTTAGAATAGAGGTATTGAAATTATTTATGGTTGATTGGACAATGTGAATATTATCCTTCATTAATGAAAATATCGCCTGTTCATTATGTTCACATGTAGACAATGCGTCATCATATTTCCTAGCATCGTCTGCGTCTAGAGTGCCAAAGAAAAATTTAAGAATTTCACCGCCAAATTCCAGGGCTCGCTTGAAGCGATCTTGAGGTTGCGATTCCGAAATTAGATGAGAGAATGAATCATATTTTAATCTATTAGCTTTTATCAAAATCTGAAGAGGGTTTATAGCATCCTTACAATTGATATCAATAGCTAAATTCTGTGCTTTTTCACAAAAGTTGGAAAGGCTCGAGATCGATTGGTCAATCTTTTGTAAGTAAGGCTCAATAGGTATAACTTCTAGATGTGTTACTACATTCCAGTAGTCGTCATAGAAATACACCACAGACGTCGGATCGAAGTATAGTCCAGGACTGTGCGTGATTGATTGTATAGGTTCTGAATAACTTGTTCCAAGGACGAATCTGAAACAATTATTGTGCTAACTTTATTTCATTAATGTGATATTTCACATGTTTCCTATTTATGCTGACTGTGACATTATTCTTATCATTTACTTTAACTATCTTGTAAGGTCCTTTCCAGATTGAGGACAGGGCCTTGCGCAACCTATGATGTTGTTTAATGTAAACCATGTCTCCTGATTTATACGTTTTTTCTCTGGATGAAACATCATAGTATCTTTTTGATTGTTCTTTACTTCTAATAATATTTTCTAAAGCTTTTTCACGGGAGTACTTCATTCTGTACTGTAAAGCGCGTATATATTCGCCATATGTTGTGCTATCATTTGAGTCGTATAAACTACTAGGAATTGAAGGCTTATGGCCATACAACAGTTCAAACGGAGTGAATTCTGTTGTACAATGCGGAGTCGTATTATAAGCTAGGATTGCAGTTGCTAGATAGCAATGCCAATCGTCGTGATTTTCATTCACGAAAGATTTTAGGTACTCTTTTAGAGTCGCGTGACTTCGCTCTAGTGCGCCATTTGTTTGAGGATGATAAGGTGTAGAGAATAAGTTTTTGATTTTAAGAATTTCGGTCAGTTGTCTAAATAATTCAGATGTAAAGCATGTACCTTGGTCCGTGAGGATCATTTTTGGAAACGAAAATAGTGAGAAGAAATGTATGAGGTTACGTGCAATCTCATCAGTAGTAGAAGTTATCATGGGATAGGCACAAGAAAATTTCGTTAGGTCATCCTGAAGGGTTAAAATGTACCTGAATTTTTGAAGGCCTGCTTCAGGCAAAATTCCAACAATATCTAGAGCTAATCTCTCAAATGGCTTAGTGCTCGAGGATGTAATCACCATTGGTGCTTTGTTGGAAGCTCGTAGTGGCTTATTTACTTGACATAACTTGCAATCTTTTACGAAACGTTCAATATCTGCCCTCATGCTTTTCCAATAAAAGGAAGCTTTAATTCTGTTGAGCATGCGTTTAACTCCTGGGTGACCAGCTATGGTCGTGCCGTGATTTTCTTTCAGGATATTTGGAACCTCGGCCGGAGTAGGATAACGAATTTGGTTTTTATAGATATGTACCTTTATGTTTGTGCCATGAAATAAGTATGATATCATATTATATATTTTTACATAAGCTAGCTTGCTGAAAGGTTCTGTAAAGTCTGAGATAGCTAACTCCTTATCATAGTCATCTTCAGAAATAATCAAGTCTCTCAATTTGAGTAATAAATTGTAAATAGTTCTGTAGCTCGTTTCGTCATAATGATGTATTTTAGTGTATAAGAAATAGAGCTTCTTATTAGTCGCCTCAACTAACTGCACGGTTTCAAGTTCCCGTTCGGCTGATAAGAGCTCGTCAGCATTGTTTACTACGGATAACAGCTGTTCGCTGTGCGGCATAGAGCTATCAAAATCAAGAGAAACTGGACAAGCTATCGATTTCAGTTTCGTGGAAGTTAAACTTTGATTATATTCCTGAATTTGCGTATCGTTAGAGATCGATTTCGTGAATTGTTTCTTGAAAAACTGTTCATAAGTAGTTTTATTTATTCCTGAATGAGTGATGGCATTTACTGGGTTACGAGATAGAGCGTCAGCATTTGAGTTTATACGGCCCGGTTTATAAACTATCTCGTAGTCATACTCCTCTAGTTTCAATCGCCATCGCAATAAACGTCCTCCTGGGTCTTTTGCATTGAAAAGCCATGTAAGGGGACGGTGGTCAGTGACAATTCGGAATTTATATCCATAAATATATGGTCTGAAAGTGTTGATGCCGAAGAGAATAGCGAGAAGCTCCTTTTCAGTTGTGGAGTAGTTCCCTTCGCATTTATTTAAAGTACGAGACGCATATGCTATTGGCTTATCTTTTCCGATTTCGCCTTGCGACAATACTGCGCCAACGGCGTAGTTAGAAGCGTCTGTAGTTATGATGAATGTCTGACTAAAATCTGGGTACTGTAATAATGGTGCTGAAACTAACTTTTCTTTCAGAATATTGAAGGCTTGTTCTTGTTCATGAGACCAGTGAAACACTGTGTCTTTCTTCAATAATGAGGTTAAAGGCTTAGTTATGTGAGAGAAATTCTCTATGAAACGCCTATAATAGCCGGTTAGACCTAGAAATGACTTAACGTCTTTCGAGTTCTTGGGTGTAGGAAATTCGGAAATAACCTTTACTTTGTCTGGGTTAGGCGAAACACCCTTGTCGGTTATAACATTCCCGAGATAAGCGACTTCGCGTCGCAGGAATTCACATTTGTCTGGCTGCAACTTCAAGTTGGCCTCTCTGAATCTTGAAAATATGAGTTCCAGTTTTTGCATGTGAGACTGAAGATCATGTGAATAACAGATGCAATCATCCAAATATATATAACAATGAAGACCTTGGAGCCCAGAAAGGACCAAATTCATGAGTCTCTGGAACGTGGAAGGAGCGTTTTTTAAACCAAAGGGCATTCTGGTAAATTCAAAATGTCCTGAGATACCATTAGTCGTAACACTGAAGCCAGTTTTTTCAGAATCTTTAGGATCTAGCAACAGTTGATGAAATCCTGAAGCCAGGTCGAGAGTACTGAAGTACTTCGAGTGACCTAACTGGTCTAGGATATCTGTTATGAGAGGAAGAGGGTAAACCTCTGAAACTGAGACGTCATTAAGGCGTCTATAGTCAATTACGATTCGCCACTTTTGCTTGCCGGAGGCATCGAGTTTCTTAGGAACAACCCACACTGGTGCATTCCAGGGGGAGGTTGAAGGGCGAATTATATTTTGGTCAAGCATTTTCTTGATTTGACTTTCTACCTCTTCTTTATGAATTTCTGGAAACCGGTATGACTTAACATGAATAGGAGGTGCATCCCCGGTATTAATCGAATGTTGAATTTTATCTGTATGAGTTAGGAATTCACCATTTAAGTGAAATATATCAGTATATTTAGAAAGGCAAGTCATTAACGCTTTCTTTTCTTCTGCGTTTAAGTGAGAGCATCGTATCTGCTCGAGAACCTTTCTAGAACGATCAGTGTTTGAAGAACTCAGCTGATGAATGAGCTCATGCTGAGCATCATCTGAGTCTGGTGACGGAAGCTCAAGGGGTGTTAATTGAACCTTGAAGTTATCAATTGAAATCTCGGATTCAGTAGTGTTCAATACTGAGACGTTTACCCTATTGTTGGATTTGACATTGACTATGCAGTTTGCTAAGAACACACCTTCACAAATTTGTTGATCTAATATTAAGGCTTCTCTAAGGCCTGAAATTACTGAAAGATTGGCAATTGGGCATTCAATCACCATCTCTGACCGCGGGGGTATAACATATGATGGCTTACTAAAGCATATAGGTATCGAGTGTCCTTGCATGTTTAATGAATTTGTGGAATACTGCACGTCGATTTTGAAATGTCGAATAAAATCACTACCTATGATTCCGTCAAAATATAGATTGATCGTGTCGTCAATCGCGTGGAACAAAAAGTCAAATATTATTTTGCTTTTTTCAGAAATTAAGTGTTCAAAATTGAGTTGAATGGACCCAAGAGATTCACATGTGGAATCGTTGTCACTTAAACCTTTTAGAGTGACTGTTAACGGTCCGAGCACTGGTTTGATCAAACTTGACTGTTTTACAATAGAAATCGAGGACCCAGTGTCTATAAGAAAGCATAGAGGCTTTTCATTTAAATGTGTCTTTAAATAAACGTGTGGTAAAGATATTTTATTGTTCACGTTATTGATTGTATAACTCTTTTTACGCATAGAATCCCTAGAAGAAAAACTCGGTTTGTCGCGAGTAGAGGGAATAGTTTTAGAATCTCCAAATTCATTTGATTGACCTTCAATAATTTCAGAATTAACTTGTGTTAGGACAGATTTAGGAACACAAGGTTGGAGTCTTTTGTCTTGAATTTTAGACTGAGGTAGAGGCGCATCAAAACCCTGATTTTTACAGGTGCTGCCTGGTAGCTTAGTTGAAAACTCAGTGAAATAAGGTTCTGACTGAGGGGAAGGTGCAGAAGAATCCTGTGCCACGGCGTGTGTGCTACAGGTGCGACCTTGCAACTTTGCTAAGAACTCAGTAGACAAAGACTGGTCAATTTTTTGAGATTCATTTTCCATCGTCTGTGCTGGGGGTAATTTAAGAGCACAGGGTTGGTTTTTAATGTTCCGTGCTGGGGGTAATTTAAGAGCACGGGGTTGGTTTTGAATCATCTGTGCTGGGGGTAATTTAAGAGCACAGGGTTGATTTTTAGTCTTCCGTGCTGGGGGTAATTTAAGAGCACGGGATTTACCTATAGAAGGCTTATCATTCGTGTCATTTATTTTATTACATTGTTCCGGCAGACACGAAACCGAAACAGTGTTTAGTTTAAATCAACTTGGTCATCAGAAGAGACGCTAACAACATGAACATTAGAGCGACTATTGTTTGCCGCGTTGTTGTTGTGAAATGCACCTGCGCTTGGCGATGCAGCGTTGTGGGAGTCGGCGTTTTGATTATTTTTATACTTAAGTTTGCGACACTCGCCGATCAAGTGACCATGTTTCTTGCAATATGCGCAAGTGTTATTCGAGGAAAACCTTGATTTATGATTGTTACCTTGGGAAACATGAGGATTTGAATTTACGTGATGGAAATTAGGACTTGAAGTTTTCGCCTTATTTTTGTAACAATCAGAGGCCAGATGTCCAGATTTCTGGCAAATAGAGCACTGCTTATTTTGGCGTTGTGCTAGCCTGGAAAGCTTGTAAAGCTTTTCTTCCTCAATAGCATGAGTTATAGCATCTGAAAGATTCTTTGGATTTCTACAGCGCACTATGTGAGAGTAGTTGGAATTCATTCCCAACAAAAATGTATTAAGGGCAAGATCCTCCATTGCGGCTAATCTGCCGATTAATTCTTTATCATCGTCGCAACTATAATGTATATCAGACTGTAAACGTGTGAGACATGATTCAACACGTAATGAATATTGTGTCACATCTTCTGTGGGCAATTGCTTGCAATTTTGCAGATCGACCAGCAAATGAGTCGAATGTTTTTTCTCTCCAAACGTGGCCTTAAGGAACTGTTTGATTTCAGGCCAAGTACTGAATTTCTTGAGGCAGCAGGCTAACTGTGCCTTGCCCTCAAGTTGTGACACGATATATTTGCACAAAACATCCTGTTGATCTGTACTAGCTAATGAGAATGCGTTTTCGCAATTCGTCAAGAATGCTGGCAACAATTCGCGGTCCCCATTATAGGGTTTTATGAATTTGACTAGGACTGAAAGAGTAATTGAAGTCATTTTGGGTTTTTCTTTTTTCCTAATTGTAACTTTGGAGATTTGGTTTTGGCTTTCAGAAGAGGAGCTTTCTGAATCAGATGTAGTTAATTTATCGGCTACTTCTTTTAATTTTAGTCCTTTTTCAGACGACATTAAATTACAGCTTTTATAATGTAGTACAGATCATCAGTAAACACAAACAATAAAAATGTAAAATACAGTAGAAAGTGCAATAAAATAGTTGTAAAAAGTTTGTAAAAATAAATCTTGATGTTGGTATATAGTTGTAGAACTTTTAAAAATCACTTGCACATTCACTTCGATTAGAAAGTTAGGAATAGATAAAATAACTCACAGAATGATGACGGCACTCACGAACATTTTGAAGAACGGCTTTTCCAAAAACCTTGAAGAAACGACGCACGGCAACTGCAGTGCGGCGCGGCAATGACGTCAACGATGCGTCGAGGGCCCGGCGACCCAGGGAGTCGTATTACGGAGTACCTCGAAGTCACGCTGCGTTGTTCGTGATCCCGTTGACTTCCACGTGGAAAGTCAATATGAGCTGGTGATGATGATGAGCGGGTCACCCGTCCGTGTATGGAGACGGTGGTGGTGCAGGAAGTTGTGGTGCGGGCTCACACTCGAAAGCGGAGACTTAACGTCGACCACAGCAGCAGGAAGCGTCCAGGATGAGATGCGGGCTCGCGCCTGGCAGCGGAGACTTATCGTCGACCTCAGAGCAGCAGGAAGCGTCCAGGATGAGATGCGGGCTCGCGCTTGGCAGCGGAGACTTATCGTCGACCTCAGAGCAGCAGCGCGGGCTTAGGCTTGTATGCCCAAGTCTTAACGTCGACCACTGTCTATTAAAGGACCTCACTCCACGGAGCCACTAAATAGTTGTCAGGCGGGAAGTTATTTCGCGACGCGCCTAACACCTACGATTCTCAGTACTCACGAGTTTTCCTGAGATCACACTTCTGACACCAAATTTGTAAGGATGGCGCTCCGTGGGTCCTTTTTAAAAAAACACTTTTATTACTGCTGCTAAATAAGTTTATTTCACTGTACTACACACCGACTTTTTAGACAAAAATAACGAGAGTTTACAATGTATGTATCGGACAAAGGTTGTGGGGTGACTACTTGCAGTCGGAAATGAAAACAGTTTTATATAAAATGAATTAGCTTAAGTCAGCGTTTACTGCAAACTAAAATCAGTTATAACAGTACGATGAACTTTGACCTCGGTCGGAACAGTATTAACTGACTCGCTTTGGAAAAACGCATTTTGTCTCGTAGGAACTAGTTTTATCTCATATGAATTTATATCATTAGTTATTCCTTGTTTTAACAAAGTCACTTAGTAAAAACTAGTTACACGCAAAGCAAATAATTTATTTTTACAAATATGAAGCCCCCACTGAAGTCGCATAATGCCGAATTTGGATTGTCGGTGATGCCCACTTTGTTATGAGACTACGAAATACGGCAAATGGTACCCTTAGGATCAACTGGCAACCATAAATTGATGAAAATCTTTGCCCATAAAGTGTTGGTAAATTATTTTTGTCCATCTAATGTTAATTACTCGTGAGTACGACAGTTAGTCCACGGTTTTGAATCGTCAATGTCAAAAGTCAAACCTAATGCCTTTAAGGGCTCAACAGTTGAGGGGATGCCCCTCTATTGTGTAAGCTAACAACGCACATGTGTTTCGCCACATTTAGCATTGCTTCGTAAAAGCATCGCAACATTCGTTTGTTGATCTGGTTTGTGTATTCAGTTGGTTGTCTTTCCAGTGTAAAACGTTTTCCATTAGCCCTTGATTGTGTTGGCGGGTTGACATCGCGTTTATTTAAAACAATGGCTTTGTGTGTATAAAAGCAGACGATTTGATAATCATTGCGCATAGAACTTCGGGGGTTTACCAACATTTTTCTCTGAATCTGGTGAACTGTTCTCTCTGAACAGTTTTTAGAGATCGCTCGCCATTGTACACTTTATATCATACTGATATTTAGACATAGACATACGTTTATTCACTGAAGAAAACATGGGTACATCGACAGACAATTTAAAAGGCAGGAAATGGCGCCTGGTAACCCTAAAATTAGCAACTGGGTTTGTGGTTTTGGAAATTTTCACAAATCATAAAAGAAAATTTATAAAATAAAGCAAATAATGGCGTAAACTGCAGCGCGACACTTACGACCGCGCGAAAAGTGCGAAAGTGCAAAAAAGTGTGTTTTTTCCAAATTACACAAAAACCGCTGATGATTTCTAAAATTTTAAACACTAAATTTTTAGATATTTTGATTACCAATTTTTACACATAAGAATTATATCAGCGTTTCTTGTAGAACTTCTGGAATAACTCGTTTTAGGTAAAAAACAACTATTAGCTTATTATTTTTTTCATATAGTTTTTAATGACATTATGATGTTTTCAAACACTAAATTTTTAGCCAAGGGACTGTTTTATAATACATATTTTTTGTGGATTCAGAAAGTATCCCAAACTGCTGGAATAACTTTTTAAAGATGGGCATTTTGCTGGACTATCGTCTTAAATTGTAGCAGTAAACACGTTAGTATTTTTCGAAACAGAAGAGATTAGAAGATGATGTACGCATGCCTCGCCCCAGTGAAATGGATCCAACTCAGCATAAAGCTGCAACAAATTTTGTGTACAATAAAGAAATTATGAACTGTATTTTTCCCTATCCTTGTGTGATTGGACGGAAAATATATTTTTGGTGAGACCTTTCAACAAAAACCCGAAAGAAACTGCCCTGGCAAGTTCTGCAGTAAAACTAGTTGACAAAGTTGCAGTCAGACAGAAGCATTTACAACACCCCAAGAGAGACGTTTGACGTGACCTTTACTACTTTTCACAACTTTGTAACAGACAGAAGACATAATTCTGTTTTATTACCTTTCTGTTTGACGAATTTGGGTCATGACGAAGTATTTTCTACGAATGTCTACGTATTTTGGTTTAGATTGGTCAATGTCTCTCGCTCGAACGGGTACAGTTATTTTTCTTAGTAGCCAAGAAAAGTATACTAGGTGTGAAAGTATAGTATATTCTTTGGTCATTAGGTAATGCTAAGGGACTGCTGGCGATGGGGCAGCCCCCTATCACATAAATAGAATGTAGATTATCTTTAATTGAAACAAAAAGTAAAAAATCGGTCAAGTGCGGGTCGGAATCGCACACTATGGGTCCCGTGCTATAGTATATCGAAAACTTAAGCACTTAAAACAATAAAACAAAAACAAAAAAATAAATGAAAAAGATTTTGCCCTCACGAGGATTTGAACTTACGACCTACGGCTTGAGAGCCTACTTCATACCCGCTGAGCTACCTCAACGACGTAGGGTGACGCGAAATATACCATCATATTGAAATGCGTGGGTGTATCAAAACAAGTCTCTTGTATGGGGACCCCCTTTAATTTGTAATATCTCTCGTATTTCAGTATTTTTTGTTGTTGCGGCAACAGATATACACTTTCTGTGAAAATTTCAACTTTTTACCTATTACGGTTCGTGCTCTAGGACCCGCTGACCGACGGACGGACGGACGGACGGACAGACGGACAGTGGAGCCTTAGTAATAGGGTCCCGTTTGGCACCCTTATTTAGGGTACATCGAGGGTGAAATAGCTACTTACACCCTGAGGTAAGCATAATACTTTACATCATTCGAGCGAGGTAAATGTAGATTAGTGTATTTATAGACGATATCAAAAACGCCTTATCCCTCCATTAGCCGTTTTTCGACACGATGGCACCGGCACCGGCTTTGAGTAAGTGAGGGACAGAGCTATTGTCTGTCTATACCTCTCTTACTCAATAGGTCGGTGCCGGTGCCGCGTGTCGAAAAACAGCTATTAGCGCTCATGCACACGAGACGGTTTTTCGCCGGAGCGATGTCCGCTCCGCTCCTGCGAAAAATCGTCTCGTGTGCATGAGCGTTTACTCACTAAACCGGTGCCGGTGCCGGGCCGGGGCGTGTTAAAAAACGGCTAAACGCGGTGTCCCTAACAATTTATGAAAAAAAAACTGAGTCGTACGTATCGCCACACTGTCAAGCATAGTCTGTGGTAGGTTCTTCGTCATGACATGAACCATTTAAAAATCAGAGTGTGTAATAAAATTGAAAATGGAACGGTTTCTAGTTTCATTGCTCGGCTTCGGAAACGCGAACTTTCACGGACTCTTTTGACATCAGCAAACCCTCTTTCCTGAGCTCGGATGATGTAAACTATGTAAATTACGTGCGTTCTAAAATAGTTCAAGTTTTAATTATCTGGTTTAAATAGTTTTAATTAGTTACACTGAGTTACAATATTGCGATATTTGGGGCGACAATGCAGTCCTCGAATTCACACAACGAAAACCAATTCCGCCAATCCAGAATGAAACAGAAAACATGAAATTAAATAAAGCTGACCCCAATCACTGCGTAGATCAAATTAGTTGCTCGGCGGATATTTGCATAATGCTGTCCCGAGAGTCGTACGTGGCGCCAGCTGATTGGCCGATAATGCAATGGACCGTATTATTAAATAGTGAACCAGGATTGTCGCCGGTCGCCGGAGTAAATATCACTTAGTATTTATTTATTGATAACATTTTTGATGGCACAACCAAGTCTCTGCCATACCGTGAGAAAAGGCGAAAAGCATGAATGAGTGAAGTAGTATAATCTTATTGCGTGCGCTTTTTTAAAGTTTTGATTTGTTTGTCGCAATAAAAGATGCTCAATTTCTTATTGAATGAATTTATAGTGTTATTATGTTTTAGGACGACTCATAACAACTGTCAGCGGAAAAGTTTTATACACGAGACGTCACAAACAAACATTACCGTTACCCCGTTTCCCAAATGGGGTAACAGAGACACAACTGCGGCCACATTCATCAAATTATTCAATACCAACACTCCATCTAAGAGGCTATCCTATCTTCGCAGCTAATTTGGCAACAAAGCAGTAAAATTAAGATGCCTCATGAATAAATTAGGGGTGCTTTTTTCATGTGTATTTCAGAATATACTAGGCAAATCGTAATCAATTTCTGGTATATGTAATTTGACTGTATAATCTAGGGTTTTCATGGAGGAAAACGTGTTTGGATAAAATTTTCTCGATAGAAAATAAATCCAAAGTCAACCCTGTTTTCCAATATTTTTTCCTATTATACCGCAGTAGTAGTAAATATGATCTTTTTTATGAGTAGTAAATATTAATTGTAATATGTGGGGAATTGTTGTTACTAGCGATTTGAAGATTGAAATGTAATTCCCTGTAATAGCTTATTTTTCATGATTTTTTTTTTCCGTTTTGGCGCTTACGTTGATTCAGATTAGGCGCGAGCGCACAATTGCCATCCCATTTGTTCCTGTTCCCGAGTTATATTCGCTTCTCACTTCCGCAATCTTCGTTGACCTTGGTTTGTAATTATTCATACCTCGCCTTAACAGTACAAAGTACTCAAAAGATAACAAATGTAAAATCTGTTATTAAAATGAAGCATTTCTGTTCAGGCCGCTCAATATTAATTGGCCCATCAAAGTTATTATTTGTCGTGAACTGAAAGGATTTGCTAAACGCCACGGGAGATAATGTTCTAGAGAAACATCTGACAGGTGCAAGTCTACAGGGTGTTTGGAGTATGGAGCGACAAAATTCCTTGGGGAGTAGAGGACATAATTCTGAACAACTTTCACCATGAAAGCGATTTGATCACAGCAACTTTTTTTTGACATCTCAATACGTTTTGGGCCGAGCGGTTATCATCAGATGATTTGTATAGAGAAGTGAAAAATAAAGTTGCCCTGATCAAATCGGTTTGATAGTGAAAGTTGTTCATAATGATGTCCCGAACTCCCCAAAATGTTTTGTCGCTCCGTGACTCCGTAACACCCGGTATAATGTTACGTCTTTATTCATAAACGTCCAATAAACCTATTTTAACTAAAATGCCATTAACATTAGTTTGTTTTTATTTTTCGCTTTGTGACATTGGGGTTTGTAAGAAAGGAACAAAGCACATTTAGGTATCAAAGGCTAATAAATGATTGTGGTAAGTCTAACGACTAACGAATACAAAATAACCGGCCAAGTGCGAGTCGGACTCGCGCACGAAGGGTTCCGTACCATTATCTATAAAAAAACCGCAAAAAATCACGTTAGTTGTATGGGAATAATATTAAATTAATATTAAATTTATTTTGTTTTTTAGTATTTGTTGTTATATAGCGGCAACAGAAATACATCATCTGTGAAAATTTCCACTGTCTAGCTACCACGGTTCATGAGATACAGCCCGGACAGACGGACGGACGGACAGACAGCGAAGTCTCAGTAATAGGGTCCCGTTTGGCACCCTTCGAGTACGGAACCCTAAAAAAGTAAAAGTAAATGTAGCCCATTAATGTCCCCACCGAGGGCCTTTACTCGGATATGTACGAGTAAGATTGAGCCATACTCCACCATGCTGGCTCAGTGCGGGTTGGTGGAGGGGTTTTACGACTACACATACAGCATAACGTGCCATATGGAACACGGAGCGTCCGATAATGTACAATGATAACGAATTAATCATCTACATGGTCAGCATCGGGATCCGAACCTGTATCTCCTGCGTGAGAAGCGAGCGTGAAACCCACTAGACCACGGAGCTCATTAGAAAACCTAAAAGGAAAGGAAAGATAAAGATTTTTATTTGCTAAGATAAGGGTACATGTAGTTGGAAAATACAGAAACAAGCAGAAGCATTCAAACCATTATCTACCTAAGTCAAAATTAACATAATGCGTCACATCACGACACGAATTTTTTAAAGATGGAGTCAACTAACTCTCTCGCTCTCTCAAACACCACTAACGAGACGCCTTTATCTCGTTTGGCCAGTCAAGGTCATCGCTCAATTTACATGACTTCAGTTGTGCCGTAGGAGAAGAATGGCAAGGAAACGATCGACCCATGAGCTCCTTGAACACCCAGGCCTCCTACTCCAGCTTGTGCAGGAGTTGGGTTGGCTGAAATAAGGGAGTGGGAGAAGGGGAGAAACACAAAGCCTTTGTGCTTGTCCCCTTCTCCCCCTTTCCCCTTGCCCACATGGGCACGTGCAGGCACTTCAACCCCCTTAACACTCTCAGCGCCAAGCCCCTGGTGACTGTCCCGTCATCATGCGCCAAGCATATACATATATATTATGTCATCATTTTACTTTAAACTATTCGCCCTATCCAGACCCCAAAACCACCAGAAAATTCTCCTAGGCCAGAGCATTTTTTTTCGCCCAAAATGTATAGAAAGCGTGTGCGCATGAGCGATACACAAAGTCGAAACAATCAAAAGCTGTGTATCGAAAATGATACCTACACAAGTGTTGAGACAGGTGTGTGCAAGAATGATACACATGGCACCGAAAGTGTTAAAGAAGAATAGAAGGGTAAGGAAACTGCCACAGGTTGATTCTCGAGATATCTTGCTCGCTGGCATACTGAGATCTATCGCCAAATTTGTTAAGGGCCGCCCTAAAGCTTCGTGCGTTTGATCTACGGAAATTGATGACCGAGCATTTGTTAGCGCTATTATTAATACAATTTTCATGGCAGGGTTCAGTTATAGGCGCTTTTGTTCGTCATTGTCCTCGGAATAAATTGATCTATTACGCCGGAATGGGGAGACATAGAAGCTCTTTAGGGTTGGCGCGTGGTGACAATATAATACAGGGTGAGTGAAGTGAAAGTCATGATGAGTCGCCCAGCCGCCCCATATGGGAAAAGGCGTGACGCTTAGTTGTAGTTGCTGAGTCATCAAGGTAGAGACAACCTCTGGGTGTTGTGATGGAGGCTGTGTCTCCCAAGTGAAAGGTCCCGGGTTCGAATTCCGACTGGAGAGGAAAAAACAAATCCCCAGTTCTTGGATGTTTACATGTTTGTGAAGTCGCTGTTTTCGGTTCCCATAAGGTATCCTACAAATACAAATATGTTTATTTTGCGTAGATATGGTTATGTACATAGTAGCTGATATCCTCGGTCAAAATAATTGTTATCAATTTTGATGGATGCGGTGTTTGGTTGTTCATTCAGGTTAATGACTATCAGGTTTCCTGCATCATACTTTATTATTGAAACAACTACGAGGGACCAAGTGTACCGGCGTTATATGACCATTTTAATAATGTATTTTAAAACGCTCGCGCGCGATCGTGGCCATTTTATTATTCGCTTTTATTGAATCAATTTATTTAATTCATATTTATATAGCGTTATGCGATCCTGAATAAATAAATTGGCTGATATAAGGAATTTACTGAAATGAGGTTCGGAGGCTAATTCTACTAAGGGCCTATCCTTCAACCTCAGCTTCGGAGAAAAAAGTTATAACCTTGTTGGTTTAATCATCTTCTTCATTTTTATCTTCATTAGGGAGTTATGGTGACTCCTCCTAGCCCACATAAGCGAGGCCTTTGTGCACATCCCCTGCGCCTGCACTTCTAATTCAGCCATCCTAACTCCTGCACCAGCTGGAGTAGGAGGCCTGGGTGTTCGAGGAAGTCTATTGGACTGGTAGTGATGTCTTCCAGCATTGCCATTCTGTTTTTTTAGTGAAGTGGCACGCAAGTAACATTTACTCCACGGTCCCCCGGTAGTTTGTAAACATTTTCAATCTCGTTATTATGGCCTTATTCTACCTAGTAGACAGTAGTGAGTTTGCCACGGGGATCACAATAAGTGTTGCGAGTGTGGGAAATAAAAACATGTTTACAATCTCGCGGGACTTAATGGCTGCAAAAAAAGGCATGACGGTCATAAAATTTGTGGAATAAGTCAGGCGCACATTAAGACAGACTTTCACAACAGTAAAGTTACGGAATTTGGAATGCACTGAAGTATTTTGCTGCGATGAATAATTTTATGAATTGGCTGGTTTGATAGTAGCATCGTGTCTTGTATGGGATAGATCCTAACTATCTCAGATATTACCGTTCTCTAGAGGAGAACAAAACCCATACATTTTCTAGGAAAAATAAACGGTCAAGTGTGACTAGGACTCCAAACATACTTCTAGATTGTTACCCCGTAACTGATATAATTAGTATTCTACATAGGTCAACGGGAAGTGTTGAAGTTTGAAACCCAACAATTTTACTGTATAAACGGTCGTAGCGTTTGATTGCGTTGACGTTTAAAATATATATTTTTTCACAGCTCTAAAAGACTACAGACCTGAGCAATTGATTGCGTTTGATTGCGTTGACGTTTAAAATATATATTTTTTCACAGCTCTAAAAGACTACAGACCTGAGCAATTGATAAAAAACTCTATGATTTATTTATTATTAAAATTAATTCGTACAAAATTTTACAGAAAAAATTCGTTGTACAAAGTATCCAATAAAAATATTGATATAAAACAGATTACATAATACACCACATAAAATTATTATATTGATACCTCCACGCGTTCCTTATAAAAAAATCGGAATGTTATTGAACAAAAAATATAATGAGATTCTTCTGCAGTAAATAAACTAGATAGAAACAGTAATTTTATAATGTAAATATTACAATTAATATATGTATTTTTTTATTCGAAAGGTTTCTATCTCTAAACAGACTTTTGTTTGTCATCCTGTCTCTAGCTAGATGTTTTTCCTAAGCATATAGACGCACAAACATATGTTTATTTACATATACAACACTGCCTAACCTGAGGTTTACAGCGCACTGAATCTCTGTAATACGTTGTTTTATTGTTTTGGCAACGTACAACAAATCTGTAATAAAATCCACGAATAGCGACAGCGACATCTGTAAAAATGTTTACGAGCCCTCTTGTTTGTATTTGGACGAAATACTGACGGGATTGACCGGAGGAGGTTACAATCATTAGAAACATGAGAATTGGTAAGTACATTACACTTTATAAGTCTAAAACTACCTCTAATTCTAATAATAAAAATCTGCATTATGTAAACAAATCTCGGACTGATTTGATTATAACTTATTATTTGTCTTACACAAATATGCGATCTAGGCTGATTGATTGATATAGATTTGGCTAGTATTTATTAAAACGAATGAAGAATAAGAAAAAAGTCAAACCTAATAACCTAATTAAATTGTAAATCTAAGAAAAAAAAAACACTAAACTACCGAAAACCTCTTGAGTGACTTTCGCAAAGTTAGTATTTTAGTCGTAGAATATTTTTATTCCTTTCCTAGTTTCCTATAGATTTTATAGCTTTTATGTTCTAAGTACATTGACACCATATTTATGGCCTTTCGCAAAAAATACCCTTATCTCCTCAACATAAAAATACTTATTATATCTAGTTCCACGTATTCTTGTTGTTATGTTTGTGTTGTTATACATATTTTACTTGTAAATTTATGTTACTGTACTGTTATATATTATCTATAGATCTAGAAGTCCGAAATAAACAAATTGAATTGAATATACCCCAAAGCCGACCTAAATTCTGAATGAATTGTGAAAATAAACAAAAAAAATATATCGCGTATCAAATTCATATTTTAATTTGGAAGTTCTACTCAGAACCGCTCGTATTTCTCCAGCCCATTGAGAATTTAAAAACATCGGTCTTTGAAATTCTCCGTTTGCGCCTTTTCATAAATTTTATTTTATTTTTTTTCTGTATTTTTAGGATTCCATGGCCGAAGAGTGCCAGGTGGGAATCTAACTAAGCCCCCGCTCTGGCTCCCGATTCTCGCCCTATCGAGATCATCTCCCCAGTCAAGAAATCGGTTTTCATACCACCTAAATCCGTCGAAAACGATCTCGATTTATATTTATGTCGATCGAAAACGGGTCGAGTCATCTCGGTTGGTCGAAAGGCTAGTTGTAAAAATAGCTTTTTCTTGTTTTTTATAGAGATTTTGGTATCTCAGAATCGATATTTCGACCATGGACATGATCTCGCTAGCGCCAGAATTGCCCCGCAGTACGTCCGTCCGTCTGTCCGTCCCTTCGTCATCCAGTTCTATCTGAAGAACCGAAATAGGCAGAAATATAATAATGTGGGTAGTTGTAATAGTGGTAGAGTAGACATTTTCACATAGTGTGAATTTCCATTATTTATTTATATTAATAATTAATGCCATTAAAATTTACAGCCAATGCCAAGTCGGCACAAATTTACAAAATGTACAAAATAAAATTTATTATAATTCAATTATTTCTGATTAAATTACAATAACCTGAATACAGATAACAAATTAATTCAATAGTTTTTAGTAGTAAGTTAAGTTAAGATGTATATTGTATGTGTATAAATAAATTACATAAAGTATTGCAAAATAAAAAAAAAATAACAACTGTCAAAAAAAAACAATGATAAAAATAGGTCATAAATATCATAAATAGGAGAATATTGAACCACGTCCTAACAGGGGTCCCTATACAAGATACGTGTTTGTAACCGTCATTTGTATTTTTATTTGTTTATTAGTATCCAACAGCATATATTTACTTAATCTATCGCAGAGTTTAAAAGTTTAAAAAAAAGTTTAAAAGTTTATTTATTTACCAGAGTTAATATTTTACTTAGTATTAATGCCAATTACAGGATAGCCTAATATAATCTTTTTAATTATATACGGTAGTGGAGAACGAAAGAGTATGCGGAAGTTCTTGGACGATAGTCCGGAACCCTTCGTGTGCGAGCGCGGCTCGCACATGACCGGTTAATATTATCCGGCTCCGGCCGAGTCCGATGTATTCCGGATGAAAGCACACAGCACCGTATTTTATACTTGCGGCAAAAGGCTCCATTCAGTTGGCTCTGGGCATATTTTGCACACACACATTTGAACGCTTCGCCGCTGAACCAGCCTGATATGATACGAATGAGTTAATGTGAATAAAATAAAATTGAACTGCAGTTTAAAATGGCCGATTTTTTTTCTAGCCAAACGCCTGCCAGAGGGGTTACCACAAACTAAATAGCGATTCAGTCTATTGCTCGACTGCGCCCTAAAGTCGACCTTCGCCACAGAAGAGATAATACGGCCACTCCCTTCCCCGCGCTGATTCAGATACCGCACCTCGCCCCCGGAGATCGCAGGAGACTTCGCGGGCTTTTTCGTCGTTAGTGAAAACGGGCATTAGTTCCTTTAGTTTCTCTGGCCACTGAGAGAATGCGATCCGACACATGTCTATGTCCCTGTCTGTCCCGCGCTACATTTGACTCTATCTCACTCCCACAAAGGCGATTGCATCCTAAATTGACATGATTGTGTCAGGATCGCCTTCTCTCAGCGGCTAGACTATCTATAGTGGTTTTGACACCTCCCAAACTCCCAAATAGCCCTCAAGGTTTCTGTTTTAAGATTTGATTTATGGTTGTGGTACGCCCTTAAAACTCTAGTACCAACGCACAACCCAACACTGAAGTTCCCGATCACTCAAAATCTGCATAAGAGTATTAGTATAATATTATATTGATAAGAGTGGCATTATGTCGTGTCATGCCACGCTACGTTCAGAATAGATCACTTTACAAATAACTTGTCAATGTTACCATTACGTTGTTTAGAAATTAACCTCAAAAGAGGTTAGGACGCCATTAATAAAAAGAAGAAGAAGAAGATAAGGACTGTCAGGAGTTTTAAAGCGGGATGTGGTATGAAATATTAATTTTATGTTCTGTCCAAAACTGAAGACAGGAATACATTAAATTTTACGAGGATACTTGTAGAGAAGAGGGACATTTAGTTACAAAGAAAAATGATCTAAAACAAGATGGCTGCTATGAAACCAAAGACATTGTTCTCTGTGAAGAAGAAACTAGAGGAGTACTCTAAAATATAAAGTATGACAAAGTCAAAAGATACTTTATTTCTATAGACATTGAGGGGTGTCTGGGAGGTTGTAAAACCCTAAACTAAAGGAATTTAACTGACAACCTCAAATCTGACAGCTCTTGCGTGGTGGCCACAGATTCCATTTTCAAACACACCAAAAAAGATTTTGCCCTCACGGTGTTTTGAACTCACGACCTACGGATTGAGGGCCTACAACATACCGGCTGAGCTACCACAACGATGTGGGTTGACGCGAAATATACCATCGTATTGAAATGCTTGGGTGTATCAAATAATGAAATAATGAAAATAATAAATAATGAAATAATGAAAATTTATTGCATAACTGACATCGGTACATTTTATTCAGTGCAAGCAAGTAAGTATGTGTTTTATTGTGGGTACATTGACAAATATCTCGGTACAGCGTTGTTAACCAAGCTAGGTGTAAAACCTGTGTGATTGATGATTAACAGCGCCTTCCCGTCCGACCATGTTGTGTCGAGCGAGCACACTTGTTGAGTTAGATGTTTGATTTGGGTTGCGAACTTAAAGTAAAGTAAATGTAGCCCATTAATGTCCCCACCGAGGGGCACAGGCCTTTACTCGGATCCGAGTAAGATTGAGCCATACTCCACCACGCTGGCTCAGTGCGAACTTAAAGTATTTAAAATTAGTGTCTGAACTAAATAATTACGAGATTAAGGAAAAAAAAATCTGACAAGGGGTAAATGAATATGAAATATGAAAGATGTGTACATAAGTACTTGTATATTTTGGAGTGTGTGTGGCAAAGCAATTATCTTGTATAGGGACCCCCCTTTAATTTGTAATATCTCTCGTATTCAGTATTTTTTGTTGTTGCGGCAACAAATATACACATTCTGTGAAAATTACAACTTTCTAGCTATTACGGTTCGTGCTCTAGGACCCGCTGACGGACGGACGGACGGACGGACAGCGGAGCCTTAGTAATAGGGTCCCGTTTGGCACCCTTCGGGTACGGTACCATAAAAATAAAGATTGTAATTGATGTAGCGTGGATTTGCTACAAAGTCATCGCGATACTTTCTTTGTATGTATCTTAGAATAGACGACATCAAGTAGCAACTCTATACCTCTTAACTCTACTGTTTGAAATAGTTCCCCTTCTTTGGAGGTAACAAATTGCAAGTGTCATCTAGCGTGCTCCCGCCCTATTTTATAGAATAACAAGTTAGAATATTACAAGTCTTTAATAGCGACACGTGCATGGAATGTATCGGCACATTTGGTTCACAGAACGAAAATTGCCTTATTCTCATTAGGTGTTATTACCATTTGTTCGTGTACTGATGTCGCATTTAGTGCTGCAGCTAGAACATGCGTTAACGCTAACACTAAACTCGATTACACTTTTATAATTCCATACAAATGAATATGGATTTATCAAAGTTTATTCAAGTTTAGCTTTAACGTGAGTTGGTGGTGATGGCACTTAGTCGTTATTATATAGTTTAGTTTCCTTCCCGGTTCATTTTGGCCATTTCACGTCTTTTCATCGTGAGATCTTGCTTGGCAAGAAATTGCTATCATCTTTCACATATTTAAGGACTGTTCAAAAACCTTATCAGTTTTACTTGTAAATTTACTTTTGATTTGTGAAATGGGTCACAAGGGTCTAGTTTACCGCGGGCGCTTGAGGAAATGAAATGTTGCATTGAGAGTAATAGAGTTACTCAATTGAGAACGGTGAGTTGAGGGAAAGTGAGAAACCGGAGCGGACTCTTGAGACGGCGTCCCAGGCAAAAACAGCAAAACACAAATCGCTCGAAATGATGAGTATTATTGCTGTACGTTTTTTCACCAGCTTGTTTATCATGAGTGTCAGCGCGACTTCGCGCGCAGCGTGATGTCAGCGTAATTTTATTAATTTTGCTCGATAGAAAAGTCTCCTGAAGTTGCCAGAAAATCTGTCTGTCGCTATGTTTTATTTTACAATTTCGCGCCGCATCTGAATTTGAAATGAAATGAAATTAAATTTGTTCTTGTTATTTATCTAATCATTTTATAAATGGTACAGTATGTTCCTCAGTTAGACTTGCTTAGTTTGGCTTTAACCTTTCTGTAATGTGGGTACTTTTATGTTTTATATTTGGCCTGCCTTTGCGTTTTCCTTCATCTCAGTGGCGACGAGGATGGGATGGAAAGTGTTTATTTAATTTCCTCTAAACATAAGTTAAGGATGAAATTCTAAGTTCCGATTGCCTAGGGCCTGCCCTTAATGAAAGTGCAATTTATCAAAATGGAGTATTGAAGAACTGGCTAAAAGCAGACACAAGAGGCCATGAGAGCCAAAGCGGCCTAACTCCGAAAACTAAAGTTTACAGTATTAAGAAAATCTTTTTGGGATTTTATTAACCCTACGCATATTTTAAAATATAATCAGTATTGAAAAAATGACAGGGCACTCTGGCTCTCATTAAAAAAAGGACAGTTAGGTTAGGCCAATCTGGCTCTCACGGCCTCATTGTGTCCCTGCCACCCCGTATCGTGACGTTTTTTTGTATTTATTGTCCAATACTCCATCACAAACATTATCCGGTTAACAAAATCAGACGTCGAACCAAGGTGGCTGGCGTCGGCAAGCGGATAACACGGGCCCTACCGCGCAGCCGCTGTCGGCATCGGCTTCGTGTTTGACTTGCCGTAATGTCATAATGATAAAGTTGTTCAGAATGATGTCCCTAACAACCCTCTTTCGGCTTGTACACCCCTTTCTGTTACACCCTGTATTATAGCGATGCTATCGTCGTCGATTGAAGTTCCACAATCAGTGTTCCAAACGGTTTTTCACGCATTCAGCGACGGAACAACAAACGTAAAACTGTCCAATATCACACCACTATTTATAACATTCGGGAGCGTTCGTGTTGAATGATGGATATGTTTACATCGCTCATTCATCGGCCAGTGCGTATTATTATAAGTTATGTCGAAATGCAACGTTCTGTTTTTCTGAGGATTGTTATTTTGTAGTTCATTGAGTTCCGTTTTGAAGATCGACGGGAGGGAAAATTACAGTACAGGTGAAACGGACTAGGTGATTTTTTACAGTGCATGAAGGAGGGTATTGTTAGAGTTTCGTATCTTAGAAGAAGTAGAAACCCTTATAGGATCACTCATGCGGCTGTCCGTCCGTCTGTCTGTCACAGGCAATTTACTCAGAACATATTGGACCGATGAAGTTGAAAATTGGTACACATATCAATATCTGTGACCCAAAGATATAGCTGCAATGTAAATATATAAATATGGAAAATGGGGGCCACTTTTGGGGGCCAAATAAGAAAAATAAAATTTTAAAATTCTAAATATGCCGTGTGACAAATCAAATGTAAGCGCATGGTTCCAGAATCTAAAAATTTTTAGGAACTATTTTTAAAAAGTTGTGGTCAATAATATCACCTGTTCGCATGCCATAAAAACCTCTAGGGTACTTCCCGAAGTCCTAAAAATCAGAAATTTGTTATGCAAGCACATGTTTGCACCCATATTCCCTAAAAACTCCGAAATCCACAACTTTAACCCACTAACCCCCTAAATCTGGGGTGCAAAGTTTGTATTAAAAACTGAATTTTAGGGTAATTTAAGGGTATTTTGTTAGTGTAAGTCCTATATTGTTGTACGAAACCCTCTCAACGCGAGTCCAACTCGCACTTGTCAAAGAGTGGGGACGAATTTTATTTTTTCGCAGACTAATTCCAAAAGGCTATAACTTACACTCTTTATTATGGACATGATATGGAGGAGACCTTTTGTTAAATAATCCTGTCCATCCTAGGGTTTCCGAAAGATGTCTCTTATTATAGTCTATTCGTGATAAGAATGCAGTAAAGTCATCACTGTCCGGCGGCCTAGCCACGCCCGTAAACAATCAAATCGTTTCCAATTATCAAGCCAAGTTCACAGTGACCAGTTGAAGGCAAACTTTTGAACGCGAAGGTTGTGTCCTGTCCTGTGAGTGTGTGTTAACAGATTTAAATTTTAATTTCACTGCATTCTTAATTTCTTATCACGAATAGACTGTTGAGTAAAAAATCATAGCGACACCATTTTACTATACAGAGAAGCAGAGCCACATTTGCGACCACGTTTGGCCTATAATAGGCTTGTGGCCAAGGTAATCCAATAAATCTAAGAAAAATTCTTTAGTATAATTATGTACAAAATGGCTTGACATTCTCAGAATTGTATATTTCCAGCAGATGTATTTTATAAAGTCCATTTTGTGCAAAAAAAGACAGCATGTGATGGCACTCTTCCATGACGTCATTCTGTTGTTATTTCATAGAACTCAGGAACAAAAGTTCCGTTTTGACAGTTCATAAAAAGTATCTATTTTGACTTGACAGGCCACAAGCCTATTAATTATCTATTTTGCGTGACAGGAGGGCTAATATGTACATTGCTGCCACCAAACCGAAACTAAACTATCCTTACCTAACGTAATGTAAAAGTGTAATCTTTCCTAACATTACCTATCCTAACCCTAACCAAAATCTTACTAAAGATAGAGACGAATAGAAGCCTCCCCCCACGCAGTAAAATGAAAAACACCTTCTCACAGAATCAGGTCAAAGAAGTAATGCGAGGGGTGTAAAAGATTTTTCTTATTTTATATCTGTTTGGCCTCAAATCTTGGTCCCCCCCCCCCTTTAGTGCGCCTCATATGATGTTATTGAATTCATCACCAGCCAAATGAGGGTTTAGTCGAAGTTTATAGTGATAGGGAGTGAAGAATTTATGCCTGTTAAGCTATAGTAATAGGTGACGATAAAACGTTTATTGTGGATAAGAAAATATAATTTCTAGTTGAGTTGGTGGAATGAGGAATAATAAATAATAACTGTTTCAGGAGATTATTTCTCCCTTGTTGGAGATTCATTGGCCACCCCCCGTTAGAACGACTGAAGTTAGAACCGAACCAAAGCGGTTGTTCTTACCTGACGTAACTCCAATTTTGTGATACACTTATTTGACTTTCACAGCAAACACCGGTAGCATATAACAGTTTCATTAATCTGAGCTTTAACAGGTATTTCGACTTTGAATTTGTTGATTGATAACATTTTTTAAATAGTATCTTCTAATGCTGCCAAATCGTTGGGCTAAGAGAACCACAGACTGGCTCCCAGTAAATGCAAAGAGAAAGCGTGGCCGACCCAGGAAGAGATGGAGTGATGCGTTGGGTCTATGGGATAAAGAGTGGAAGGAGACCGCTCAGGATCGAATGGAGTGGAAGAGGGGGAGAGAGGCCTTTGCCCAGCAGTGGGATATTACAGGCTCATAAAAAAAAAAAAATCTAAGCGTCTACCATCCACCAAAAAGTTAATATTGAAGGATGGTAAAATTGGTAAATGCATCCAGCTATCATATTCGAACTACTAAAGACATGCAGCACATCTATTTTACAATGTATGAAATCATTATATGCATACATTATTTTAGTATAAACCCAGGTGAAACATCCACAACTTTATTTACGTAGACTAAACGAAAAATTGCAGACCAAGCGTATAAAAGTAGTTGGGTGTAACATTTCTCTATTATTACACGACTAAATTACAATATACTGCACCTGCATTACTGCCTGGGCCGCCTGATTACATGGCCACGGCCGGGCGAAATTTAAATTTGATAGCATATTAGGTAACATAAATCAAACCTAAAACCTTCTTTAAAATCGTCGTGCAACTTTTGCGGCAATTTCCTGGGATGTTCTAAGACTTGCTCCGTCTGAGAGAAATCACGTCTTTTTCGTACATCTACCTAGTCGCAAAGCCTTTACTTACAGTCTATTCGTGATAAAAATGCAGTGAAATTTAAATTTAAATCTGTTAACACACACTCACAGGACAGGACACCTTCGCGTTCGAAAGTTTGCCTTCATCTGGTCACTGTGAACTTGGCTTGATAATTGGAAACAATTTGATTGGTTACGGGGCGTGGCTAGGCTGTCGGACAGTGATGACTTTACTGCATTCTTATCACGAATAGACTATAGTAGCTTTAAGTTTCGTTATTTTGAATGTTTCCTAAACTAACTTTCCTTAGCTGTCAGAGCTAAGAGCTGGTAGGACAATTTGTTCAATGTTCTGTCTCGAACTCCAAATAGCAGATATTTTGTGCTTTCTTTATTCATTTCTTTTCGTGCAGGCTACTATACGTTTTTATCACTAGCAAAACTGAACTATTAGTATCTGGAACCGCCTTCAAAACAGAATCGATACACAAAAGTGTCATTTTTTCGTGGTGGATGAAGTACTCACACAAGGGACAGTAGGGGACGGATCATGAGATATAGCCCGCTGCAGAGGCTATATACATCCAATTGACTGCGCCTGCGGGTGCGGGGGGATGCGGCTTGCAAAACATTAGTTGTATTCAACGTATCGTATGCAACCTATGTACGATGACGGGCCGCCAGACAGTTTCGCAGCAGCTGACCAATCACAGCTCTCTTACCTCGTCCCCAGCGGCCCGTAAATTGGTGAGTTGTGTTTCAAAGGAAAATGTATCTATGCACTCTTCACGCTGCCTAACAAACAGACGAACGGAAGGACAGACAGCGTAGGCCTAGCAATGGCGTCCAGTTTAGCACTCTTCGGGTGCGGAATCTTAAAAAGTGTACCTTCAGCAGAGAGGCAAGCGGATGCATGGCGGCTCCAAATCAAATTGTTCTTTGGTTTCATATGTTTTCCCTCACATGTGGCAAGCGTGTCTGGTGTTTTTATTTCTCCTAAATAAACATGAGTGTGAACCCGCCGAAAGTTTCGCTGCAGGATATTGCTGGTTGCTACGAGTTTTTAAATGAATAGAGAGCGAATATTATTAATGTGTGGCCGAAAGAGGGAAAGAGAAGCGTGGGTCGACCAGCAGCCAGATGGGTCGATGACTTTACTATATAAAAAAAAACCTGCTACGCTTAGCATGGTACTTTTTACTCTCTTTCCGACGTCGTCGAGAGACAGACAAGTACTTGCCATATCTATAATAATGGTCGTCTCCCTCTCCCGCGTCGTGACAAGAGCGAGACACGACGTGACATCTCGGGCTCGATAGAGAAAATGACATTTTTGTATAGACAGGGGCCTTTCTCGAGCGTGGCATGCTAAGCGCACTGGATTCGAGTAGCACAGAACCGGATAAGTTGGCATAAAAGGAAGCTTATTTCCAGCAGTGGCCGGAGACAAGCAGCCGATGATGATTATCTGTCATGTATTTTATAATGAATTAACCGATAATTAATTGTCATTTGTTTCGACCAGTGAGACGCCAAAGTAGGCCTTTTGTCACATGGAGTGGCAGAAGAGGCACCATTAGCCGGTTACCTATAGATGAAGTAGTAGGTAACGAACGTAGAACGAATTTCTTATTTTAAACAGACATGCTTATTTTTGGAAATATGAATGCGAAGGCGCCTTGTCTACAACTCTTTGTTTATATTATCAAAAATCACACTCAATATTCATACATATTTGCAACCGAAAGGAGTCTCTCTCTAAAACCCATTTTTCTAAAAATCATGAATTCAAATTCAAATTTATTATCTCCAAATGCGAATGCGAATGTTCGTTACAGTTCGTTACATCTACCTCATCAATTACAGTTTGAAATTATATTCAACGTAATAGTGTTAGTAATCCCTCATTAACCGTTTTACAGTAGTCCGTATTCGGCCTTGGGACCAACCCAACCCTTTGAAGACCGAAGGGGTGTATTAGGCCCCCCGATCTCCCGGGCGATGGATAAGGCTCCGACAAAACAAATTCAAACAAATGTTACACAAACAGTTCGGTTCATTCCCATTGTATTGTAAAACCTCTGACACCACCTCACGCTCACCATTTTTTCCTGACATATGGTAGTATGGGAGAGTTTAAAATACCTCCGTAAATGTAAAAAAAAATGTTGTTAACTTTCATATGACTTTCATATCCATGCGTTTTTTTGTATTTGTATTTTGTATACTTATCCCTAATTGGTGGATATGAGGCCCAGTACTGGCCGAGGACTGGCCCGAGGAGGCCACCATGTCATAATACGAGGAATAATTGTATTATGTAATGAAAACTCTTAGGAAAAACAAAATACCTGTTTGCTTCTCGTTTGCATGAAGCTGTTTAAAAAAAAAGAGATAGTTATATTGATTGATTTTAAGGCAGTCTGTGAATATGAATTATAGTATTTTATTCTGTTTGTACCACCAACCGCTGAGCAAAGCACGGTAACCAGATATTGTTAGATAAATAAGTGAGCAGACAGACTTTCATATGTCTATGGTTGCGACGATGGTCTAGCCCCCTATCGCGCAAAATGGTAGAGTATGTCATCTTGATAAACGTGGTCACAACTGTGCCTTTGACACCTCGTATGGGGAAGTGCGATTCGCTACGTTGTTTTTTTAATCTTTGTAATATCGGAAAGAGATCAAATAAGAACGAACCGAACCAGAACACTATTTTTTAAAAGTGCCTTCAAACCTTTATATCAATGTAATAAGGTCCATTTTGCTTTGATACCAGTGGCTGTAACTTTCTTTATCAATAGATACTTTAATTTAAAGAGTCCCAAAGGGATTGCGGGTTTTAGGTGATTTATAGAGATACTTAGTTTGGGAAATACCGGAAAAGAAAATACTTCTTAGAATTTTATAATATTTTTAAAAATTCTAATAATCGGTGACTTACTGTGTGTACCTCTGCCATATGATTGGAAATCATATTTTTATTTTTAGGGTTCCGTATCTGTAAGTAGTTAACACCTTCACAACCACAGTTTTGCAAGAAATTGTGCAAATTTGAAGCGTGCCAAACGGAAGCCTATTATCCCTAATTGTCTCTAATTCCCCAAAGCCTCTGCTCGGAAAATCCACAAGATAGGAGCAGAAGACATGAAACATTGGACAGGGCGTGAAACAAACAAGACATGTATGCGCATGCTTCCACGTTACCAAATAGAGAAAGGTACCTATTACATTGTACTCTAAATGCTTCGTTTGATACATTAGTCTATTTGTTGTTTGTAGTAGGCCGTGCGTGTTGCTCTATGTTTGTAGTAGTTACAGAATGGAAAAAAATATATTAGTCGGCGAGAGAAGATTTGCAGGTGACATCGTAGATATGTGTACACAGCAGATAACTGTGAAATTGTGAACAATGAGCGCTAGACATAGTCGACACGCCAGCCAACCGGTGAAAAAAAAAGCCATGACAGCGCGCGATGACAGTTCGAACGTCACCCGACCGCGTTCAAAAATGTATCCTGCGGCAAGGTGCGTTCGAAAACTGCCTGACGCTAATAACGTGGCAAGGATCGAAAATCCGGGGCTACAAGACGACTAAATAAACGGTCTAGTGCGAGTAGGGCTCACGCACCAAGGGTTCCGATCACACTTGGAGGGACCAAATTGAATATTTTTGAAAGACATAAAATTTGCAAGTTTCAGATTTTTCCCTTTACTTGTGCTATAAGACCTTGCTTTATGCTATATTTCATGATTGTAGGTCTACGGGAAGTACCTTAGTAGGTTTTGGGTTTATTGCGATTTCTATGAAAATCCAAGAAATTTACAGCATAAACGGTCGTAGCGTTCGATTGCGTTGATCTAGAAGTATGATTTTTATACAGCTTTAAGCGACTACAGACCTTAACAATTGATATAAATTTCAGCTAGATATGTCCACCCGTTCTGGATGTAGAAGGTTTTGACACACAGACAGACGCACAGACTGACAAACGCACGGACAACAAAGTGAATGTAAAATCCTTCAAGATTTTTCCTTTTAGGATCGGAACCCTAAAACTAACAGTGGAGTTGACAGTGTTCTCTGTCATCCGTAAGAACAAACCTTAGGAAAATCAATGAAATGCTGAGACATCTGAGAAATCTCAAGATCTTCCTCACTATTTATCCTACGGCGAGTACGGCTTTGATGTGATCAGTCGATTTAGCAAACGGACGTGCTCGCCCATTCATCACAAACATGCCCAGTGTCTAGGTAATGTTGGCTGGATTAATGTTGACAGACAACAATCTTATATCGGCACATATTTTTGTATACTGAGTGGCAGTGTTTGTTTTTAAAGATCTTTATTTACTTGAGACATAAAATGATACAACCCAGTGTAGATTTAATTCCAGGTTATAGCTAGTTCATAAGTACTGACAGATGTTTAGCAGGCTAGAATAACCTCTTAAAACTTATATCATAGGTGTAATCAAGACATAATTGTATTGCAAAAGAATTAGGAGAGTATAACAGAGTTATTTTGCAAACTTCGTTGTAGCATGCAATCTTTGCTATCGGTAGTAAAATATTACTGAGTGGCAGTGGTACAGTTGAGAATGTGCACGTTGATGTGATAGTTATTTTGGTTGGTTTGCTGGAAGAGATCTCTTATTAGAGATAAGCTTGCCTTTGTATATATTTTTTTCCATTATGAATTGATGTGATAGTTATTTTGATTGGTTTGCTGGAAGAGATCTCTTATTAGAGATAAGCTTGCCTTTGTATATGTTTTTTTTTTTCATTATTAAGTGTTTGTATTTTGTGCAATAAAGTATAAAGTAAAGTAAAGTATTTTTAACCCCCGAGAAAAAAGTGGGGTCTTCAAATGTTTAAGCGTCTGTCTGTCTATCTGTCTGTGCGTGTAGTTTTCTGTCCGTGGCACTAGCATCCTAGCGGAACGTGTGGACAAATTATTATGCGGTTTTCTGTAAATGGTAAAATACTTCACTGCGATGGTTCTTTTTTAGGGTTAAAAAAATGGGACCCTATTACTAAGACTCCGCTGTCCGCCCGTCTGTCTGTCCGTCTGTCACCAGGCTGTATCTCATGAACCGTGATAGTTAGACAGTTGAAATTTTCACAGATGATGTATTTCTGTTGCCGCTATAACAACAAATACTAAAAAACAAAAGAAATTTAATATCAAGGGGGCTCCCATACAACAAACGTGTTTTTTTTGCGTATTTTTATAGATAATAGTACAGAACCCTTCATGCGCGAGTCCGACTCGCACTTGGCCGGTTTTATTTTTAATCTGTGTGGAATAAATCATGCCGAATTATGAAAAACACGTACAACGCACAACCAATCGTCTCATTTATTTGACTACCTCGTATGGGTAATTAATACCGAATTGTGATAGGGGATTTGAATGTGACCATCGAAATTTGAATGTAATATTCATGTACTTCTTTATGTAGTATATTCAGTTGATTAGTAATATTATGATTTATTTATGTTTTATTTTTCTCTTACCTGAGCACATAGGCCTACCTGTTCTGTATTTTATTTTTCTCTGTCCATCCTGGGTTTGCTGGAAGAGATCTCTCTTTAGAGATAAGCTTACCTTTGTAAATTACCTCTCTGTATTTTCTGTTTTTTTGTCTTTTATGTGCAATAAATATATACGAAATATATATACGAATGAACTTGTGTCGATCTGTACCGTCACGCAGCTCACGCAAACATGTCCGAATTATTCGTTCGGACAGCGTGCAATAAATTACTGTGTGATATACCGGCGTGTGTTTACATTCGATTCGGGCATTTACTAATAGTGGACCATTTTCTAAAGGAACATGTTACAATGTTACCAGGCTAACCCTGAGTTTCACAAAACAATTTTGAAAATGTTAAGCGCCAGAAATTCACAGGATTGTCATTTGTTTGTCATTTATAGCGGTATACAATAAGATACCTCAGGATATCGAAAATCTTCCTGTTAATCTCCTTAAATCGAAACTACGAAAATGGCTATTGGAGAATTGTTTTTATTCACTTCAGGAATTTTCCACTTTTAAAACGGAATAATACAAATTAATAAACGTGTACATACTTATACTAAATATTTGCATGCTATTGACTAGCTGTTTAAGGAGCTCAATTAATTAATGTACCAAAATAATTACTGTCCCTTTATATCGCAAATAAATTTCTTATTTCTTAACTAAATATTTATCTATAAGTAATTTGTAAAACCTACCTAACTGATTACGATAAACAAGTTATACTTACTATTGTAATGAACCTACTTCCTTACTACAGTATTATTTTTCTAAAATATTGACTTACACATGTAACTCACAAAGTAATTTTTAAAAGTTTATACGTACTTATGTTAAATTTTATTTTATTGCCAAACAAGTATACGAAAGATGCCTGGCTACCCATGGCACAGGGTATCCTAGTTTGGGAGCCAGGAACCCAAAATGTAAACTAAGTAGGCAAATAAAACGTTTTCATTTCATTTCATTTTCATTTCATTTCTTATTTGTACTGCGTTAACCCTCTCCCTAGCACGTCTATTGCCACTATTGTTAGTGTGGCCCGCAGCCCCGCAGTGTCCCCGCGCGCGAACGAAAGGGCAAGTTAGGCCAACCTGACCAAAACAAACATACCTACTAGCACTAGTTCGCCCTTTATTTCCCCGCCTACTGCTATTATTAGGCCCGGGTCCATTTTATACAGCTACAAGTTAACATTCTACAAGTAACGGGGGACATTGGTACAAAATTTTAATATGTACCGTATCTTCTTTTTCACTTAGTATACATACATGGTCTCGCTCGCACGTCTATTATTTAGTTTTGGCAACACCGAATCAATCACTGATACATCTACTTATATTAATAATAAATAAATAGCAACCGTATTAAAGAGCACTACCTCTCTCTTTCGTAAAAGTTATTGTATGTATATATTTATTATATGTAAAGTGTATGTAGTATATCAGTATGTATAAGTAGTAGTAGTTCTTCTGTATTTAGTATTTGTTCGTTTATATTTTATTTAAACTTGTTATTGTGCACTGCCTACCCTTTCATTATATAATTTTTCCTTTCACGCCTGGTTTGCTGGAAGAGATCTCTTTTTAGAGATAAGCTCGCCTTTGTACATGTGTTTTCTTTTAATGTAACTTTTTAAATTATTGTGTGCAATAAAGAATTGTGAATTGTGAAATAGAGCCATTTAATGTCCCCACCGATGGGGCACGGGCCTGTAGACTGTAGGTACTCCAAGTTAGAGAGAGTGCATGCTGCGTGAGCCATAATGCACCACGCTGGCTCAATGCCGGCTGATGGTGGGAAAAAGAGGAAAAAGAGAGGTGTTATAAGTTTGAGGCGTCTGACAGTGCCTGTGCCTGTATGTCTGTCCGTGGCATCATAGCTCTCAAGTGGGTGAACGGATTCTTTTTCAGTTTTCTGTAAATTGTACTTACACGATGATGATGATTAAGTTTGACGCCATTTAGAAAGATTTAAGTAACTAAAAACTTTTATTTAACGCTGTACTATCAGATCACGCAGACCTCTAAAATAAAAGTTAGGTTAGAATTAAGTAGGCCCTAAACTACGCCTTAATGTCACGATAGGATAATAATTGTGATTAGTTTGGCCCTAATGGCATACCTTTGGGAATTACCTCCTAGATTTACTCCCGAGATATAACTTTTTTTACTTTCTACGGGCAATTTGCAGTAAAAGTGTTGAGTTTGGTATAATAATTTCTGTTATTAGGTAATAATGCGAACCATGCAAGGTCGCGATGTAAAGGTTCATTCGTGAGTTTGCTTTGGGTGAAAATCAATTTTAGAAAGTTTATCTAGTAAATTACTATACTACCTACTAGTAGTTATTATACTAGAATAGAGTCTTTTTGTACGGCGCAGTTCTTCCCCTTACTATCATCTCCGTCTCCTACCCAACATGGTTGCTGGAAGAAATCTCTTATTAGAGATAAGCTCGCCCTTGTACATTTTTTTTCTATCTTAAACTATTTTTACTGTCATGTGAGTAAAATAAAGAAATTACGAAATACGAAATATCAAATAAAAACGAACGAAGTAAAGTAAACTATTTTTATGACATTTTGTGATATTTTAAACAGAAACACCGTTTTATTTTTTATCTGAAACATACATAACCCATATCCACCCCCGCTGCGCCGTCACCGTCATCGTTTCAACGAGAATTTCCACAGTAAATGTCTCGGAGCACCGCCCGCGCCGTCAAGGCGCACATCATCATTATATTTATATTTATTAAGGCCGTTCTGGTTGTCATGATGGTGACTTGTTCGCTCCGCCCGATATACATCACAGGACTATAGAATACAATGCAATGCCATGTATTTGCTGAATCAGCTAGATACAGAAAACAAAACTTAAGTATACCGGAATGAACATAGAAAAAAAAAACATTCAAAGTACTAAAAAGTAGTATACTAAGACCAATACTTGTATTTTTTAAGGGAGTATAATTATAATAAGAGTTACCATTTTTGTGAGTGTAGTACGGAGTACCAGTCGACGAGCCACTACCAGTCGAAGACCCCTGATGCTGCGTCAGCGATCGTCCCTCTTCATCCACCTCCAGGGGCAATGGTGTCTGCTCCATCGTACACGCACGCGTCAACGCGTCGACCGCGCACGCGCTAACGCGTCAGCCACAAATGCACCAATGCTTCCACAGCACACAACGCGCTAAAAACAATCACTGACACAGTTTAACGATCATTTTATTCACCTAGAAACTTGTTTTGCGACGAAAATTCGTAGTTATTAATTTATTGGTTTTTCACTGAATTTATAAGCACTTGTTGGTTGTTTTCATTGATTTAGTTGACACTTGTACCTGGAAAAGAGAAAGTTAATTTAGTAAGATGTTATGGGAGTCTGTATTTCTTGGAGGTTTTTTATCGAGATGTTTAACCAAATTAATAAAGTGAATGCCCAGAGGGTTTTCAGAGATTTTTTCTAGACATGTGGCTTGATTAATTAAACAACGTGTCCCGTAACTTAACATCAAGTGAGTACCAGGAGGAAGGCCTGTCTATCCAGTGTCTGTGAAAATATTACAGGAATTCTCTGAGATGTTTTAAAATTTGGAAAAAAATAAATTTGCCCATGTGAAATCAGTGCACCAAATTTTTTACGTTATTTCATTTCATTATATTTAATTTTAGTGTCATTTTCGATTATTTCAATAAATTATGGAATTAATAAACTTATAGTATTTGTAGATATTAAAAATATATGCATGCATTAAGGACCTCAATACTGAGTGAAGGCCTCCTCCATTTTTCTCCATGCTATTCTGTCGATTGCGTTGTCTATCCATAATTTCACAAAATAGAGGATTATATATAATTATGCCCTTTGTGACAGGTAAATCATAAATTATGTGTGTAAAATGACAGATGAATCAGATCTGATTGATCTGATACTAGAGTTTATCAACAAACAGTTCAGTTCCTTCAGAAACAGTTTTTTATGCTTTTAAGGATTGCAATGCAAGAGTTCCTTTGAGCTTATTTTACTTTTCCTTTTCACAGTTTACCTCAGACACATTATTTTCCAATATTTTTTGTTTAACAATACAACTAAAATAATAATTACCTACCCCACGAAATTAAAATTACATAAAAATCACTTTTGTTCCTCAAAAATTTTCGCGCTCATCGGAACAAAATGGGGAATAAAATTGGCGCACCAAAAACATTTTCTGAAAAATACTCCGCACGTTCACAGCAAGTCTTTAATTATGGAAACCGAATGTCGAACTGCAAATAACGGTCAAAAACGACAGTTAATTGTCAGGGAGCACGCTCTATATTCAAATTCGGAACGGAGTTCGGACGTTCGAAATTCGAATATTTAGAAGGTATTGAAACGGTTAGTTGCGAACGCGGCCGACGCAATACTAGCGATTTCAGAGAAGCGTTCTATTTTCGTTTGAATTGTTGTAATTTCGTGAGAAAGAAAGACGTAGGTAGGTTAGACATCTTGTTAGAGATGAGCTCGCCTTTGTACATAATATAGGTTTTCTATAAGTCTGTTTTGTGTGGTACAAAAACAAGAAATTACGAAAATAAGTGTTTAGCTTAGGTACTATCTACACTAGATATACCATACAATACACGATTTAATCGGTGATCAGGAGTTGGAAATATGAATATTTAGCTAAAATTAAACTTAATATGCGAGGTCTCACGCAATGTACCTCACTGTTTAATTAATAAACAGATTTTTTACAGCTAGAACACAATTATAACTAATAAACACTTAGATACATGGTCACCCTACAAACGACTTCCTTTATATTATAAGATTGTTAGAACATTCATGGTTTAGTGGTCTGTGACGGAAAACTCAGAACAAACACTCGAAAACATTACCCAGCTCCGGGTGCAGTCTGTACTGACCTAGGGTAGTAGGTGGGTGTTCGGTATAGACGTTAAGTTAGATTAGAACATTCTTGATGTCAAAGTCAGTCACTGTTTTGGTTGCAGCACCGCAGTATGATGTGTTTGGGGATGCATGGAGGGATTTAGCGAGAGAATGTGGCAGGTTCTGTGAGGTGATTGTATGACTGTGTTGTTCCTCTATTTTATGAAATTATGACCTAATATTGTATGGCACTTTTATTATTGAATGAATTTGTTATACCTGTATTCATGTTATTGTAATTTTATCAGAAATAATTGAATTATAATTGAATTTGTATATTTGTGCCGACTTGGCATTCATTTATTTATTTTATTTATTTATTTATTTAACACAAATCCACAGCCAGTCGAATAATGAAACTTTCAAATAATACTTAACATAAGGCCAATTAGGGATTTCACTATGTATACATATGAATACAAAGACAAACAATTGTTTCTTACATTACATTACATTACATTACATTCGCTGTAATGACACAAATTATTAATGTAAATAAATAAATTAAATAAATATCTATTTTTTTATTGATCATAAAATCATACAGATTGCTTAGTCAACGTCAATAATTATAATATTAATATTTTTGTATACAACAGCCCGTTCGGAAGTTGTGGGCTTAGGGATGGAGCAAAGAAGGGCAAGAAACTCCCCCGTACCTCTTTTTTGTCCCCAGCCGGGATTCGAACCCGGGACCTCTCCCATGGTAGGCAGATGCGCAACCGCTACGCCGCAGATGTCGTCAGATAAATAATACACTGTGTACCGACTGTCACATAGCTAATTGGATTTATTGTTAGTAGTTTATGAGCAAGTTATGGATAAGATTAAAATATTAATGTTTTGTACGAATGGCACCCTGGGGCACTGGTATATAAAATTAGGTTTGCCGTTGTTCCTCCATTTAGGTTATTATTATTATCCGACATTTCACTAGAGAGTGACTGAGACTGTCGGTCGTTATCGTTTCGTTTCGCTATCCTAAGCGTTTAAAATTGTCTATAGGCACAGATTAGGTAGGAATACTTTGTCAAGAAATGCTAGACAAAAAATAATGGCAACATAATGTTATATAATATATAATATAGGGCACCACTGCGTGTTTTCATTGACAAGCCAATATCATATCATCAAAGAAAAATCACAGTAGTCTTCAAATGTTGCCATCAAAGTTTACATAATCTGAATTGCTAAAAAAGCCCCAGTTTTCCATTCTCAACGAGAAATTAAATCGGCCTCACAGAGACACATCGTGATCTACTCGCATCTCACATCAATGGCATCACGAGCAGGCAATATGCCAATCTTCGGCTCGACGGACGATACTCTAATGCTTTATGATTATGAATGAACGGGTTGTATTTTTAAAAGAGTATTCTGCTGATTGCCGCGATGACTCTTTCAACTTTTGAAGTCGACTGTTTGTTTTTTCGGGAAGACGGTTTTAAATGAGGAAAAAAATGGCATGTGCTGGAACACTCAAGGTGCTACCACAAGTTAATAAAGGTGTTACGCCTTACTAACTTACTAAAGAAATCAAACCACAGGTTGAAATCTGAAAGCGCTTGCCCTGATATTCTTTTCCTTTTGCGTGAAAGAGGTAAATGGATAAAAGGCACTTGTACTACCTTGTACTTTTTTTTTTTTTTTTTCTTTATTATCCATGTTACAAAATGATTTTTTTTTTATAACTAAGTTTACGGAGCAATCACAGAAACCTATTTGGTTTATGCGTGATCTCTGTCGCTCGTTCCAGGGTAATGAACCATCTGCCACATGTTTTGTTGACCTGTCTCAATGAAGCACAGCAGATACATACATACTTGATTTATGCAGTACTTTTGGTATCTTTAGTTGTAAGTTTAATGTTATTTGTGTGTTCCTATTTGCTCCTCATTACTCATTCACCTCTTTCAGAAAAAAGTCACCTTTACCATTTTCACCTCAGAGATTTTCACATTCATAATTTTTGGTTTGTTTATTTATTTATTTTATTTATTTATTTTAGGTCTGCCAACAGACAATACATGTTTTCTTAATATAATTCTTAACAATTTACAATTTAGATGTTTGTCTACTTAAAGGCGAACACAGCCTTACACAGTTTATGCCCCAATGTGAAAAAAGAAAAGTGACTACGCCATCTATTATTTATTACATTTAATTAGCTGACCATATTTTGGGGAATGATATTACGTGGATAGTACCCATCATTATGAACAACTTTTCCCAAGAAACATATAGCCGCAAATGAAAAGATTTTTCGTCCCCCAGTACATTGCCCCGATCAGTTGATTTCAAGTTACTATGGGAGAACCAATTTTTTTTTTCGTTTACGACCATATTTTCCTCGGGGAAAGTTCTTCATAATGATGGGTACTATCATTCCCCAAAATATGGGCAGCTAATTAAATGTCATCCTGTATTAAGATTTGAAAAACTTTCGCATAAAATACCTAACTGTAGGTATAGGTAGGGTGCGTCCGGGATTATGGTACGCATGAAGGGTGGCGTGACGGTAGCGACGGTAGCGTGCGAGTCATTCTATAGTACTGCCAGTATTTTTATTAGCAATACCATGGAACGACAAAATGCCTACCTGTCAAATTAGTTTCCGCCTCTCTCAGCGCGCGGTATGGGAGTGGACCAGAGACTATACAGGGTGTATTTGTTGAATTCCCATAACTTAAGGGTTACATTCTTCAGTCTCAATAAAAAAACATTGTCGAAGAAACATCTGTTCTAAAATGCATAGAAACGGAGAAATGATTTTTTTTTGTAATCTGTTGTACTTCTTTTTCTGCATTGCAACGAGCCCTTAGGTTACAACGATGCCACATCGATCTCATTCATTGAATCTGCGTGCGCTCATCAACTTTCACGATGCATACTTCTTTCTAATTCAATTTCAAAACCATTGCGTACTTGGTGCAAGTTACATTAATTTCAATCCATACTGAGCAGGCGATGTAGTCAATAATTACTGCACGCACACATCGAAACCAAACCAATCCAGCCATAGCTCAAAAGGACAGTCGGATATCTCATTCACTCCTACGCTACCTAACAGTCTCATCCATCTCTCTTCCGCATTTCTTAGTCGAGGGAATGCGACGTAAACATACAAATGCGTTTGTATAGCGCAGGTACAGTCGATTGATTGTATTATTTTCATGGATCCTAATTCCCAGCATCATGGTGATGGTACCGAATACTACCGATTATTAGGGTTTAATCCCCAAAGAGTGAAAAGGAGTCTGAAAAGCGGAGTCTTAGTAATAGGGTCCATTACTAAGACTCCGCTGTCTGTCTGTCTGACAGCAGGCTGTATCTCATGAACTGTTAGTTAGACAGTTGAAATTTTCAGAAATGATGTATTTCTGTTGCCGCTATATCAAAGAATACTAAAAATAGACAAACATACCAATAAAGGGGGGCTCTAATGCGAAAACATGTTTTTTTTAAACAATTTTTGCTTTAATATTGATATTTAATTTCAATAGGTCGACAAGGTACTTACCTTGTACACCTTACAAGTTGTTTTGCCAAGCCAAGTAATGTTTTGGAACCCTTCGTGCTTGGCCTCGTACTTGGCTGATTTTTATTTCCACTATTAGCTAATAGGTATTTGAAAATATGAATGTAGACTTTTCAATCGTCAGATAAGGACTAACGAGAGAATAACGAAAAAGCCTTTAGTTAAATTAATTATTTTTTATAAAATGAAAAACCTATCTTTACTGTTTATTTACACAAACTTGACTTCTGCCACAGATTACTTGTTAGTTGTACCTTGTTGTTTAATTACGAGTAACAAATCTAAAGAACATCAAAATTTGAATAAAGCATTAACAAGTATTTCGTATCCCGCTCAACTGTACCCGCAGGAGCGCAACCTATGAACAAACAAGCAAACCGACCGACCCGGGTTAAGGGCGGGAAGCGAATTTATGGTTTTCATATTAAGAACTATTTTTCAACGGCGATTTTTCGTCCGTTTTTGTTCGGGTGTGAGTTGAAACTACTTAGCTTGTGTTGTGTGTGACTGTGTGTGTGTAGTTTCTATTGCTTCCGTCCGACCGAGCCGCATAAACACACACACACAAGTAAGACTAAAGCGTAAATACACAGACACACACCCTAGTAAGGCAAAAGCGTAAACACACCCAAGTAAGACAAAGGTAGACATGCGAGTCAGCGCAGTAGCAAGAGAGACACACATGATCTTTTATTAAAAGCGCGGGAATTTCATTTTCATTGATTAGCGAGTTCCGACATTGCGACGTTGCCGGACTTTAGTGTAAAGACTTGTTATAGCGAGTATTGAAAAAATATTGAATTATTTTGTATGAAAAATGCAAAAAGTTAAAAAATCGAGTAATTAAAAAACAAGTTTTTACATTCGATTTCTAAAGGTGGTCTTATCAATACCCTAAAGTTATGGGAATTCAACAAAAACACCCTGTATATCCAATTGACTGTTCAACAAACGTTCGCATACGCAACCTATGTACGATGACGGGCCGCCAGACAGTTTCGCAGCGGCCTGACCAATCACAGCTCTCTTACCTCGTCCGCCGCCGCCCGTAAATTGGTGAGTTGTGTTTCAAAGGAAAATGTATCTATGTGCTCTCATCAGGATAAGTGCTCCCTGGTGTGGACGCACTCTAGGTATTTTATGAGAAAGTTTTTCATGCCATTTGATTATTTGTGATGCCTCTGGAATCGGTCGCACCGTCTAACAATAGCCATGAGAATCAGACCAACCATCGCGGCCGCTTTCTAAAATAAACATTTTAACTGGATGATGGATGATGATATGATTTAGGATGACACAAAAAAATATTTTAGAATTTTATCACTGTTATTTAATTTTAAAATATACGCACTTTCTAGCGTTGATGGAAAACATCGGGAGGAAACTTTCGTACTTCCATAGAGCTGTAGCGATGAAAGTGAACTTCTGAATATTGTATTAGACTCGGATCAAAGAAATTCCATAGTATTCAAAATGTCATAAATAGATAAATTTTAGGAACTTTAAAAATAAACGAATAGCTCCATACGTTTTGGTCCGGGCGGTCAGCTGATTTGTATAGAGGTGAAAATTAAAGTTGTCTGATCAAATCGGTTTCATCGTGAAAGTTGCTCAGAATGATGTCCCTAACAACCCCCTAAATATGACTACACCTTTCTGTTACACCCAGTATTTTGCAGTAAAATAGCGTATTATTACTGCTGCTGAATTAATTGTTTTCCTGTCAAACGTGTATTGTAAAAAGTGAATAAAGTGATTATCTATCTATCTATCTCACACACACACACCCTCTCACTCATTTACACACTCTCAAACACACACTATACAATATACACTCTGCATTTCTGAATTGTAACTAGCCTATTATTATTATTTTATTGTTTAATTGTTTTTCTTAATTGTATTATTCTTGTTAGAACCGTCTCAATATCCAAATCTTACCACAAATGCCTCGGACGAGGTACGGGCCTGCGAGCGATAAATACAGGTTATATTTTGTTATGGCAGCAGTCAACCACCATTCTTAAGTGTACCTACCATTTTTCCTTGAATAAATACTTTTACTTTATTACTGGCCAAATGTGGGTGCAGCTGAGCCTCTACCAGACAGTACGGGAAATGCGCGATGAATTTATTTTAGTTTTCCGTCATACAGCAACCGCCAATAAAAGGCTGATTTAGCAAAAATGTAAAATTGAATTAAACATGCACAGAAGGCAAATTCCCGCCATAACCTGCAAACGCTGAATCATTCTGAAATCTACACTAACGTTCTTATTACAAACGCGTAAGGTCTAAAACTGCTATGTTTATGTCCTAAAATTAAATTGTACATCCGGTGACAAAAGTTGTTCGAATAAAAGTTGGCCAACGAGACTTGAGCTCCATTTTGTTTTTAATTGCTTAGCGTGAAGTTCGCCAATTAGAGGGGGACAAAAACTGGGGCTAGCTGTGTGAAGTTAGCGGGAAAACAACGAATCTTTGGTGGCAGTCATTTGTTTTTAGGAGTGTCGCGAAGTTGGTTATCTTATGAAAATAAGTTATAACTTCATGATATTTGTCTTGTGTTATGTCTAAAACAAATCTCTAAGTGGCATATTCTGTCCCTGTCTGTCCCGCGCTACTTTTCACTCCATCTCACTTGTGGGAGTGAGATAGAGTAAAAAGTAGCGCGGGACAGACAGGGACATATACATGATTATATTTATTTTATTTATTTATTTATCCAAATTGATAAATACATGTGTCAGGATCGCATTCTTTCAGCGTCCAGAATATAGTTAGTTTCATTTACCGGTTTTATTTAGCTGATTGACCAATCCTCAGATATCAATTAATTTATCAAATCGAACCAATTCAAATAAATTCCTAAAAAATAACCCGTCTTTAATTTTAATTTCAATTATACTTTATCTAATTCAAATAAATAAATGAATACCTACTTAATTTGCCATGCTGAATTGTCTTGTAATTGTTTATAATACTAATTATCTGTTAATATGTAATTACTTAATGTTATATAATTATTAGTTTTTTATAAGCGGGCTGTGTTCGCCTTTAAGTAGACAAACATCTAAATTGTAAATTGTTAAGAATTATATTAAGAAAACATGTATTGTCTGTTGGCAGACCTAAAATAAATAAATAAATAAAAAAATAAATAGATATCCTTTAGCTGTCTGATTGATAAGAGACATTTGACATTTCATCGAATATTGATTGTCCTTAATTGTCTATCTCTGTTTATCTGGGTATTGCCCAATCTCCTTTTAAAAGTTTTTGCGGGACAAAGCTAACCATTCCTGTAAACGGAGATATGAAGGTTTCCTAGCGAAGTTTCCAATTGCCGCCGTTATTATTATTATTTATTTTTATTTATTTATTTCATTTATTTGCGCAAATGTGGTTACAGTCGTTGGTGCAATCTATTAAAATAATAAAAGTACAGCACATTTAGCCAAATATTGGCATGCAAAATATACACAATTATTTACAATACAATAATTCAGTCCATTACCATTAAAATAAAATTAAATGAATTTGTCAAATAAAAATTACAATGTCAATTAATAAACTAGTCAAAATTTATCATGTCATTTATTAATATAGTCATTTATAATTAAATTAAATAGGATTTGCATTTCATAAAATATTCATCTAAGGAGTAGAATGCTTCCGTAGTGAGTCAGTTATATAGGGTGACATTTAATTAGCTGACCATATTTTGGGTAATTATGAACAACTTTCCCCAAGAAACATATAGACGCAAATGATAAAAAAATTTCGTCCCCCAGTACATTGCCCCGATCAGCTGATTTCAAGTTACTATGGGAGACCCAAAAAGGTTTTTCGTTTGCGACCATATGTTCCATGGGAAAAGTTCTTCATAATAATGGGTACTATCATTCCCCAAAATATGGTCAGCTAATTAAATGTCACCCTGTATAAATATGTGATGAAGTTAGCGTTAGAACGTATCGCATCAAAAATAAATAACACATAAGGAGGTTGGACAATTTACAGGCATTGAAGAAAGCTTTGTTTCAATTTTTGATCGGCAAAGCATACTACACTGTCACAGAGTTTTTAGAGGACAAAAAAACATGCAATTGACATCATATATGATTGTTTGCTTACTGCTATTATGTGTAATTTATTATTTTTTGTAGGACTTTTAATAAAATAATAATAATAATAATAATTACATTTGTATAATTTTATAATTTGACTTTCCAAAAAAATATTATCATTATTGTAATTTAAATTGACATTATATCTTCTCGGTGTGGCTTTTTTCATATTTCTATTTTATAATTGTATTTTTAATAAATTTGCACATCCTTATAGGATAAAATATAGTTAAGTTCAAAAATTGTACATAACATCTTAAGCACCTATATTTGCAAATAAATATCTTTGACTTTGACTTTGACTTTGATAACCTATAGGGACATACAACAGTATGTTACCGTTATTTAACCCCACACCTTATGTGTATCGGTGACCGTGGTCGAAAAAGGCACATTGAAGAAAGGTCCAACGTGTAGTGCGTATAGGACTAGAGCTAGGTATGAGGATTTATTGTTGTCCAATCGCAACCCCTTTCTTAGGTCTCGTAGATTGCGCTACGGAGACAAAGTTGCATTATTAAGCAGTATCTCTGCATTATTTCTGCGTTCCGAACAGTGAACACGACAAATGAGATCCAAAAATCTTTGGGACTTTCTTGTTCGCAATTCTCCCACAGAGGTATTATACGGGCAACGAAAATAGCACAATGTTGAATTAGAAGCAATATCATGCAATCAATTGCCGCAATTTCTTGGAAACACAGTTGCCGGGAAATCATTACCCGAAAAAATGCCTGTAAGCGCAGGTAGGTACACAGATTAATAAAGAGTTAGGAACTTAAAATGTAGAAAATGAAAAAAAAAGGACTTTTATTTTAGCATAACAGTGATAGTTTGAAATAAAAGGGAAATGGTTAAAAGCGGAGGTAGTCTTAAAACTTTATTAAATATACTCCTTTTAATACGTACTGATGTAGTTTCTGACTTTTCCTAATTAAATTCCTCAAAAGTGGATCTCTGAAGGACGGGCTTTGATACCAAACAACATGTTTTATTAAAATTACATTACACAAAAACCCTCTTGGCTTAATGTGAAACTCCATATGATGTTTACACTGGTCGCTAAATTTCCGAACACACTTTGACACAGCTAGAAACCAATCCTAGTTTGTACAAGATAAGGATTACATTCGTACCGCACTGTGGAGTGACTGCGTTTGCGAGGTCCCGAGGTAACGAAGTGGAAAAATAAGCAATTTCGCAAAAAAAAAAAACGGTTCGGAGGTCCCGAATTTTGGTATCGCGTTTTAAATTGTTATTGCAGGAAAACTCGTTTTATGTTCGTCGCAATTGCCGCGAAATAAAGTTCAATTTTGTAACGACAATATTTATGTAATTTTGGTAATTTTAAAGTAACCTTTTTGAAAAAAAAACTGGGTCGACTCAGGACTTCTATTTCTGTGTAAAAAGGACAATGGGTAATGATAACGTGAAGTATTTTATAGTAATCACAAACAAATTTTCCGTCTTGAAAGTTTCGTAACTAAGTATTTTTACTTGCAGTAAAATAGCGTATTGTGCCTGGGAAAAGGCGTGACTACTGGTGTGGTGTTGCCGGCAATATTGTCCGGCAATCCTGCCAAATGCCCCATACTTTCCTAAGGCGTGACGTGACGCTATGTCAGGGAGCACTTATCCAGTGGAGAGCGCATAGATACATTTTCCTTTGAAACACAACTCACCAATTTACGGGCGACAGGGGACGATTTTAGAGAGCTGCGATTGGTCAGCCGCTGCAAAACTGTCTGGCGGCCCGTCATCGTACATAGGTTGCGTATGTGAACGTTTGTTGAATACAACAAACGTTTGGCGAGCCGCATTCCCCGCAGGCGCAGTCAATTGGATATATAGTCTCTTCGCTATGTTATGTATGGTATTAAGTTTGAAACGAGGATATCCTTATCCAGATATCCTCAAAGGCGTATCAAAACATAAAAGTTTCACATATCCCCGGGAAACCATATTTGCGGCATTCATTCCGCTACTAGCGCCATCCATGCGGAAACGTTCTATATACCGTGTTTGTTTTGAGCTTCATAAACAAATAGCGGGAGTCTTTTCACGGCGTAACGTGCAACAGACGTGAGAGAGGTAACTTATATGTACATCAAGGAGGTAGAGTCTGTTCACTTAGATACCGCCGCCATGGCTTATGCAGACCGGCTTGGCACTTATTGGCTCAAAGAATTCAAGTGAACTTGTGGCTTCTAGGATTATAATGCACCTGAAAGGTGGCGTGGCGGGGGCGTGCGAGTCAAATTAGTTCGACTTCTCACTCGTATCATTAAAAAAGACGCAGTCTACTGAATTTGTTATTTTGTATCCAGTATGTCTTGATTCTGCTACATGTACCGAAAATGCTTTTTGGTCCTGCGAAAAACTCCAAGACGAACGTTCACACGACAAACGGACGTGTGTTTTGTAACAAAATTAACCAACATTGCGTGAGGGATCGGCACAGTCTAAGTGAACGAGCTTTACTTCTTAGGGTCATTGCATAGCATGAAGCTTTATATATGTTGGTTGATCATAGCATTAGGCACATCATGATGTGCCTCGCCATTTCATGATATGGCCAAGCCATTACGGGCATATCATGGTATCATGATTTTAATGAAAACATGTATTTTTGAAAGAATTTTTATTCAGCACTCCGTGATGTTTTTTGTGTTATACTTGTCATACGAACACGGAGACTATTCGTCTTTAACTTCGTCGTACTTTAGTCTCCACCTATACTGCCTTAAGAGATGTCATCGTTTCATTATATTTCACGTTTGGGCACATCACGTGCCCAATTCTACGATCGGCGAGTTATCATATCAAGACACACGGCAGTGACACAAGCCAAGTTTCACTGTTTATCGGATTAACTTTAGCAAATATCCAGGAAAGGCGTAACTCTTTTTCCCATACGGGGTGGCACGGTTGCGTCTACGTTTAACCAGTTGTCTTGGTCACACAAGTCCATACAAAAGACAAAATATAAATAAAAATAAAAAACATTTATTTCTTTAACACGCACTATTGAAAAGCAAACACATTCATAATTCATAAAAAACACGTCTGTTTATTCATTAATTTCTTCCCTATTAAATCGTTTTGGCGAATACAATATAGCTTGAAATCATGTGCAAAGGCCCTTAGGGGTTTTAAAATTTTACGAGTACTCTACTTTCTTGAAGCGAATGTTCTACGTTCTGCACTTTCAATGTACGAGTGCCTTATGTATGTATGCATACTTAAAAACCTACGAGTAGAATTTATGCTTCTGGAAGGTAGTTATATAAAGTGCATTCTGCGGCAAAGTTGGTGTATCTGTGCCTCTGCCATCCATTCTGGGAAAAAAGGCTGTATCCGCACACCGGAAACGCAAACGGTTAAGCAACATCTGGGCGAGACGGGTATTGGATGGGTGATCCGTTTCCATGTGGCATTTGTGTCGGGAGCTTCCGTGTTTCGGATGACATTTGCCGTAGATCCTGGCTACTATCGCATCGGTGGTTTCATAAAGCTGTGTCAGAGGCCCGGACAGCGAGCAAGTGACAGATCCCTGGGGCAGCTTGTTAACCTCTGACAGTCGGATTCGGATCAGCCACTATACTCTATCCATTATCCATTGCTTAGAAGCAACTTGACGGCAAACCTAAAACTTCATAAAATACACTTTTCGAGTCGAGAGATTGTCATTGTCCTGGCCGAAAAGGAAAAAAAATGACATTAAAATTAGGGGAAATTAAGTTCTCATCCCCTTGCAATAGACATTAATTGACGTCTTGGTAGCCACTGTCAAAGTCAAGCACTATTTTGTGCTTCTGCGAGCAATAGTAAACACTGGGGATGTCACCAAAACAATCGGAAAGAATCAAAATTTGTTTATACTTATAGAACTAACAGAAGAGTTGTCATCGTCATCACTGCTATCCGCACTTAGAGATATAATTAGTTCTTTTTCAACTATATTCTCTATTCTAATGTCTCTTTGCAAATCTTGTAAAATTATTCCCGATTCACAAATGTTTAAAGAGTGTATCGATTATTTTAATTAATCGTTTTTTTTTAGCAATATCCTCTCACAAACTGGCAAAGATTGAGACCCCGACACCCCTCGCACTGAGCCAGCGTGGTGGAGCATGGCTTAATCTTACTCGTTTGCAATGGCCCTCGGTGGGGACATTAATGGGCTACATGTACTAGGAATAGAAAGAAAGAAGAAAGAAGGAAGGAAAGAAGAAAGAAAGAAACGGTTATTACATTACAGTTAGACAAAAGAAACCAAAAACAGAAAGTTAGACACACACAAATCATCAATAGGCTATGCTCATTCTTTATTTGGCAGTTAGTCTCAAAATAAAGATAAATTTTGGATTTTCAGGAACGCAATATTTAAAAAAAACACAGTAGGGGGGCAATTTTATTTGGATACTCTAGAGATTTGGCTCTCTTGGGAGTTATCAATACCTATTGCCATTCATGTTTCCTAAGAGACCCGGGCACCAGCCTGGGAAGACATTTCTCATTTCCCGGGCAAAATACAGACTCGCTGTCAGACTTTGAGTTACAAATCCGTCGACCGATTGCTTGACTAAAAATGTAAGGATATGTCTAAAGTAGCTTCTATCAAATCGGATCCATATTGAAAGTTGTTCATTCTGAACAACCTTGTAAACGTGAGTACACCTTTCTGTGCAATGAACAAGTAATTCCGTGGAAGCAGCGAACAATATAATTTACTCGAAGTTTCACTATTTTCTCTCGAAACACCATTTTCTTTTAGTTGTTTATGTTGCGTTAAACCACACAGCCACACCTGCCAGCGGCCTGGAGATATGGACTAAATACTATCTCTTGTACAGTTGTACAAGTTGTATATAAACATTGGTATACAAGAATATAAGCTCGCCTTTGTTATGTGCAATAAAGAAATTACGAAATATGAAACACACAGTTTTAGCCCTACACTGGGGTACTCTGTGAAGTACGAGCCAGAAACAGCGACGTTACACTTTAAACATCATATAGTAAAATTATACATAGCTAAACATCCCAACTTGGATTTTTCTTCCCCTCAACCGGGATTTGAATCCGAGTCCGCTTGGCAGGCAGAGACTCCAACTGCAACGCTACAGGGCAGACATGTTTGTTTTAACAAGTCGAAAACACAGCCAAATTAAATCGATGTTGGTCAAAATTAAGTACCGAATCACTGGCTTAAAGTGGGCACAGTTGTGCTTCTACCGACTCGTATGGGGAAAGGCGTGACGCTATATTATTTTATGTTATTATTATTATTATGAGCCTGTAATATCCCACTGCTGGGCAAAGGCCTAGTTAGGTTAGGTTCAATTTAAATCAGGGTAAAGAATTTGAAAAAAAAAACCTGCGACACGCTTTTTCCACACGGACAGGCAAAAGCACAGCTTGGGGGCAGTCATTAGTCCATCTACTTGCCATATTCCAGTAACGGCAGCAACATTATGCATCGTAAACAACTACAAGCACAATTTGCAACAAGATTCACAGATTTTGCGGTTTTGGTTCTACTCTATATCTAGGTCCTAGATTATATTTATTTATTTATTAAATTTTCTATAAATACCTATCATTACAGGTTACACCTAATGAGATAGGTATATTCTACTTAATTTAACTATTTATACATTTATACATCATACTTAATTTAACTATTTATACATTTATAAGAAATCCTCTTTGTAACAAAGAACAAATAAGGTAATTCTTGTGAATTCAGCCAGAGTAACCCTGAACACATCAATACGATCTGTCACCGCGTTGATAACTCTGAACGCTCTCGTAAGCGGCGCGCGCTCCAGCAGGCACGTGCGCGCGCGCGGCACCTGCAGCAGCGGCGGCGGCCGACGGCGCCACACATACCCGTCGGGCACGCACAAGCACAACTGCGACAACACCACGGGATTGCATAGCCTTCCCACCAAAACCTTATACACATAAGTTACCAAGGCCATATCCCTTCTAACCCTGAGCTCATTGTATCCTACCATACCAAGTATAAAGAGTGTAGGATATTCAACGGGTAGAAAGGATACACCCCGTACAGCCTAAAATATAAAAATCTTACAAATTTATTCTGGATACGCTCCAGCATGAGACGATATTTCGTCTCATGCGGTGTCCAGATAATTTCATTCGACTCCAGTTGTGACCTAACGAGAGTATTGTACAGCGTTGCTATCGCATTTACATACCTATACCTATACCTAGATTAGATTACCTAGATATACCTAGATTCTAGGTAGTGATTTTAATTGTCTGTTTATTGTTAACTCAGCCAGCGTGAAGGAGTACGGCACAGTTCATAATTCCTTTATTATTGCAAACCTATTTAAAATAATGAAGTGCAAAAAAAATATGTGTATGTGTAACTGGTTCGCCGACACATCTTATAGAACAGTTCACCATTGTTCGGTCGTTCGAGCGGTGTGCTTCTGCGAGAGAAGGGGTTAAGAGATCTCTTCCAACAAACCAATTACCGATGAATAAACTTAATAGCAGACCAGGGTAGGTATACCAATGTTACTTGAATCTGGGTAAGGCCTGTGCCCTTCGGTGGGGATATTAATAAGCCTCCTAATAAGTTTGACTTGGACATCATTCTTATAAATAGAGTAATAATTATTTATAAAAGATTTATAAATAGAGTCGTTCAGAATGATGTCCAAGACAAACTTATTAGGAGGCTGGTAGGTACATTTTATAACCTTTCTGAGCGACCAACCAATTTGTGACAGTCAAGTGTGTAAATTGTTTAGTGAGTAAAGTTTTATCGCTCAATCTTGACACTTATTTATTGAACATAGAGCTATAAAAACTAGGAATGTACTTAACAATACGCAAATGACAATTTGGTAGGTGGCGTGTACTGACCGATACACTTTCACCCGTTCATGATATTTAGTACTAACTTTATTATGCCGGCCGACTTGGCTTTTAGCCAGTGTCTCTATGATTTTACGTTACGGAAAAGTGACATGAATTTAGTACGGAGAGATTCTGTTTTATAAATAAAATGAAAGTGTGTTATTGTAAATCTTTAATTGTGTTTAGTAATGAGAAAGGAGGAATGGTCTGAAATAGGGGAGGCCTTTTCCCAGCAGTGAGAGACTATGCAGGCTAAATAAAAAAAAAACAAGGAATACAGCCAATCGAATGGAATTAAATACTTCCAATAATAAAACATAGCGTTACGTATTATTCCTAAGAGGTGACAGAGGCACCATTCAGAGCTGTCATTCCGCTATTTACAAAACAATTAATTGATCATTCAAAAATACCTACTGTCAATTTAGCTTAAAAATTTAGGGTATCCTTGCAAAAATTTAGGGTATCCTTGCATAAATTTAGGGAATCCTTGCATAAATTTAGGGTATCCTTGCATAAATTTAGGGTATCCTTGCATAAATTTAGGGTATCCTTGCTTAAATTTAGGGTATCCTTGCATAAATTTAGGGTATCCTTGCATAAATTCTCAGCAAGCTTGAAAATTTGCATTAACGTTAGAGACACCATTATTAATGTACCAGTGTGAAAAAAAAAACACTTTTTCGAACTTTGACCTTGAATAAAACATTTTGCACTCATTAGATCGATGGGAACTTTTCACAATATCATTATAATGGTGTCCCCAACGTTCATGCTTTCCATCTCTTGGAATTTATGCAAGGATAGGTACCCCTATTTTTAAGGTAAAGTGACTGGACTACCATTACAACCACCTGATTATTGAATGGTCAGCGAATTGTAATGTAAGTAGCGGAATGACCCCCAGGTCCTCTAGACACATAAGTAACTCATGAAACAAAAGTATCCATTGTTTTGCATACAGCGAACACTAGAGGCTACTCAAACGAGTATTAGGTCTAATTTGCTGCGACATTTCTGTGACAGCTGTCACGATCAAGAGTACTAAAGCGCGGTGTAACATGGCCTCTGCATTATTTCGGATCATTCCATTTAAATGAGAGATGAGACAACGGGTTCAGGAATAGACTTTATAGGGTGTAACAGAAGGGTGGACATTAAATTAGCTGACCATTTTGGGGAATGACAGTACCCATCATTATGAAGAACTTTCCCTGAGGAACATATGTCGCAAACGAAAAAAAAATATACGCGTGTAGCACCGTACACGTGTTAGAAGTAAAACTTCTGTAGCTAGATCATTAAGTGGTACCTATACTATACACCTATACCTACCTTTAATAAAAGAGATTTAAATTTCCAATTTTGAGATCCAATCTCTGCTTCAAGTTACTTTTAAGTTTCAGACGTCCGATTATTTGAAATTATTTTATACTTGTACTTACTTTTAATACGTCATGTCATTTATTTCCCACCATTCCTTATCTACAATTTGTCGCGCTCGTGGTGATATACTTAACTCATTCAATAGTGTCACTACTATTTGCATCTCGCTCAGATTATATACCATCTGACGTCACGTCTTTAAGCCGTCTCGCTCAAATGTATGCATTGCTTTGCTTGTTTTAGAAATCCATATCGACCCGTGTGACATTGATGAAACTCTTTTCTTACAAACTGTATGGATCGCATCGCACAGCTGTCAAACATAAGTTCCGGTTCCAACAAAGAGGTTGAACGAAGTAGTTTGAGTCATGCTAGATATTAGGCTACTAACGCCATCTAGCGAAAGAGAGTGAGCGCCATCTTGGCCATACCGGAAATCAAGAACTCGTGGAAGAATGCTTAAAATAATTTTTATTTGTTAACGTTTCATCAGGTTTTTCTCTCACTAATTAACATTCTTTATTGTACGAATTTATTATTATCTTATCTGATTAGTTAAAAACCGTATTGAAAATAGTTGCGGTTTTAAAAGTCTTCAGCCGACCCTGACGTCACCGATTCCAATTTCCGTTACATTTCTTAGCCACTCGTGATAGCACCCGCCTAGTAGCAATTGAAAAGCAAATATATGAATAACCCACAGTTGAGAGGTTAAATAAATTTTACCCCCGTGCCCCAAGAAGTTTTACTTCAAAAAATTGTGTCTCCCATAGTAACTTGAAATCAGCTGATCGGGGCCTCTCGGGGCAATGTACTGGCGGACGAAATTTTATTTCCATTTGCGACTATTATGTTTCTTGGGGAAAGTTGTAATCGTCCCCCCAGCTAATTAAATGTCACCCTGTATTTCCAGAAGCTGCCGCGAATGGCTAGCCCCCTGTCACACAAAATGGAGTATTGAATCATTTGCTAAAAGTGGGCACATTTGTGCCTCTAGCACTCCGTATGGGCAAAGGTGTGACGCTATGTTATCTTATCTCATACAGGGTGTAACAGAAAGCTGTAGTCATATTTTAGGGGGCTGTTAGGGACATCATACTGAGCAACTTTCACTATGAAACCGATTTGATCAGAACAACTTTATTTTTCATTCCTCCATACGTTTTGGTCCGGGCGGCCAGCTAGTTTGTATAGAGAAGTGGAAATTAAAGTTCCTCTGATCAAATCGGTTTCATAGTGAAAGTTGGTCAGTATGATGTCCCTAACAGCCCCCTAAAATATGACTACACCTTTCTGTTACACCCTGTATAAGATAAGATAACATAGCGTCACACCTTTGCCCATACGGAGTGCTAGAGGCACAAATGTGCCCACTTTTAGCAAATGATTCAATACTCCATTTTGTGTGACAGGGGGCTAGCCATTCGCGGCAGCTTCTGGAAATACAGGGTGACATTTAATTAGCTGGGGGGATGATTACAACTTTCCCCAAGAAACATAATAGTCGCAAATGGAAATAAAATTTCGTCCGCCAGTACATTGCCCCGAGAGGCCCCGATCAGCTGATTTCAAGTTACTATGGGAGACACAATTTTTTTTTTCGTTTGCGACACATGTTCCTCAGGGAAAGTTCTTCATAATCATGGGTAGTATCAGTCCCCAAAATGGTCAGCTAATTTAATGTCACCCTGTATAGGTTTCTTAACACTATGTTTCGTCATCGTTAGAACGAGTAATTAAACTATATTAGACAATATTTCTTCACGAGAATGTACCACGAGTGAAAAAATGTGCTCTAATAGAATTATAAAATTACTAGATGAAAACCCGGCTTCGCTCGGGCTCGGGTAAAATGTGAATGTGGGTACAAAATGAAGGTAGATATTTCTGTAGTTATCGGTTCTCAAGGAATATTAAAGGCAAAGCAAGGCATAGATTCGTTTAGCATCGTTCATTGTGTTTAATAAATATTGTAAATTAAAACTACAAATGTTTTTACTTAAATAACTTTAATTTAAAATCAACCTTAAAATAAACGAACTTTAATTAACAAAACAAATAGTTTTTAAGGTTTACTCTCGGTAAACCTCTCTGTTATAAAGCACCCAGTCTTTTTATTTACTTTGGAAGGTAAGTATGGTTAATTACACAATAAAGAACAACATTTTTACTACAACAACAACATTATCATACAATTTATCTATACAGGGTAACATTTAATTAGCTGACCATATTTTGGGGAATGATAGTACCCATCATTATGAATAACTTTCCCCAAGGAACGTATGGTCGCAAAAAACAATATTATCATTTTACCAATGCCTTGTGCTGATTCGCTATCATTATTGTACAGGCTATCCATTAAATTGTTATAGTTTTCGGCTCTGAGCTTTGTTTGATTCATTCGAAGAAACAATAATCTTTGAGATTCAATTCTAACATAGGCTAAGACACAATATTCATGAAAAAGTTTTTCGGCGTAAAACAATGGGCTAAAATTTTTACGAACAGCAAGTCTGTACTGATAAAATTGTAGCATTGTAAGGCGGCTTCGAGCAGTTCGCCTTTCTTCTCTGTGTTGAAGATTTTCATGCCATCCAAGTTCTCCATTAGGAAAAAGTAAAGGAAATGCTAATGGGTCAATATTGGGACTGGTTGATTTTAGTGTAGTTAAATGTTGAGAATATTCTTGTACAGAAAAATCTATATTGAATGGAGGTTCGCCGTTATCTCCTACAAAGATGACCGCTACCTCACTATTTGATGGAGTGTTATACCGACGCAAATCAAGTGATTTATGTTTATAAAACTGCATTAATACTGAATGTTTGGGTCGATTTTCTGAGGCTGCTTTTAATTCCTCTTCAGCTAAAATTGCAGCCGCCCTTTTGTATATTTTGACAAAAGGATTGGATACATTGAGCATTGTTACGATTTTCGGCATAATATTATGTTTCTTGCACTCAATTCAATTTTTCACTGGCTTCCTCAATGATTCTGGCTTCTGCCAACAGAAATGTGATTACTTTCTCTGTGACAGAACTGAATGGCACGGTATTTTGTCTGTGAACTATGAATCGACATTTTCATTTTCTTCTATTAAAGCTACATCCACACTATCGTTCCGCACGTTTTTGTTGGGATACCATGCTTAAAACGACCATTATAGCTACATCCACATTTCCTTCGGCATGTTTTTGTTGGGAAACTATGCCTAAAACTACCATTAAGCTACATCTACACTATGTACTAATCGTATACAGAAAAGGAACATGAATGCAACCGCAAATAAACGCAGTTTACCGGTTTCTAACCCTAGAAGACATGTGTGAAGAGACCATTGTCTATGGCTCTAAGTTACGTGGCCAATATGGCGCCTGCGATTTGTCTGTTCAGTAACATTAGAATTTAACAAAATACTCGACAATCCGAATTTTGCGGATATATGTTGTCGACTCGAAATCTATATTTTTTTATGTTTTATTATTCAGGTAAGGTTTTGATTGAGTCTACCGTACCCCTCGACGGAATTATTAATATAGAAATGTCAGACATACATATAATATCATGAAGTTTATGATCACCGCATAATTTGCTAAGTACGCAACGCGTGTGAGTCTATTAATCTAAATAGGCAGTAAAACTATCAAAATAGTAAAACTATACATAATAATGTGCAACATTTAATAACATAAATTTAGGATTTTTTATTAGAAAGAGGTTACATATTAAAACATTTTCATTTTTGAAGTAAGTAAGTAATTCTGATTGCCAAAGATGTTAGGTTTTTTACCGCCGAGATGTCATATTATTAAATATACGTGGAGGACCTATTCTTTAGTAGGTACGATAAAGGTAGTGTACGGTAAAAAACGTGTGTATACCTTTTATGTATTCGTTTAAGTGTTTAATATCTAGGTTGGTGGTACAAACACAATAAAATATTATATTCATATTCATCACACTGCATTAACATCAATCAATATGCTGCTCTGTTTTTAAACAGCTGCAAACGATGTGTGGGTTGAAAGATTGAATTCTGTGGTGCCAATCACGAGGATAACAAAGTGCCTGTTTCCTTAGTAGCAAGCAAGAAGGTTGAATAGCAGATGATGAATTTAGATTCGACCTTATTTGAACGAAACTTTTTGTGTGAATTTTCCGAGGACCCGCCAAGTATCACGTGATCTGAGGTCGCAATGAGTTAACTTACTTTTTGATTGTCATTGGAATTTATGCCTAATTTTCACTGTACTGAAGTGAAATTGCCAATCCTATTGCGCGGCAATGAGAAAAGCATGAAAACTTGGAAATACGCGATTTTTTCAGTTATGAGACCTATCTCGATCGATTTTTTACCCCCAAAAACCTCTACATTGCAAATTTCATCTAAAAACTTCATATACCTATATCGTTAATCGTTATATAAACAAATATAAGTATTAGGTATTGGCTACCGCTCGGCTCGGACCAACCGCCTCGCGTCGCGGACACCAATTGGAAGATACCTATTACAATTTACAACAAACAAAAACTATATTTTCCATGTTTTCCCAGCGCAACTCTTGTTACACAACGCAACACATAAAGCCAACAATTTTCCACATCCCCATCACAGCAAACCAGGGAGCACTTATCCAGTGGAGAGCGCATAGATACATTTTCCTTTGAAACACAACTCACCAATTTACCGGCGGCGGGGGACGAGTAAAGAGAACTGTGATTGGTCAGCCGCTGCGAAACTGTCTGGCGGCCGGTCATCATACACAGGTTGCGTATGCATGTTGAATACAACAAACGTCCGCCGCAGGCGCAGTCAGTTGGATATAATAGTCTCTGCAGCAAACCTTCCGCTGACTACGAAACCGCCCTATGGCGATTTTTATTTAAATTCCGATCAGACACTAACCAGCACTAGGCACTGTTTATTGCTTGGGCCGAGGCCAAAGCATTCAATTCAGCTTTTAAAAATAAAGCAGTCGCTTCCCCTCGAGAAGAGGAAATCTTGGAAAAAAACGCGGCGTGTTTTTATTGCGTCATTTCAGTCAACTAGCGATAACGATTGTAACGATGGAGTGATAGTGACGATAATGATAACTGTCAGCATTTAAAACCAAGGGTATGTTGTGTTGTAACAGTGAACCGAAACCACTGTCATTAAAAGAAAATGTTTCTTTTTAAGCGACTTTCAAAAGGAGGAGGTTTACAATTCGTTCAGATGTTTTATTTTTTAATTTTTTATGTATGTGCCCCGATTGCGCCTAGACAGATAGACCGATTTGGAAAATTATTATTTTTGTTTGAAAGGGTATACCTTCCCATTGGTACTGTGGACCACCAGGTCAGGATCTGATGATGGGATCCTGGAAAAATCGAGGGAACTCTTCCCATTGCTACTGTGGACCATCAGGTCAGGATCTGATGATGGGATCCTGGAGAAATCAAGGGAACTCTTCAAATATTATAGGCAGACTACCGAGTTATTTTGCCAAATATAGCAGAATTGTTGTGTCTGTTCTAATCAAGGTTCTAATAGTCGGAGAGCTAAATGTCATACAAAAATGTCTCGTAGGTAATTTTTTCCAATCTAGTTTAGGTGTAGCCATGTCACAACTAGAACCCGTTTTTCGTCCGAACGAGGGCAACATAGTCATTTCTTATTGTACTAAGCGCTCGATAAAAAAAAAACAGATAAAAAAAAATACGCGTATAGCACCGTACACGTGTTAGAAGTAAAACTTCTGTAGCTAGATCATTAAGTGGTACCTATACTAATACACCTATACCTACCTATACTAAAAGAGATTTAAATTTCCAATTTTGAGATCCAATCTCTGCTTCAAGTTACTTGTTTCAGACGTCCGATTATTTGAAATTATTTTATACTTGTACTTACTTTTAATACGTCATGTCATTTATTTCCCACCATTCCTTATCTACAATTTGTCGCGCTCGTGGTGATATACTTAACTCATTCAATAGTGTCACTACTCTCAGTCACTAGTCACTACTATTTGCATCTCGCTCAGATTATATACCATCTGACGTCACGTCTTTAAGCCGTCTCGCTCAAATGCTTTGCTTGTTTTAGAAATCCATATCGACCCGTGTGACATTACATCTTTTCTTACAAACTGTATGGATCGCATCGCACAGCTGTCAAACATAAGTTCCGGTTCCAACAAAGAGGTTGAACGAAGTAGTTGAGTCATGCTAGTTGTATTTGTTTGTCCCAGCCAGCGGCGGCGGCGGCGCCATCTTGGCCATACCGGAAATCAAGAACTCGTGGAAGAATGCTTAAAATAATTTTTATTTGTTAACGTTTCATCAGGTTTTTCTCTCACTAATTAACATTCTTTATTGTACGAATGTATTATTATCTTATCTGATTAGTTGAAAACCGTATTGAAAATAGTTGCGGTTTTAAAAGTCTTCAGCCGACCCTGACGTCACCGATTCCAATTTCCGTTACATTTCTTAGCCACTCGTGATAGCACCCGGCTAGTAGCAATTGAAAAGCAAATATATGAATAACCCACAGTTGAGAGGTTAAATAAATTTTACCCCCGTGCCCTAAGAAGTTTTACTTCAAAAAAGGACGTATGAACTTTCGTGCGGATTCCAAACAACCGAGTTAGATTCAAGTTTGGTTCTCACTAGGACCGTGTAAAGCAACTGGACCACACCCAGGTTCCGGAATCCCTTACTATTCCGTAACACAAACCCCAATCTTTTAAATGCGTGGGCTCGAACCGGTGAGGCCTTTGCCCAGCAGTTATTGTGCACTGCCTACCTTTTCATTATTTTCCTTTCACGCCTGGTTTGCTGGAAGGAACTCATTTTTAAAGTTAAGCTCACCTTTGAACATGTTTTGTTTGTTTTCTTTTATTATTGTGTGCAATAAAGAATTGTGAATTGTGAAATAATCTCAGCCCGGGATTTTCATTAGTGCCTAATTTATTCAAACTCCGACTACATATCCAAGTCCGGTTGAACTATGCGGGTGGTCTGTTGCCCAGAATCCCAGATTACTCTCCCTCAAAACAGATAGTATAGTATTTTATACAATAAGTATAGTAGTCTCGGCCTCGGTCCCGCATCGAGAGATCAAAGGGAGAAAACGGTGGTAGAGTTGCGTTACAATATCGACAGTCACACCGAGTATAGATACAATACATAATCCATGCTTAGAAGCAATTTGACAGCTAACCTAAAACTTCATAAAATCCACTTTTTAAACACTAGGGATGTTACCAAAACAATCGGAAAGAATCGAAATTGTTGATTCAATTGAACTAACAGAAGAGTTGTCATCGCCATCACTGTTAGAGATATTATCATTTCATTTTCAGACATATTTAAGGTAACTGAAGAATCAATTCTTCTTTTGATTAATCGATTTTTATGAGCAATATCCCCTCACTAACAGGCTAAGATTGATCTGTCAAGTTGCCTGTTATACCTATTAGATACACTATACTACGCTACAACTGTGGACTACCAAAGAAATATGAATAAAGAGGCATGAGGTTGTACAGGAATATTATGTGTAGTAGAGGTTGTCGGGACACTATTTTGAATATCTGAACATGAATCGATTTGTTCACAAACGTTTATTTTAGACATCTCCATAAAAACTTGGATTTGTCGTCTGCACATCGTTCTTTTACTCTATGCTCAGATCTCAGATCAATGAAACTCTTTGTGGTAATCCTTTGAGAGGAACAGTCAACTTTTGAACGGAGTCGCAAGGACTCGTCACATCAAAGATGGTGGGCAATGTTGCGTGAACTGAATATTTCATACTATAAGTAGCTAACTAGGTAACTAGCAGTAGTAGGTACTAGTACTAGTAGTACTAGGTAGCTAGTAGGTAACTCTCCGTACCTTCGCGAAGTGTATTCAGTTGGGCTTTATTCATAACAAGTAGAGAAGCGCCGACTAGTCGGCTTATTTATTCATTAATATATTTATTTATTTTTGCATAGAAACTGTGTATGTATAAGGAATTCAACCCTTAATTGATTGCAGCTATAAAGGTGACCATTCATTTTGGGCCCAAAACCTAAAGTGCCGGCCAAAGAATTTAATAAATATTTTGTTTTTTGTTTTATGTATTTATTAGTAAGTAGTCTATTATTTTAATATTTATCGTTGTGCACTTATGTAGGTCTACCTTTTATTAAATTATCCTCTCCATCCTAGGTTTGCTGGAAGAGATCTCTATTAGAGATAAGCTCGCTTTGTACATGTTTTTTCTAATATTAAGTGTCTGTATTATGTTTTCTGTGCAATAAAGTATAAAGTAAAAAGTAAAGTAAAAGTAAATATATTTTTAAGCGATCATCGTCCGTAACAATTGTTACTATGGGACCAACACCGTAGGACACATACTTTAGATGTGGTGAGACATTGAAGTTTTCGATTTTCCCATACATTTCGTTGAAAAATTTAATGTTTGCAACTTGAACCAAATAAATATGCCTGATGTTAATGATTAAAAACTACATGTTTGCGATTGATTAGCTGATCATATTCAAAAGGTATAATTTTTTTTCATTGATTTATATTTATTTATTTTTTGCCCGAAAACATTCCAATTATAGCGCTATGAACGACGTGTTTGGTTAAAATACTGCTGCTATTAAGAAAAGTATCAGTTAATTTTAATGATCTGTGATAAAGATCACCTAAAATATTGACATTATGATGATGACGTCATACAAAGAATTGATCACATCAATGTGGTCAATCATTTGGAGTATATTTTTAAGTGGCCGGATCTTTTGATTTTAGGCCTAAGCTTGTATGAACCCGCCCTTTACAGGATCATCATAAGAATATTTTCTGACAACTCGATTAATCATAAATCGACTAACATCATTTTAAACTTGTAGAACCTAATATGACAATGTGGGCTATTCTTGAGGTGTCAAAACCACTAAACTTGATGAACTAAAGGCTTTAAACTGACAACCTTCAAATCCAACAGCTCTTGCGCGGTGGCCACAGATTCTATTTTCAAAGACACGTTTTTAATTAGTTTAGTTAGTATAGTTCGTGTCGCCTTCGGAATCGCAGGCAATGACCGCATATCAAGTGTGAGCAACGCAGATGTAAACTGAGCGTTACCAACATTACCAATGTCACCCTTATCTTAAGGGCCCGACTGATGTCATCCTCTACCAAAAGCAATGATCGCCGATTAGTCGGCCATTTTCGGCCATGTTCGGCCAAAGTCTAGTCGGTCCATCTCTAGTAACAAACAATGTATGTTTGGAGTGACTCGGGATATTTACAAACATTGGTTGTAATCATGTGTATTTATAATAATAAAATACACGACCGTCACGCCTTTTCCCATACGAAATGCCAATGGCATAATTATGCCCACTTTTCCCATACGAAATGCCAATGGCACAATTATGCCCACTTTTCCCATACGAAATGCCAATGGCACAATTATGCCCACTTTTCCCATACGAAATGCCAATGGCACAATTATGCCCACTTTTCCCATACGAAATGCCAATGGCACAATTATGCCCACTTTTCCCATACGAAATGCCAATGGCACAATTATGCCCACTTTTCCCATACGAGATGCCAATGGCACAATTATGCCCACTTTTCCCATACGAAATGCCAATGGCACAATGATGCCCACTTTTAGCCATTCAATACTCTTTTACGTGACAAGGGGCTAACGCATTGCCACATATATAAAACAATGAAGGTTTCAACATGTTCGGTTGCTTATCGAATAACGGTAGATAAATAAATTCGCATTTAACTAAATAAGTTTACCGACAACAAACACTAAAGTCAAATAGAACTAGCATTGAGTGTCACACGTCACACACTCGATACATGAGACCATTTTGTATATTTAACTCTGATGAATTTGTATATTCGATGAATGTTTTTGTTTAGGGTTCCGTACCCGAAGGGTGCCAAACGGGATCCTATTACTGAGACTTCGCTGTCCGTCTGTCTGTCACCAGGCTGTATCTCATGAACCGTGGTAGCTAGACAGTTGAAATTTTCACAGATGATGTATTTCTGTTGCCGCTATAACAACAAATGAAAAGCAAAATAAATTTAATATTAAGGGGGTCTCCCATACAACTAACGTGATTTTTTGCGGTTTTTTATAGACAATGGTACGGAACCCTTCGTGCGCAAGTCCGACGCGCACTTAGCCGGTTATTTAATTCTACGGTATAAATTTTATGGGTCACCACAATCACATATAAAAGCCATAATTAGAAGTTGAGTGGAAGAGAGATTATGTAGGTAATTTATATAACCTAAATGCCGGTGTTCTGAGCAGAAAATTGTGGTCATACCAGAGGTAATACGGTGCAAAAAGTTGTTAAGTATATCTATTGGTTGTTGTACGTCTTAATAAATAAATATCGACACCATAATATCAATTCCTTGGGATCGGCCGCGGACGTATTGTTATTGGTGGTGACAAAATAGTTTCGTGCCAAAATGCGAAGTACAGGGATGATGGTGAAAATACGTTCACCCATCTGACAAATCGTATATATGTCGGCGGCCGATCGTAGAATTGGGCACATCATGATGTGCCCAAAAGTGAAATATCATGAAACCTGCGGTAGCTTAGGTAAAGACTAAAGGGGGCGAGCGCAGCAAAGCCCCCGTATAGTCTTCGTGTTCGTTTGACATGTATAACACAAAAAACATCACGTAGTGCAGAATATAAATGCTTTTAAAAAGACATGATTTCGTTAAAACCCGCCACAATCATGATGTGCCCAGTAATTGCTTGGGCATATCATGAAATGGCGGGGCACATGACGGCACATCATGATGTGCCCGATTCTACGATCATCGGTCGCAGGGCTTGTTTACCGGTTTATTTAAAGAGCGTAATCAGCTCAGGTACATGAGGAGCGTTTCATAAAGGTTTGGCTCTACCTTAACCCCAAAAATAAAGGTTTTACTCAAAGAGCAAAATTATAAAGGTTTTGTTCAATAAATCGGTTTTTAACCTGTAAAACCGGTTTTTTCGAACTCTTTTTGATGTTTGCCGCCAGTGGCCGCCCACCACCAATGTTGCGATTGGAAATTACACAATTTTATGTTCACTACACTGGTGCTACGTGCTGCCGTGCCGACACTGCCAGCCGTGTCTTCTTTTGCCACTGGCAACTAACAAACAACAATGGGTAAGTTTTTAGTCTTTTGGTTACATTGACCCTGTAGACGGAATACTGATCCTTCTTATTTTTATCTTTTTAAGCTATAAGTTTGATGATCAATCTCATAAACTCAGAAATCCTTGTTAAATGCTTTACAGAAATAGTGTTTTACATGCTCTATTCAATTTATTCTATCCCTAGTTCTCGAGAATTCCCGGAAAATCCAGCTCGATAAATGTCGAGAACTAGAGAGAGAAGGTAGGTATAGGTACTTTCGTTTCTGGGCCCTCTTTGTACCAAATAGCATACACAGGTTGTAGTCTCTGTTGGTATTATTTAATATTTTTATAAATTTATATTTATTTACAGATCCAGACGTAGAAAATGATACCGAATCGACGATTGTGAAATATCACAATCCCTACTGCCAGCACTGAAAAAGCTAACTATGTTGAAAACGGTAGATTCAGATGCAGCTCTACCAAATTGCAGCACGCGAGTTATGAAAGGTGATTCTGAGCCTACTGATGAAGATAATCAGTCCGAACCTGACGTAGATTGTATTGTGGCGTCACCTATCAGGCGATCCACATACTGACATACATGATGAATGGCGCTAGCAAAAAGGAACTCAGCAGTTGGCAGAAGTCACGACAGATGTCATAGCAGTAAAACAGAACGCACAACAATGCAAAAACAACTGACAATCGACCCTACGTCGTCGCTTCACTGGTGACCCTCGACATTGAACACGCAGCAACCTTCTTCTACCTTCCGAAGACTTCTTCCGCAGCCATCTGAAGACGCATTCCTGCAACCACCTCGGAGCCAACTTCTCATTCATCCTCCCTCATCTGCAGCAGAGCACCTATAGCTTGGCCGTTTCGTTACTTGCATTTTCCAATTTAAGCTCATCTGACGGTAGTGAAACGGCCAAGCCACATATTTTGAGTAAGGTGTTATAGTTTGTGAAGTTTGGGCTGTACAGTTAAGGCGTGTAGAGTTAGAAGCTTGGCTCTACTTGAAATCTGATAACTTTTTATTTCCCTCTTCTTGTAAAAAATGTAGCCAAAAAACACTAAACCCCCTTTTTGTTACACCATATTATCGACATATTACGGCTTACCTAATTAAACAGTTTTACAAAACTTTGGTCGGAGTCCACGTAAGAAAAAAATTGGAATGTTGTTTTTTTAACCGACCTCCCAAAGGAGGAGGTTTACAATTCGTCCGGATGTTTTTTTTTATGGATGTGCCCCGATAGCGCCTAGACGGATGGACCGATTTGGTTTTTATTTTTTGTTTGAAAGGGTTTACCTTCCCATTGGTCCCATTGACACCAGGTCAGGATCTGATGATGGGATCCTGGAGAAATCGAGGGAACTCTTCAAATATTATAGGCAGACCTATAGTGATTTTTGTGTTTTTAATAATAACTCGTGCATTTACTCACGGTAAGCATAATATTGTGATGCGGAACTGCTGATGAAGACCACATATGGCCACCAGAACTGCTCAATACTAGGTACAAATACAATGCGTGGCTGACGGGCAGGCAACGCATAGCCTGAACCGGTGGCCCTAGAGCCATGAAACTTTGTACAGAGGGTCCTTAGTAGCGTGAGGGGGTAGCACTGAGATGGGATTTGACAAAATTAATTCCCCAAGGGGGGGGATAAGGGGTTACATACAGTTTGTATTAAACTCAATCTAATCAAATAGGTTTTATGGAAGTCGGTTTTTTCTAAAGTTTACTTTTTGTTTCAATTATAATTATAAACAATGCCAAAAAACAAAATAAAAAACCAATTAAGTATCAATATCAGATTAAGTTAAATAAAGAAAGAAAGATAATTGCCACTTTTAAAATTCGAGATAATCTCGAGATTGAGCAAATTTTGACGTCATTTTTAAGCAAAATTAGTTTAATTTCGAATCGTAAAAGTGGACATTATACATATATATGTATTTAGTACGAGATATCATATACATATAACAAATTATAGTAACACGCAGGCTCGAGCCATTGTCATTCTCCAAAATTATAAAAAAATAAAAAAATACATTAAAATTAGTTTGACAGTGGGTACCAACGTCAAAAATTAGACATTCATTGACGTCTTGGTACCCACTGTCAAAATAATTTTAATGTCATTTTTTTATAATTTTAATGTCAATATTGTTCCAAGGACTCTTTTGTCCTTACGCTACCGTGGGTGGTAATATTGATTTCATTGATTAAATTGTTATGATTTAAATAAATCGTTTTATTTTTCACTTATTTATTATACAGTGTATTATTTCTAAACAACAATATATCCTCTACTATAGAGTCTTTTAACAATAACCTTAAATTATTGAGCACGAATTTAACGAATAATTTGCCTATCGACGCTGACTTATGTTGGGGGGTGGCTAATGATAATATGTTTGAAAGAAAATATAGTTGTGGGTCACTAATTTTCTTTTTTTCCAAAATTCGAGACGAAACACTAGGTTCAATTACTAACGCTTCAAAGTTCAAGTGCAAATTGCTCGCGTTTAAACAAGTTGAAACCTGCCCTTCCCCTATCCCCTGCCTGCTCTGCGTGTGTGCGTGCCGTACCTTTCGCAGTTTTGGCTTAAACCGGTTTATTTGGGTTTTTTAACCGCTCTCTTCTCAATTACGCTCCGAGCGATTTTTTTTCTAAAAACCTCTATAAACCTCTATTAACCGGTATTTTTTAAACCGGTTTCAAGCCCGTCGCCGACTATACATGTTTGTTTGCCACTTGTTTTGTTTTCTCTTCTATAGTTGATTTTATTGTGCTTTCTAGCCGGAAGTATTTCTGTAACTATTTATTCAGTACTGCTTGGCAGCGTCTAGTCGTCACTAGCTTTCACAGATAGGGTATATTATGAAAGTAGGTCATATTACACTCCATTTGCTACCCACTGGTATTATCAGATCATACATAGCATCTCAGACGCTCGGCAGTCGAGCGTATATCCCTATCCGATGATAGGATGCTGCTCATCGCGCCATCTTTTGGTCACAGTATCTCTAAGTATGCCTAAAGGAACGTATGGTGTATTGTAACGGAAAACTGTACCTACTCTTCTAAGGAGATCATTTTATTAGGGTACCGTACCCGAAGGGTGCCAAACGGGACCCTATTACTGAGACTTCGCTGTCCGTCTGTCCGTCCGTCCGTCCGTCCGTCCGTCCGTCCTGTCTGTCACCGGGTCCGTCTGCACGAACCGTAATAGCTAGAAAGCTGAAATTTTCACAGAATGTGTATATGTTGCCGCACCAACCACAAATACTGAAATACGAGAGATATTGCAAATTAAAGGGGGCCCCGATACAAGAGACGTGTTTAGATACACTTACGCATTTCAAAATGGAGATCTTGACTGAAACTGTTTATTTATTGTCATAGCAACCATGTCATAGACACATATACTACACATTTAAATATGATAGCATATTTCGCGTCAACCCACATGGTTGTGGTTAGCCGGTGCGGTATGATGTAGACTCTCAATCCGGAGGTCGTCGGTTCAAATCTCGTGAAGGCTTTTTGTTTATTTTTTTATTGTTTTGAGTGCTTTTGATTTGTTGTACGATGGTACGGTACCCTTCGTGTGCGATACCGACCCGCACTTAACCGATTATTTATTATCATTATTATTACGAGCCTGTATGTCCCACTGCTGGGCAAAGGCCTCTCCCCCCTCTTCCACTCTATTCGATCCTGAGCGGTCTCATAATTTCTTTATTGCACATAAACAATAACACGGGCCAACAATACATAGTAAAAGTACAAAGGCGAGCTTATCTCTAGTAAGAGATCTCTTGCAACAAACGAAGTAAGAATGAGGCAGGTGGATTGCTGAGTATGGAGTTATTGGGGTCATCGGATAATCCCACGTGGTCTGGTTTCACGCTTGCTCCTCGCACAGGCAGGAGATGCAGGTTCTTATCCGGCGCTGACAATGTACCGATGAGATCAGTAGGTTATCTTAAGTACATTATCAGACGTTCTAACGGGGAAAAAACTGTGAGGAAAACATCATTAACGCATAGCTGCGGCGATTAGTTACTCAGTCACTCAAGCACTTAATATTATATCCCCCATCCCTTTCCCTCCCCTCCTCACTCCTCTCCTTCCTCAACATTCAATATCACTATCTTTCTCCGACACACTCTCACATACACTCCACATATCACACATCACACTCGTTCAACACCTAATCTTAAATAAATTTCTTTTACTTAAATTTCTTTAGAGGTTGAAACCTCAAAAACTAAATTATCACATTGTATTTGTTTGTGCTTTTTTTTCATTAAGTATAGTTTTTTTTTTTTTACCGTTTAACGTCTTAGTTCCTAAACTTATATTTATGGACATCTGTTATTGGCCTGCTTCACTGTACTGTTTCGTATATGTTATATTTATACTGTAATGTGCTGTTGATGTCCCAAATAAAAATAAATAAATAAATAAATAATTGAAACAAAAAGTAAACTTTAGAAAAAACCGACTTCCACAAACCCTATTTGATTAGATTGAGTTTAATACAAACTGTAACCCCTTATCCCCCCACCCTTGGGGAATTAATTTTGTCAAATCCCATCTCAGTGCTACCCCACGCTACTAAGGAACCTCTGTACAAAGTTTCATGGCTCTAGGTCCACCGGTTTAGGCTATGCGTTGCCTGCCCGTCAGCCACGCAATGTATTTGTACCTAGTATTGAGCAGATCTGGTGGCCATATGTGGTCTTCATCAGCAGTTCCGCATCACAATATTATGCTTACCATGTGCATTTGCACGAGTTATTATGAAAAACACAAAAATCACTATAGGTCTGCCTATAATATTTGAAGAGTTCCCTCGATTTCTCCAGGATCCCATCATCAGATCCTGACCTAGTGTCAATGGGACCACCCTTGAGGTATTACCTATACGCCGAAAAAAGATTTGTTCAAATCGGTTCATAATTGGCGGAGTTATCGCGTAACAAATATAGAAAAAAAAAAAAACATACGGGTCGAATTGAGAACCTCCTCCTTTTTTGAAGTCGGTTGAATAGATGGGCCGGCCCTATGTCACTCAAAATGCAGAAACGATAAAACCGTAAAGGAGGATGCAAACTCTTTGGATAAATAATACTAATAATTGAAACAAAAAGTAAACTTTAGAAATAACCGACTTCAACAAACCCTATTTGATTATATTGAGTTTAATACAAACTGTAACCTCTTATCCCCCCCCCCCTTGGGGAATTAATTTTGTCAAATCCCATCTCAATGCTACCCCACGCTACTAAGGAACCTCTGTACAAAGTTTCATGGCTTTAGGCTCACCGGTTTAGGCTATGCGTTGCCTGCCCGTCAGCCACGAATTGTATTTGTACCTAGTATTGAGCAGTTCTGGTGGCCATATGTGGTCTTCATCAGCAGTTCAGCATCACAATATTATGCACGAGTTATTACTAAAAACACAAAAATCACTATAGGTCTGCCTATAATATTTGAAGAGTTCCCTCGATTTCTCCAGGATCCCATCATCAGATCCTGACCTGCTGTCAATGGGATTAATGGGAAGGTAAACCCTTTCAAACAAAAAAATAATTTTCCAAATAGGTCCATCCGTCTAGGCGCTATCGGGGCACATACATAAAAAAAACAACATCCGGACCGGACGAATTGTAAACGTCCCCCTTTGGGAAGTCGGTTCAAAATGTACACGACTGTACCTCTGCCACCCCGTATGGGAAAAGGCGTGACGCTGTGTGATGTTGTATTGTTTTATACTCTTAAAAGATGCAGTTACTTGACATTTAATCACAGGAGAAAATACACAAATACGTTTCCATTGCGAGAGTGATTAGCTGATAATAAGGGATGACGGACTTATACAGGGCTAGCAAGGGTGCCTTCAAGACGGTCGCAAAAAAACACGGTTTTTGCTCACTGTACCGAATGAATATAGAAAAGTATCACCCGCCATATGGTAAGGAAATGCAACATCAAACCTATTTATTTACCTTATTTATAATAGGTCGGGTAAACTGTCTTTCCGTATTTTGTTTGTAACTAAATTTCTTTGGATGTATTAATTGTATCCTGGCTGGTTTTGATGTCATTAAAAAGGTTATATTTCAAAAAAGGAATAGTTATAATGAAATGTTCTTTCCGACCATTTTTCATTTGTTTTTCTTCGTGTCAAAATGAAGTGAATTTAATGGAGAAATTCAATACCTACATTTTAAAGTTGTAGAAAAAAAGGAACGCATGCAACGATGGCCGTGAAAAAAAAATGGTGTTTATGAACCTAATACAATGAAAAGTAGCACTAAGTTTAAACCCAGAATTTTTTAAGTCAAAGATGCAACTTTTTGTTCGAGCCGACGGTCTTCATACAAAATAAGAAGAAACTTTTTACCCGAATTAATATGTACATTGTGTAAAGTAGTTTATTGTTTTATCTAACTTATTTGCCTTTGTCATGTATTCTACACTTTTCATTGTAAAATGTATTCTTTTGTGTAATAAAATAAAGGATATTGAAATCTTTCTGAGATACCAAATGAAGAATGATTTTATGAATTGAACGCAACAAAAACGACAATGTTCTCCATAATTTACTTCCATCATTCTTTCCAGGTCAATGAGACCATCAGTACATCAATCAAGCTATCTCGGGGGATAGCTGTGTCAGGCCTACAGTAGGGCCATCGAGATAAAGCAATGAAATGGGAGAGACAAATCTCGCTTTTCCTTTCTTTCGATGTTTTGACGTTTGACATTCATTATACTCTGTTCGTTCCTTTATTTGACTTTTGGCAGTTGACTCATTGCGTACAGGAGGCGGAGGCCCACTAGACTAGAGCACCATCATCATCATAGTCATCAAATCACCTCAAGACATTATAATTTCCAGGTTCTCAAATGAGAACCTGACCACTTGACACTGGGAAAATTAACCTCAAAAGAGGTTAGGACGCCATTAATAAAAAGAAGAAGAAGAAAGAGCTCTATACTTACTATGTCATTCTTAGGGTTCCGTACCCGAAGGGTGCCAAACGGGACTTCGCTGTCCGTCTGTCTGTCTGTCTGTCTGTCTGTATGTCTGTCTGTCTGTCTGTCTGTCACTAGGCTGTATCTCATGAACCGTGGTAGCTAGACAGTTGAGATTTGCACGGATGATGTATTTCTGTTGCCGCTATAACAACAAATACTAAAAAACAAAATAAATTTAATATTAAGGGGGGCTCCCATACAACTAACGTGTTTTTTTTTTTTATAGATAGTGGTACAGAACCCTTCGTGCGCGAGTCCGACTCGCACTTGGCCGGTTTTTAATAATTTTATTGTTTTGTTACTTTATTCGTTTTTCCTGATATATTTTTTTCTCTTCTCTTTTACAGGTACGGTCTGAAAACCAGCGCTGTGAGCTAGAACATGTTTATGCTACTCACAGCAAACGCTGAGACCGTCCCTTTTTTTTCTTATTAAACTAATGTACCCTATGTAACTGTACTTTTTATGTATATTTTTAAGGCAAAATAAACTATTTCTATACTATTCTATTCTACAGCTTTCCAACGCTGTTTCGGTTTAGGATGATAGGTGGAACTAACGCTTCGTGATATGTTCGTTGCATTAAGTAGGGTAGAAGTGGCGCACCCCTGGTACGTACATTTCACTCACGCACCATAAGATCGTTAGAGAAGGAAGACTCTACATATTATAGCTTTCCGACAAACTTTTCGCCCGCGGTGACAGGTGGAACTAAAGCTTGATGACAGGTGCGTTGCGTAAGTTGCATAGAACTGGCGCCCTCCTGTACACGTCACTCAAGCGCCAAAAGATCGTTGCAAGACTGCATGCAACATTTTTTATTGCAGATGTCAAAAGGGTTTTGAGCTGTCAAATGTTATTAAAAAAAGTTAAAAACGTTAATTCAATCGCTGAATACACTATATTATTGAAGTACATTCCTCTTACATCCGTTTTCAATGAGCTATCTATGCACAATATGCAGACAGAAGGGTCAGACATAATTTCCTTATGCGCAACTGTCAAATAAAACTCTAGTAATGCAATAATCTAGATAGGTTATTGAAAATGGACGTCAGAGGAGATACTTTCAGGATTTTAGAATTTGTACAGAGACAATGTACAGAGGCCAGCAAACCATTGGAACATGCAAGGAAAGCTAGAAAGTTATGCGGGGGAAATAAGACCTGCCTGCGCGTACAATACAATTATATATTATGTTAAGTTACTAAGATATTGTGAAGGTTTGCTAACGCTGTTTTCTATCAGAATTGAAACCTATTTAAATCTCTTTATCCTTCCTCGTTACGACAAAAAAAAGATGGCAGCTCTAGGAAATGGCGTTATTAAAAAGTTTATTTGCTGAGGACCACGTAGTGTATTGCGTTTTAATACAGCCGCTTTGAGATCCAGGCATAATATGGTTGCAGTACGATTGTAGACCGTATGAGGCACGAAATAGGCTACACAAAGTTCAGAAGGAGCGTAGTTTGTGTCTTTGTGAATTTGATATGAAGTTTAATAAATAATAATATCATTAGCATCATCGTGATAGATGCCTAAGATACAAGTTGTTTGCACAGAATACTCTAGCAATGAAGGAAACATTCGTGAGTAAACCTAAAGGCAGAAACAACATTCCTGTCCTGCCTTGGTTTGCTGGTAGAAATCTCTCTTTAGAAATAAGCTCGCCTTTCTTGTAATTGTATTTTTTTTTTATGTTTCTGCGCAATAAAGAATATGAATATATATGAATATGAGGGAAATATGAGTTAGTGAGAGATAGAAAGAGAGAGAAATTCTCATCAGAGATAAACTCGCCTTTAGCAAGGAAGAGGATAAACTCTCATTTCTTTGACGTCTGATAACGCTAATCTCATCTTATGGACCACTATTTTATACTTTTTATTATTTTAAAAATTATATGTGTGCAATAAAAAATAAGAGAATTACGAAAAGAGATGCATAGATGACCTGAAGTTAAGCGTAATCCTATTGACTATTCGTCTCTCATATAGATGGCCAAATTACAGGGTTCCTATTTTCCTTATATCTTCCTCAACTGGACCTCAAACCGACATACGCCTTGCAATTGAATATAATCAAAACTATACGTGACAACGGTTGAGCCCATCAAGGCTATAAACAACCATTACGGTCACCAAAGCGGATTAACTTATCATTGGGAATTACATTCTGTAGTTTCCTCATTTTAACAATAACCGGAAAACCAGTCCTTTTTTTCGGGCCGTCTTCTTAACTTAACAGAGTCTATTGAACCGTCGTCGTACCGTACGTATTGTCTTTAGGTACTTTCAGTCAGCTAGGTGGCTTAAAATAAGATCCAATCAACAGATAAGTAATTTATCGAACATGCATGATACGGACGCTTATTGGGCGCTTATGTCTAAGTCGATGAGGGCACACGGGCACACGAACGACGCTCCTCAAACCAACCAGGGACCAACCAGGGACCTCATAAAGCAGTCGCCGTGGCCGGATACGGCTTGGACATCATCATCATCATCATCACGGACGCTCTAACAGTGATGGAAAACATCATAAGGAAACCTTCTTTACTCCATATCTGCAGCAGTGGGCTAGTGCCCTGTCATGTAAAATTCAGTAGTATACCTATTGAGCTGAGACTATATATCCAATTGACTGCGCCTGCGGGGGAATGCGGCTCGCCAAACGTTTGTTGTATTCAACAAACGTTCGCATACGCAACCTATGTATGTTGACGGGCCGCCAGACAGTTTCGCAGCGGCTACGGCTGACCAATCACAACTCTCTTACCTCGTCCCCCGCCGCCCGTAAATTGGCAAATCTAAGGTTACCTACTTTATTGCTACACGACGACTCCGCAGTCACCCTGTAGATACACTTGTTTGTGATATGTAAGTGGCAAATTCTCGGATGTCTTAAAACGCCCGTTTATTTATGTTTTATGGCGCCCGGTATCGTCAAAATTAGCAACTGGATTTGTGGTGGTTGATATTATCCCAAATTATACAATAAATATGATGAAATAACGTATAATATAATAGCTTGCACAGCAGCGCGGCCCTCACGTCCGTCGCTGCGACAGAAAAGTGCAAAAAAGTGTACAAATACCGCTGATCACTAAATTTTCAGATACTTTAATTACCAATTTTTAGACACAAAGAACCATCATAGTAGTGGTCCTAACAACATCAATAAAATCAGATCTAGCCGTTGAATGACGATTTTAGCATATTTTTTTTTTTCAAATTAGCTTGGCCTAAATATTATGCTCCATAATCATGATATTTTCCAAAATAAATGGGTGCTTGGTTCTATTGTACATCTAATAAATGGGTGCTTGGTTCTATTGTACATCTAATAAATGGGTGCTTGGTTCTATTGTACATCTAATAAATGGGTGCTTGGTTCTATTGTACATCTAATAAATGGGTGCTTGGTTCTATTGTACATCTAATTCAGCAAATAAACGGCGGCGGTGGAATTCGGCCTCCGAGTAGAGATTGCATGTGAAATGTGAATACGAATCCTTGAGATAACCCCTTCAGAAGTATACACGTATATATACAGCATACATATATACGGCATACGGGCTCGTGCCACGCAAATGAAGAAAGTTCTCAACTCAGACATATCTAGATTGCGGCAGCTGAGTTGTGAAGATTTCAGGGAAAAATGGCGGTAATATCGTTGGAGTTCTGGATACGATTTCATTTAACTTTATGAAACGGGCTGTTTGTAAAGCTGCGTCAGAGCACAGGGTGCTCATCCCATACAAATTAGAATTCCCTTAGTAAAGAAGAGATGGCGTGAGGAGTAAGATACAGTCTTATTCATAAAAAACCCTTATAATAGGTTTAAAACGTTCAATAGTTAAAATGCTCTAAAGCTCCAATAAACGTATCATAAAATTCATTATTCATAAACGCTCAATAAACCTCTAATAGCTAACATGACTTTATAAGATACTTTGGCGTTATTATGTTGTCGTTATTATGTGACGAAACCATAGTCAATTACGCTCTAAAAAATAAAATATCCGAAAATTGCTGTCAAAACAAACAACAAGTTTGGTCTCAGATCAATGAAACTCTTTACTTTTTTACTCCTTGAGTGTGGTCATAAACGTCAAGTTCAACCAACCTAACCATGGAGTAAGAAAGTAAAGAGTTACATTGATCTGATAACTTGACATGACAATCAGCTGTTCATAAAGTCGGCCATTTTACTCTCTATTAGAGGTTTATAGTAGGGTCCGGCCTTCTATAACTTATGAAGTTTTTATTGAAGGTTTATAGAACGTTTTAGTGCTATTGATCGTTTATGAATAATGTTTTTCATAATCAACCCTATAACAAGCCAATAAACCTCTTATAAGTTTTTATGAATAAAAACTTTAAGAGACCGGTGACCGCGTGAATTTACTACAAACGTAATACAGAAATGATTTGAATTTGAGAACTAGTTCAAAGCATTTAGACTGTTAATCGGATTAATACAGTGTGTACCTGCGTACGAACCCTGCAACACGAATAACTTTTATAATGTAAGTTCTTACGATAAAACAACTCAAATGCTACCTGAAGTTGTTGCAAGGGAAATCCACTTATGTGCATGACAGTACCACTGCAAGTAAAAGCTTTACACACAAGCAAAGAAGAGATAATGTACTACGTACGTAACACAAGTGTAATCCCTCGAGTAATGGGAGATTAATGTGTTTTCTGTCTGTCTGTACCTACCTTTCATGTTTAGAATGGGAGGTAATTACTTGCTTTGTTCAGTTGTATTTATCTTAAGACGGCGCCCTAGGCAAAAACAGCCTTTAGCAAAACACAAATCGCTTGGAATAATGAGTATTATTGCTGTACGATTTTTCACTAGCTTCTTTATCACGAGTGTCAGCGTGACTTTTAATTTTATTAATTTTGCTCGATAGAAAAATCTCCTGAAGTTGCCAGAAAATCTGTCTGTCACAATGTTTTATTTTACAATTTCGCACCGCATCTGAATTTGTGTTCTTGTTTATGTAATCATTATAAAAATGGCACAGTATGTTCCTCAGTTAGACTTGGTTAGCTTGGCTTTAATCTTTTTTATTTTTAGGGTTCCGTACCCGAAGGGTGCCAAACGGGACCCTATTACTGAGACTTCGCTGTCTGTCCGTCCGGAAAAACAAAATAAGATTGAGACGGCTGTGCCAGGTTTGAATGACGAACGAGCCTAAAAAAACTAAAGCTACTGGTAGCACAGGTAGCCAGCTATACTAAAGTTGGTATGTTACAAGATATACAAACAATTCAATATATGACTTATCTGATTACGGCCGTTTGCAATAAAATGTCTATCCTCAATCAACTGTCAAATCTATCCTCAATCTATGTCTGAAGGAAAATTCGAGATACCTTCAGTTAATAACTACTACGGAAATAGAACATTAAAAAAAAGAGTACCATACCTTTTAAATTCTCTGCCTAAAGATGTACGACAGGAGCCTAACCTAGTTAAATTTAAAATTAAACTGAAAAGATATCTTTTAAATAGTCTACCTTAAATATAATACAATACCTCAATTACCCTTAAGACGATCGTGTACTCGCGAGCTTCCATATACAAAAAGCGGTAACGTTTTCCACCCCCTAAACCTTGTCCGATTTTCACAATTTTTTTTACATGTTTGAGATACTATGGAAAACTATGCTCGTCCGTTTTGATTTTTTTGAAATATTATATATTTTAGGAAATATTGGAACTTATATTTTTATATGGACTGGGTTATGTTCTTATATTTCCTAAAATATACATCATTTCAAAAAAATCAAAACGTACGAGCATAGTTTTCCATAGTATCTCAAACATGTAAAAAAAATGTAAAAATCGGACAAGGTTTAAGGGGTGGAAACCAAAAAAAAAAAACCAAAAAGTATTTATTTAAAAACGTTACCGCTTTTTGTATGGAAGCTCGCGAGTACACGATCCTCTTAAGTTTATAAAAAATTAGCATATTATTATTATAATACCAGTATTAACCGAGACTCAGATCCCACAGACAAACTGTGCATCTAGACAGTTTTGTGGGACTTTAGTATTAAGTTGCTTGTATTTTATTGAAGACTAATAAATAATTATATTCTAAACCATTCTATTCTATCTAACTCTAGTAATGAGAAAACCATGGATAGACAGAAAGATTATTGCAAATGGACGAGATACATGGCCATGACCGGATGCGAACTTGCATATCCTGGCATGACAAGCGTGCCGGAGACCCCTGGAACACGGAGCTCGGACCCAAAAAGTAAAAAGTAAATGTAGCCCATTAATGTCCCCACCGAGGGGCACAGGCCTTTACTCGGATCCGAGTAAGATTGAGCCGTACTCCACCACGCTGGCTCAGTGCGGGTTGGTGGAGGGGTTTTTACGACTACTAGATACTACGAAGTAGTGATAGTAGCCGGGACCTACAGCTTAACGTGCCATCCGAAACACGGAGTGTCCGATAATGTACTTAAGACAAATTAATCATCTCATTGGTACATGGTCAGCACCGGGATTCGGACCCATTAATATAAGAAAAATTCAATTGTATTGTATTTATTTATTCATAAATTATTATTTTACATGTCATTTTGTATTTAAATATGTGTATTTAAAAGTGCTTAAGTAAATTGTATATCTATATATATAAAAATGAATTGCTGTTCGTTAGTCTCACTAAAACTCGAGAACGGCTGAACGGATTTATCTTATCTTAGTCTTGAAATGTTCGTGGAGGTCTAGGGAAGGTTTAAAAGGCGAGAAAAATTCGAATAATTTCCGGGAAAACCCTAAAAACAGCCCTTTTCTATTTCCCATACAAACGTTTTCTAGAGTCAATTTGAACTATATTGCTATTTAATAAAGTTCATATTAAATTGAGGCAGTACGAAGTCTGCCGGGTCAGCTAGTCTATATATATAAAAATGAATTGCTGTTCGTTAGTCTCACTAAAACTCGAGAACGGCTGAACGGATTTATCTTATCTTAGTCTTGAAATGTTCGTGGAGGTCTAGGGAAGGTTTAAAAGGCGAGAAAAAATCGAATAGTTTCCGGGAAAACCCTAAAAACAGCCCTTTTCTATTTCCTATACAAACGTTTTCTAGAGTCAATTTGAACTTTATTGCTATTCAATAAAGTTCATATTAAATTGAGGCAGTACGAAGTCTGCCGGGTCAGCTAGTTACAAACTATAATTTACCTATGTATGTATTATGTGAATAGATTCTAAACACATTTTAATTTGAACCAATTCCAACCTTCTTGATTTAGCGTCCGCCAAAAAATGACAAATTGGAACATTGTATTGAATTCGGAGTGTGACGTATTTCCGGTCGCTATTGGGGTGCTGTCGAAGAAAGAAGTCAATTATTTAGTTTTTCATTTCCGCTGCGGACTGAATTTACGTTGTGGTGCCCCGGATAGTGCCTGAATTGCTGTGTAGTTTAACAAATTAAAAAAAAAAAAAACAGACGTAGAATACAACAGATTGACGATATCAGAATAGGCTTGTGTCCTGCCAGTCAAAATACCTAGATACCTACTTTTTAGGAACTGTCAAAACGGTACTTTTGTTCTTGAGTTCAATGAAATAGCACTACGTGACGTCATGAGGCGTGTGGGATCAAATGCTATTCCTGTCTTTGTTCACAATATTCTCTTATCAAAAATACTGCTGAAAACATACAATTCTCATATTGCCAAGACATAATGCATTTTGTTTTATTCAATTTTATTTCATTTATACTTTATTGCACAAAAAACATTTCATAGTTCAACATACAATTTCAAAGTTGTTCCTATATTTATTTGATCACCTTGGACACAACCCAATTGAATATTTTTTATGGGTCACAGGATCTGGAGGCCTTTCATTAGCCAGTTTAAAAATAATCGCCGGGGTTAATGGCTCCAAAGATTAATTCAAAAATCGGACGAAACAATAGCTCGCCCCTCCCCCCCCTTCCTCCCTCTATCCGATTCCTGTGCAGGTAATAATTAAAAAAATCGCTCAAGTGCGGGTCGGAATCGCACACGAAGGGTACCGTACCATCGTACAACAAATATACCATCAATTTGAAAAGCGCGGGTGTATCAAAACAAGTCTCTTATATGGAGACCCCCTTTAATTTGTAATATCTCTCGTATTTGTTGTTGTTGCGGCAACAGATATACACATTCTGTGAAAGTTTCAACTTTCTAGCTATTACGGTTCGTGCTCTAGGACCCGCTGACGGACGGACGGACGGACAGACAGACAGACGGACGGACGGACGGACAGACGGAGCCTCAGTAATTGGGTCCCGTCTGGCACCCTTCGGGTACGGTACCCTAAAAAAACAAATGTTTCCTTTTTAATTTTGCTTGATAGGGCCTGATTTGTGCCCTTACAGCCCTCACCCGTTGAAATTTCAATTTAGACCCTAATAAAGTGTAATAAAGTGTAAGATGCCCTTTTAAAATGGAACGTTGTCGAAATTGCATGGGCATTTTTAATGGGTATTATTTCATGTGGTATTAATTATTGCTGTTTTTTTGGCAAATAACTAATAAGAATTTATTAATAAAATATTAAGATGGCGCCCTAGGCAAAAACAGCCTTTAGCAAAACACAAATCGCTCTGAATGACGAGTATTCTTGCTGTACGTTTTTTCACTAGCTTGTTTATCACGAGTGTCAGCGTGACTTCGCATTCCCATAAACGTTATTTTATTAATTTTGTTCGATAGTCTTCTGAAGTTGCCAGAAAATCTGTCTTGCACAATGTTTTATTTTACCATTTTGCACCGCATCTGAATTGTGTTTTTGTTATTTATCTGATCATTATAAAAATGGCACAGTATGTTCCTCAGTTAGACTTGCTTAGCTTGGCTTTAACCTTTTTTTATTTAACTTCGTCTAAAAATAAGTTAAGGATGAAATTCTAAGTTGTGATTGACTAGGGCCCGCCCTTAAGTGGATAGTATACAATCGGTATCATAATACTAAGAAATTAACGAATGTTGATGCAACATTGTCTAATGTTCTAAAGAATGTTCCGGTTTTTGACTAGAGAGGCCAATTAAATTTCGAATAAGATCAATAAAGTACCGACCGAAGGGCAAAGGCCAGCACTCCAGTATCGATCATGAACCAACCTCCGCTTTGATGGTCCCTTTCGAGTTACCCTTATTAACTTACATCTGTAAACAGTTAGCCGGACTTCAAATGGGTCCCGGACCCTTTGAAAAGTTTGAAGCATATTGAATAAAAACCTTTGATAGTGGAACCTCTGTAGGGTTTTCATTCAACTAGTTACAATATGACTTTCCTTGTGCTTGCCTGTTGCTATCGCATGTCCCAAATTGTATCTTTTGCGTTTATTAGATATAGGAACTGGGCCCTAATGCTGCTCTGAGAATTTCACTTATATTTCATTACTATTTCATTACTATTCCATTGCAAACACCCAATCAAGGAGGATAAGGAGGATAATAATTTAGGAGAATACCAAATGACGCCATTTTGGGTGTTTGCAATGGAATAGTAATGAAATATAAGTGAAATTCTCAGAGCAGCATTAGGCCCCAGGTGGCAAACCAGGGCCCGAATTCTACTAAGTTCACAAGCATACGACAAGCCTGGCACAAACTTCAATACGAGATATTTGGTATTCTACTAAAACCGGAATTAAAACGTGCTTACACTGCCGCTGGCGATGGGGCGCCCAGTTTGACGCTACTGCCTGTCCAAAACGTACTTAAGCACGTTTTGGACAGTAGAACGAAGTACGCTGGCTTCACCCTGGCGCTTGTGAATTGGATTCCGGTTCTATTAGAATACCAAATACCTCGTATTGAAGTTTGTGCCAGGCTTGTCGTATGCTTGTGAACAGTAGAATTCGGGCCCTGGTATTGGATGTCTACATGTCTGTCTGTTACATCGCTGTGTCTGTTTCCCACGGGGTATCCTAGTGTGGGGTCAAAAGCACCGTATAATATCAATCTCAATATACTTTGTTGTACAAAACAATACATCAAACAGTTGAAAATGGTGATTACATGTGATGACGATGTGACCGCTTCAGCTTGTCGTCTGAGACGTCGCTCGTTTGTGATGACGATGTGACCGCTTCAGCTTGTCGTCTGAGACGTCGCTCGTTTGTGATGACGATGTGACCGCTTCAGCTTGTCGTCTGAGACGTCGCTCGTTTGTGATGACGATGTGACCGCTTCAGCTTGTCGTCTGAGACGTCGCTCGTTTGTGATGACGATGTGACCGCTTCAGCTTGTCGTCTGAGACGTCGCTCGTTTGTGATGGCGATGTGACCGCTTCAGCTTGTCGTCTGAGACGTCGCTCGTTTGTGATGGCGATGTGACCGCTTCAGCTTGTCGTCTGAGACGTCGCTCGTTTGTGATGACGATGTGACCGCTTCAGCTTGTCGTCTGAGACGTCGCTCGTTTGTGATGGCGATGTGACCGCTTCAGCTTGTCGTCTGAGACGTCGCTCGTTTGTGATGGCGATGTGACCGCTTCAGCTTGTCGTCTGAGACGTCGCTCGTTTGTGATGACGATGTGACCGCTTCAGCTTGTCGTCTGAGACGTCGCTCGTTTGTGATGGCGATGTGACCGCTTCAGCTTGTCGTCTGAGACGTCGCTCGTTTGTGATGACGATGTGACCGCTTCAGCTTGTCGTCTGAGACGTCGCTCGTTTGTGATGACGATGTGACCGCTTCAGCTTGTCGTCTGAGACGTCGCTCGTTTGTGATGACGATGTGACCGCTTCAGCTTGTCGTCTGAGACGTCGCTAGTTTGTGATGACGATGTGACCGCTTCAGCTTGTCGTCTGAGACGTCGCTCGTTTGTGATGACGATGTGACCGCTTCAGCTTGTCGTCTGAGACGTCGCTCGTTTGTGATGACGATGTGACCGCTTCAGCTTGTCGTCTGAGACGTCGCTCGTTTGTGATGACGATGTGACCGCTTCAGCTTGTCGTCTGAGACGTCGCTCGTTTGTGATGACGATGTGACCGCTTCAGCTTGTCGTCTGAGACGTCGCTCGTTTGTGATGACGATGTGACCGCTTCAGCTTGTCGTCTGAGACGTCGGTTATGTAGCTTATGATTACATGTACGATGTATGTAAAGTTGACAGTTTCTAAAAGTATCATGAATTATTTATATTAACTTTGGTCTTGACTAGCAGTCCAATCACAGACTTATTGTAGTACTAAAATTCTTAATTGTAGTAGTTCAATTCAGAAATTCAAAATTATTTATTTTCTGTAGATTTTTCAATACTCTACATTTTAACCTAAGGCGTGCTGTAGTGTTTAGATTTCCGAATGAACTAATCCTTTTAAACTTTTAAACTAGTTTACTAAAGTTGGGGCATGCGGTCGTATTTAAAATACACAAGTTTACACAACTATAAATTCGAATGACTATTCTCGTAGCAAAAAGGCAAACAGTGTTAGAAGAAAAGATTTGCCTTATTTATGTTAATTGGAGTCTAGTGTACTGCACCTCAATTCTGTATCTCTTGAAATCTATCGCGATACCTTTGAAAGGTATCCCGATTGTGACCGGGACTGACTTCGATTTCATTCTCGAGTTCTCAATAAACACAAAAGCTATTCATGTCCAAAATGAGTTCTCATCAAACGATTTCTCAGTAGTAATTTCTCTTTCGTAAAAATAGAATAGGTATGGCAAATCGATGGTTCCGTAGCAGTGTACAATATTTATGACACTATAGATTGAGATAGCGGAGGCTTAGTAATAGGGTTCTGTTGGGCACACTTTCCGAACGAAACCCTTACAACGAAAACGTCCACTTATGGTTCCAAAGATAACCCTGGAATAGATAAATAAAATCAGTTTAACCACATCCATGAACAGTACGCTTAGCATGCCACACTCGAGAAAGGCCCTTGTCTATGCACAAATGTCATTTTCTCTGTCGAGCCTGAGATGTCTCGACGTGCGTCGCTCTCGCCGCGACGCGGGGGAGGGAGACGGAAGGACATGATTATAGATATGGCAAGTACTTGTAAGTCTCTCGACGACGTCGGGAGAGAGTACAAAGTGCCAATGCTAAGCGTACAGGCACAAACATTGCTTTTGGCCCCATACTCGTGAAATCTATTGTCGTGGGAAGCAGAAACAGCGATATGTCACAAACATCATTAATTTCAAAGACCCGGGATTTTTAATATTCCCCAGGATTCGAACCCGAGAGGTCCCGACTCGGAGAGTCAACATAGGTATGATGGGCGGGCATTAAGGTTCCCTTGGCATCCTGTCGAACCCTAATAAATGGCGTTTTCAGTCAAGCGATTTCGTCCTAATGCCGGTTTTGAATACGTGATTAGATTTCGAAATCTGCTACCCGATATAATGGCATCATAAATCGTAAAGGAATCAGTTTTCATACAAGCATTTCAACAGGGAGGAATGGAAATATCTGTTGAGTGAAATCGGAGGATATTTGTTTCATTAGCGCGACAATATTCGCTGAGTTTAAACTGCTCTGGACGAGTTGTGGTCTCCCTACTTGCAGAGGGTAATGTGTGGTGTGTGAGAGAGAGGTGACAGTGACAAAAATAGTATTATGTATTTTAGGAATGGTAAGCTTGTTTTTAGGGTTCCGTACCCGAAGGGTGCCAAGCAGGACCCTATTACTAAGACTTTGCTGTCTGTCCGTCCGTCCGTCCGTCAGTCCGTCTGTCTGTCACCAGGCTGTATCTCATGAACCGTGGTAGCTAGACAGTTGAAATTTTCACAGATGATGTATTTCTGTTGCCGCTATAACAACAAATACTAAAAAACAAAAGAAATTTAATATTAAGGGGGGCTCCCATACAACAAACGTGATTTTTTTGCTCATTTTTGCTCGATATTGATAATGGTAGCAGGTAGACACTTAAAATATATCTGTATATCTGTCTGTGGCACCTCACTAGTCTAGAGCCACAACCACTGCGCCAAAGAGGTCGTCTTATGTTGTAGGTATCCAATAATAACCGGCCAAGTGCGAGTCGGACTCGCGCACGAAGGGTTCCGTACCATTATCTATAAAATACCGCAAAAGAAAAAAAAATGCATGGGAGCCCCCCCTAAATATTAATTTAATTTTAATTTAATTATTTATTTTTTAAGTAAATAATATACTCAATATATTGTGAACATTTTAAGCGTCTACCTGCTACCATTATCAATATCGAGCAAAGATGAGCAAAAAAATCACGTTTGTTGTATCGGAGCCCCCCTTAATATTAAATTTCTTTTGATTTTTAGTATTTGTTGTTATAGCGGCAACATAAATACATCATATGTGAAAATTTCAACTGTCCAGCTACCACGGTTCATGAGATACAGCCTGGTGACAGACAGACGGACGGACAGCGAAGTCTCAGTAATAGGGTCCCGTTTGGCACCCTTCGGGTACGGAACCCTAAAAACCACATATAATACCCAAAATGCTACTCGAAGTCAAATTACAATATTCTAACTCCATCAACAAGAACCGTCTCTCCCACGGCGTTAGGGGATCACGAAAACAAATTCTTTATTCCAAATCCCTTATTTATAGATCCACCAAGTTTCCTTTATTCGTGTTCGGATAAAGACATAAAGCGCCTCGGCCCATCTCTCTGCGTTTGTTTGTGATCACTGATTTAGTTATTTTGTATATTACGGCGACAAGTGTCGTGCAAATCGTCATAAATCGATGAGTCTTTTTCATTTGAACTATTTTTAACCGACTTCCCAAAGGAGGAGGTTTACAATTAGTCCGGATGTTTTTTTTTTATGTTTGTGCCCCGATAGCGCCTAAACGGATGGACCGATTTGGAAAATATTTTTTTTGTTTGAAAGAGTTTACTTTCCCATTGGTCCCATTGACACCAGGTCAGGATCTGATGATGGGATCCTGGAGAAATCGAGGGAACTCTTCAAATATTATAGGCAGACCTATAGTGATTTTTGTGCTTTTCATAATAACTCGTGCAAATGCACATGGTAAGCATAATATTGTGATGCGGAACTGCTGATGAAGACCACATATGGCCACCAGATCTGCTCAATACGAATACTTTGCTCAAGGTCAGCTTAGTCAGTTACTTACTTCCGATTTATGAATTGAAAATAAAATTTCACTAATCAAATACTCACTAAAGTATCGTTCTGTCTCTGCAGATGTCCCAAAAAATAACAGGATATATCGATTAAGTTAAGTATACTGACTAAATCAGTGAATTTCCCTATTTTAACACGCTTATTAGCTTGGGTTGTATGTAACGGAATATTTGCGCTTAATTTTCTCCGGTTTCTAGAAGTCTGATCAACTTGAAACTTTGCACACGTCTCAAGGACCGATGTCAATGCAATAATTCGATGAAAATTTTCCATTCCATTTTTCAGGTGATTTCAGCACGTCGGTCATCTACAGATATGGTAGCCGTTTCTTAAGAAAGAACATTAAACTAAAAAGTAAAAAATAAATATAGTTTAAAAAAACTAAAAAACACGCTTTTATAGAACATCGAACTAAAAAGTTAAAAATAATTTTTGAAATAAGCTTTAAACAATAATGAACGAAAAATACTAGTATAATTGTGAAAAAAGCGTGGGCGCTCGATATACGAAAAATATGTTACAAAGCGCCCACGCTTTTTTTTACAGTTTTTTAGTCGTATGGCTTAATATGACACTCGTGTCTCTTTTCAGAAGCCATTAGTTAAATGACATTTCAATTCGGTGGGGATAGATTTTATTTTGTCACTTGTATAAATACCATCCATTATACACGAGATCGTATTTCGCAGAACTCTCATTTCACACTGAGCCCAGTCGAACTACGTCGTAGCTTGTAGTTGTAGCAAATGTTTCGCTACGGCGAGCATGTCTGTACTACGACGTAGCAGTATATGCGACTACGACTGAGACCATTGATGAAGAAGGATTAATTCTATTTTAGTTCTGAGATCCACGAAACTGATTTGTATTAGTTCGTAATCGTAATTTCTTTATTGTACTCACATAATGGCAAACAGTTATCTTAGTTCTTTGAGGGTACCTTCAATATCCATAATATTTTTTGATAAGCTATTTGAGGAAACCTTCAATCTTTAACTGTCAATAGACTATGACTCCGACGATTTATTTATTTAGTTTTTTATGTAACAAAGCCGAAGCAAAGTACAAAAAATAATCGGTTAAGTGCGGGTCGGTATCGCACACGAAGGGTACCGTACCATCGTACAACAAATCAAAAGCACTCAAAACAATAAAAAAATAAACAAAAAGAAAATTTAAAAAGTTTATGCCTTCACGAGATTTGAACCGACGACCGCCGGATTGAGAGTCTACACTACATCATACCGGCTAACCACAACCATGTGGGTTGACGCGAAATATGCTATCATATTTAAATGTGTAGTATATGTTTCTATGACATGGTTGCTATGACAATAAATAAACAGTTTCAGTCAAGATCTCCATTTTGAAATGCGTAAGTGTATCTAAACACGTCTCTTGTATCGGGGCCCCCTTTAATTTGCAATATCTCTCGTATTTCAGTATTTGTGGTTGGTGCGGCAACAGATATACACATTCTGTGAAAATTTCAGCTTTCTAGCTATTACGGTTCGTGCAGACGGACCCGGTGACAGACAGGACGGACGGACGGACGGACGGACGGACGGACGGACGGACAGACGGACAGCGAAGTCTCAGTAATAGGGTCCCGTTTGGCACCCTTCGGGTACGGTACCCTAAAAAGAGCGCTAGGCTGAAGTGGGACACGTGTTCCGCATGCACCGCCAAAAATGGGCCAAACTGACCACCGAATGGGTGCCCGCTGATGGCCATCGGAATAGAAGCAGGCCGAGACGTCGATGGCGGGACGACCCTGGACAGGTATTTGCCGGACTCGGTGGAGGCAGCACAGCACAGGGAGGAATGGTCTGATATAGGGGAGGCCTTTGGGACTAAATAAAAAATAAAAAAATAAATAAAAAAAGTCTTCATCAAATAATAGAAGATCGTTAATTAGAAAATTACCAGAATTATTAATTCGCATTTTCTTTATTGTACTCACATAACATAATATGTAGTGGCTTTATATGAATAACAAAAACGCGTTGCGAAGTCGACATTACGGCACCTTTTAAAATATTTAGTACTATACTTACATCCCACAGCGGACATTTTAAAATTTTATTACGTCGCATCGAGCTTCCCAAATTGAAATTAAAACCCGAAAAACAGGACAAAATTCAACGACGGTTCATAAAGTAAAGACCAAGCATAAACGAAAATACCACAAGAAATACCCTGACGTTTCAATTTTCGAACCGCCAAATTAGGCCTCAATCTCATTAAAAATGTAATAATGAAAGAAGATTTTCGGCATAAGACCAATTTGTACCAATCGCAGAGATTCCGGAAAATGAGTCTTGACGTCACGTTTTAGGACTTTTACACACTAGTGGAATGTGCATTTTTTTTTATTCTAGTACTTAAAAATGTCTGTGTGCAATAAAGTAATTATGAATATGAGTTGCATACAAGTCGGCAGCAGTCGACAGCAGGCTTGATACGTGTTGACGGCAGCCAATACCACCTTCTTGTCGATGTGCAATACTGGATCATGCAATAATGCATCCTAGGTTTGCTGGAAGAGATATCTTATTAGAGATAAGCTCGCCTTTTTACATGTTTTTCCATTGTTTCATTCAGTTTTTTGTGCAATAAAGTGTTAAAGTTACCTACTTTCTAATAATAGTCGAGAGCTACCGAAGGCATAGATTTGCATTGTTCATTCTCTTACTTAGGCACACCTCCAGGGAGCACTTATCCAGTGGAGAGCACATAGATACATTTTCCTTTGAAACACAACTCGCCAATTTACAGGCGGTGGGGGACGAGGTAAGAGAGCTGTGATTGGTCAGCCGCTGCGAATCTGTCTGACGTCCCGTCATCGTACATAGGTTGCGCATGCGAACATTTGATGAATACAACAAACGTTTGGCGAGCCACATTCCCCCGGAGGCGCAGTCAATTGGATATATAGTCTCTGCATACATCCAAAGACATTCTGGTTTGCGCCTGGGTGACAGTTCTTCTTCTTCTTCTTTTTATTAATGGCTCAATTGAGGTTAATTTTGCCAGTGTCAAGTGGTCAGGTTCTCATTTGAGAACCTGGAAATTATAATGTCTTGAGATGATGATAAGATGATGATGATGATTTATCGCTCGTTAGCACTACCCAGGGAGGACGTGAAGGGCTGTAGGTTCCAAGTAATTCCTTCGGACGTGAGCGACTGCCTCCCCAGGGTGACAGTTGAAACGGTTGAAGTTGAAACTAACGCTTTTTGACAGGTTCGTTGAATTTAGTTGCGTAGAACTTGCGCCCTTCTGTTAACGTCACTATCACGCCAAAACTTCGTTGGAAGGATAGGAAGACTACTAAACTCTTCACAAAATAAAAGGCCCGGTGACAGCAACGCTGTCACTGACGTAATAAGGTTGAACTTTGTTTGGCCCACCGGGCCTTTTATTTTGTGAAGACGTAGATGTATAAACAGTACGTTTACTACTTGTTGATCAACCTCAATCAAAAATCTTATCCTATCAATCAATTAATCTTACCTTTAATGTCTATTGTTTTATGTAAAGGATCCCTTACAGCTTAGTAACGTACCTGTAAATAACAAATAAAGATTATTAATTAGAAGACAACTTATGGCAAAATAAGTTTTAAATAAAGCTATGGTCTAGTGATTGGTTTAACGCTCGCTTTTCACGTTGGAGATTCTGGTTCAAACCCGGTGTTGACCCTGTACCGATAAGATAACTAATTGGATGCAAGATGGTAGGCGTTAAATGGGGGCTCAAGCTGAAGATATGTCGATGGATGTACACGGCAGTTGTGAGACCCATCATAACGTACGGCTGCCTGATATGGTGGCAAAGAACAACGCTAAGCACGACAGCTTCTCAACTGCAATGCGTAGCCATCTCGCTTAATATCATAATTATTTTAGAAATATAGTAAATAAACATACATTAAATACAACTAAGCTAGCTTAAGCAAGGCTCAGTATAAACATTCCACGCAAGTTCAAAGCACAACCACTTTCTTGCACTTAAAGTTAAGCTGGGTCAATAACACTGGAGTACTTTTAGTAGGCACTTTTATGGTTCTGACGGAAACTGAACATGACAAGATATTACAGTTGGTTGTATACTTTTTAAAACCGGCCAAGTGTGAGTCGGACTCTAACAGAGGGTTCCGCACGATCGTACCAAAAAAGTACAAACAAAATACGTTTCTTGTATGGGGACACTTTTATTTTTGAAATATTTCCTGTTTGTTTACTGAACTAATTCAGCATTTATTTTATGCTGTAGCGGCAACAGATATATGTATAACATTAATAATACACACATTCTGTGAAAATTTTAACTTTCTAGCTATTACGGTCCGTGCGATGGAGCCTGCTGACGGACGGACGGATAGACAGACAGATGGACAGCGGAGACCCAATAACGGGTACCCGTTTGGCACCCTTCGGGTACGGAACTCTAAAAACTGTAGCAATTCCTTTCATTGTTTAATTTCAACGTAAATTAATTTGAATTTCCCTTTTCGTTGAGGCAGCTTTGGTCCGTCTTGCTTGTTACACCACGTTTCATCACCCCCGCGTCAAGTAATGACGGACCGAGGACCGTCAGTATTATCACGATTCGAGTCACGTAGCCGAGGGTACTCGTGGCTGCTGAGATGAACAATATCACTGATTTCTAGGGTGCGTTTGATAAAAATAAATATTTATGTTGATTATGAAGGGAGATATTTGAAGAATAGAAGTGAATCGTGAATTATGGTTATTGTAGCGTTTTTGTTGTTAGGATATTTATCACAATTGATTGATATTTTGGAACTAAAATTATACAGTCAAAATTCATTTAGAACTGATCTTTCAATCCCCTTAAAAACATTTGTCTGTTTATCTGAGGCATTTGACATTTCATGTGAAAGTGTCAAAAAAGCTGTCTGACTATTTATGTGCCTCTTGAAAGACCGGTTCTTACACTTTTACGGATAGTGAATGTGCAATACTCTTGATAATGTTAAGCCGTGTGACATACTAACATAACATAACATAACATAACATAACATAACATAACATAACATAACATAACATAACATAACATAACATAACATAACATAACATAACATAACATAACATAACATAACATAACATAACATAACATAACATAACATAACATAACATAACATAACATAACATAACATAACATAACATAACATAACATAACATAACATAACATAACATAACATAACATAACATAACATAACATAACATAACATAACATAACATAACATAACATAACATAACATAACATAACATAACATAACATAACATAACATAACATAACATAGCGTCACGCCTTTTCCCATACGGGGCGGCAGAGGCACCGCTGTGCCCACTTTCAGCCAGTGATTCAATACTCCATTTTGCGTGACAGGGGGCTAGCCCATCGCCGCAGCCATGGAGTAATGAAGGTTTCCTTGCGATGTTTTCCATCACCGCTAGATGACTTATCTCATTTCTACATGGTCAGCACCGGGATTCGAACTTGCATCTCCTGCGTGCGAGGCAAGCTAGAAACCAACTAGACCACGGAGCTCTTTTTTTCTAATTACTATACTAATTAAGAATGGCATAGAATATAAAACACAGTCGGTTTTTATTTTCTAAACAAATACCAACACGCTCTAGTACGAATCTTAAGTTGCGTAGTCTGATATAATGCGTTGCGTATCCTGTCCATCCTAGATTTGCTGGAAGAAATCTCTTAACCCTTAATTACTCGCGTTAAAAAAGCTACACTAACGCTCGCGTGGGGTATATTTTACCCCAATAAAAAAAATGGAATAACAGAAAGTATAACTGCTTAATATTATTTTTATTAGTAAATCTTTTAAGAATCAACTTCACGCTAGAGAATAACAGTATTCATAATCAATAATTCTAGGAACATTTTGATGAGATCAATGTATAAAACAGGGAACCATTTAGTCTTTGCATTCTTCACATGTCCTGATGGAATGGTCATGAGAGACGTGCTGGTTGCATTTGGCACACGTCATCCTTATTTTTTTATCCTTTGACCTTGGGCAGATATGACACCTCTTGTACGAAGTGGATGGGCTATCTCTGGACGTGGAGCTACTAGCCTGGACATCGGCACTTCTTTTGAGACGTTTTTGTATGGCACTGTGTAATTGTTGTATTTTTGCTCGAGTTTGTGAGCCCTTGTCAGATCTACTGATGCTCCACTCATGGTCCGTTTCATTGGCACTTTCTTGAGAGGCGGAATCATGATCATCATTTGTATAACTTCAGTTTCCACTTCATTTTCATCGGGACTGTCAATAGCGCTTTGTTCATCATCTTCCATTAAATACTGAGCAATATGATTGACACAAAGACATCGGTTTGCCATTTTGAACGTTGTAACCTAAAAATATAACTCAAAAATTGGAAAACAATCAAACAAAAGAGCATTCAACGCAAAAATAAATAAAAATGTTTGCTACTTACTTGTCAAAAATAGTAGCACCAACACTCGCGTGGGGCAATATATACCCCAGACGCGATTTCCTGGCACGACAACATGTTGCTACGTGGCGCAGGTGACTTAATCATGGAGGGGGGAGCTATTTAGGCAGCTACTGGGAAGGCCACAAGGAAAAAATCAGTAGTTTAGGTGTAACAAGCATTCAAACATGCTTTGGGGTAAAATATACCCCACGCGAGTAATTAAGGGATAATAGAGATAAGCTCGCCTTTGTCATGTGTTGTCCACTTTCAATTGTAAAATGTGTTATTTTGTGCAATAAAGTATAATAATTAATTAATTAATTAATAATAATTTGTGCAAACAATTATGCGGCAGTGACGTGGTCTAGATTAATTTTTCTCGTCCTATGCCACGATGCGACGTCGAGCCAGTACAGCTTAGATTTCTATCAAAGCATCAACATCACCACACCATAGCAAAAATACCTGCCTGTTAGCTGTAGGCTACGGCGGCAGTCCAAAACCTCTGACGCGAGTATGATTCATAATAATAAAATACATATCCTGTATCAGAATAATTCTGATGTCTGCCTGTTAACACGAGACGCCTGAGTAATTATGAAAAGCAAACATGAGTAGAGCCGCTTCTAGATTGACGTGTGCTTAATATTAATTTATTACCAAGACGACGTTCTCAGTCAGATTCAATTATCACTGTACGCTCGAATAAGCATTGTTTACGGGCTGAATTATTAGTAGGAGATTGAAGAGTTGAGCGAGTCAGGCCAGACTTGAGCGGAGGCCAGACTTGAGCGGAGGCCAGACTTGAGCGGAGGCCAGACTTGAGTGGAGATGTGGCAGATAAATGGCAAAAATAAGTTGGGATTATGGTTTTAGAGCCAGTATTTCAAGAGCCAGATGTATTTATGTCTAGGGTTCCGTTAGAGAAACAAGGAACCCTTATAGTTTCGTCACGTCTGTCTGTCGGTCCGTCCTTAAGTCACAGCAATTTTATTCTAAAACTATTAGGACTACACAGTTGAGACTTGGTACATATGATAGTTGATAGTTGATGTATTTTGTGAACCGCTTTAAGATTTTTATACAAAAATTAAAAAATGAAATATTAGGGGGGGGCTCCCCATACATGGAACTGACACAAAAAAAATAATCATCAAACCGATATGAGTGGGGTGTCTATAGATAGGTCTTTGAAAATGACGTTGGGGTTTCCTAAAACGATTTTTTTCTCAAAGTCAATCGTTAAAGAGACAGACCCTTCCAAAGTGGAAAAAATTGTGCCCCCCCCCCTCTAACTTTTAAAGTAAGAGAGTGAAAAAAAAAAAAAAATGCTGTGTATGTCAATACAACCTTTCAACGAAAATTGGTTTGAAAAAAATATAAAAAGTAGTTTTAAACATTTATTAAAAACCGCAAAGATAATTCATACAAACACTATGAAAAACAAAGTTACAACACAAACATCCAGTCTTATAATTACTTGCTACTACGGAACCCTTCATGGGCGAGTCCAACTCGCACTTGGCCACTTTTTTTCGAACATTTGTTTGATCAACCTCTCCGTTGGATCATACATAAATATCAAGATGTATGCTGAATTTTAATCGGTTAGCAAAACAAAGTAGGTTGTTGGAAAACACGTAAACATCTCGCAGCGGACGCGGCTTAACATGAGCCGGCTAAACATGGGTTTAGCCGCCTTTAACATGTACTCTGGAGATCTCTTTTTAGAGATAAGCTCGCCATTGTACACTTTATATTACTTACCATGTTTTGTTAACTTTTTGACGTGACAACGTCTTATAAATTGGTTTGCCGGGTGACACTTCAAGAAACTGCGTTACGCTCCGCTCACGTTATGCGCTCACAATGAGAGCGAGTGAGAGGCACGCGTCCCTTCCACTCGGGCATGGTTAGCCCGCCTAAGAGCGAGAGAGACAGACATAAAAAGTGAAAGGCACGCGTCCCTTCCACTCGAGCACAGTTAGCGTGCGAGATTCTTTGTATAAATTAATGTTTTAAATATAATTCTTTGTATAAATAAATGTTTTAAATTGTTACTATTATTTCATCCTTCTTCCTACTATACGAATGAATATTCACATTAAAATTATTTTACCACTCAAAGTCGTTGTCACGTAAAACTTTCGCCCGTATACCGACTTTACAGGCAACCAATTTTTTTTGAATTATATACAATTCACATAAGTGTTCAATTTGGAAGTCCCCGATCGTAGCTCATTCTCAAGGTAGCTTCACTCGGAACATCCTTCTAGTTCACTTAGACCCATCACTGTCTCGTTTAGAACAACTGTGTACTAAGTATATTCCAGAGGAAGTTCATATATTTCATCTCCCTCCCCTAAATATTAACATGACATCTTTAATTTGGACCTGGAAACTAAAAGGGACTCTGCTAAACTTATGTTTTTTTTTTTTGAGAAAACCTTTATTCGCCTCATCGGTATTTCCAGTTTTTTTTCATGATAATGTTGGAGTTTGTTGAATTTTGTCACAATTAAAAGTAAAACATTTTTCATAGCTATCGGTACTTTCTCGAAAAGAGTATAACATTTTTTTCACATTGACAAATCTGAAGGCATTTTTTACTGATCTTTCAAAAGAGCCACCAGTAGATCCAAATAGCCTATACGACAACAACCCTTTCGGGCTTAATTATGAGAAGAGCATTCATCTTGCACAGTTCCTGAATAGAGACAGGTTTATTGAGCTGATATAATAATGTCTTTACCAAGTAGGGTGGCAATGGTACAAATATTCTTTTGCCACTATGACCAATTTAGGGATATGCTACTTCGGGTGGGCTCACTCAAAGACGTCGTCGTAAGCTTTTTCCTGTCTTTTATATTTTTATCCCCCGCCCGACGACGAAGGAAAAAGGGGTGTTATAAGTGTAACTTGTGAGTCACTCTGTCTGTGCGTCTGTGTGTCTGTCTCTCAGCACGAGGAGGAGGAGGTTGCAGGCAATCCGACTGTGGAACGCACTTCCTTCCACCATAAGAAACAGTTCCACTGTTTTCTCATTTAAAAACCGGGTAAAAGAGCACTTCCTACTCTCTTTCGTGATAGATATTGTATGTAAGTATTTATGTAGTTAGGTGTATTTATTTGCATATTTTTTTATTTTTTTTTGAGAAACGTAATTTCAATTTTAATGATATGACTTACGAATTATTGATATGTATATACAATTAACTTACTACTAAAAAACAATTAAATTAAATAAAAAATATCCTTAAGGTCACCGCCGCCGTCGAGTGGCAGGGTGCCCAACATGCTGGCACCATTACCTCGCTGTATCGCTATGCTAATTCGCTGAGCAAGGTAGGTGCCAGCTCTAGAATCACCTGACGCTTCGACGAGTCTCTTTGCAACCTCCTTAAAGACTCGCCGAGCGTCGGTCCCCCACGGCCCGAGGGTCTCTACGCCAAACGGCACAAATATGTAGCCCTCCCCAAGGGCGGCATATTTGCGCCGTTTCAAACCCTCTGCAGAGTCCGCAGCGGCACCGGCCTTGGAAGAAGTCGCTGGTAAATGGGATGGCGCTAGTGTGTCAACACACGTTGCATCCCATACCAACGACTTCCCATGCTGCCACGGAATGAGTGTCATTCCGTCGGGCCTCTTACCGTCGTCGCGGGCTATGCCTGGCGGTTCTAATACAGACGGTACGCCCGCGCTAGAAAGGGCCCGACGGATGATATCATTCAGGGCAGCATGTCTGGGAAAACGGCCGGCACTGTAGCTACAGGACAGGCCGTGGTGTCCTTGTTGGCACACCCTGGCGCCGCATCGGCAGCGATGTACCTCGTTTGTTTTTACCCCCAGTCGCAGGCAGACAGCGAGCGTGAGGGTGGTCCTGTCCAGAAGCGTGCCAAGCTGTCTGGACGGGATGGCGTGCAGCCAGTGCCCTGACTCTCGCTCCCTAGTTGCGAGCAAACGAGCACGCTCTGCCGAGTCACGAGCTCCGGCTACAAGACTCTCATGCCTTTGGAGGCAGAGCGGCTCGTCCCACAACCTTTGGGATTTTAAATTTAGGGGGAAATTTTTACTCGGACAGGCTTGCGTCCAAGCATTCCTGGCATCGGCCAGGCCCGTGACCTCAACATCACCAAGTGATGGGTTTATTATTGTACCGAAGAGGACACGTGTACCATGGGCCGAGGACAGAAATGCTGGGAGCGCGACATCAGAAATTTTCCGGATCCCCAAGCCACCATGCCTTATGGGCAGGGACGCCTGCGTCCAGCTATTGTCGTCGAAAGTACAATTCAAAATGTCTGTCAAGGATTTTTGTATAAGGTTATCCAGGGATGCGAGGGATGAAGGGTGTTTCCAGAGAGGGGCACAGCGGAGGACATATGTAATTTTGGGGACAAAAAGGCAGAAACGGATGATTGTTAAGGCCATATGGGGGTTAATATCAGTCAGTCTGTCTGCAGTCTCGTCGAATTTTGAAATTTGCTCTGCGATGTAGCTGGGGATCCCATCCTCTAAGACTGGGGACCCAAGGAGGCGAAGTGATTTTTCATTAAGAATTTTGATGCCAGGTGCCAAAATGTTGAACTCTTGTTCAATAAAGATTTTTTCATTTTTTTTTTTTTTCATTTGCATATTGAGTAATTATTTAGTATTTTTGGTATAAGTACTTATTATATCAATCACTTTAGTTTTTTTTTTCTTTTTAGGGAGTAGACATATAATAGACTTATTATATTATGTTTGAAGTATATTTATTTAGTCATTTATTGTGCACTGACTTCCCTCTCTGTATCTGTTTTCTCCTGTCATGCCTGGGTTTGCTGGAAGAAATCTCTTTTTAGAGATAAGCTCGCCTTTGTACATACCTTTTTTTAAATGTTGCTTGTTTTTTTTTGTTTTGTGCAATAAAGTATAAATGAAATGAGGAGCGTAAACGGGTGAACCGATTTAGACATAGACATAGACATAGACATAGACATACGTTTATTCACTGAAGAAAACATGGGTACATCGACAGACAATTGCAAAGGCAGGAAATCGACATTAAATTGTAGCAGTAAACACGGAAGTATGATTTGAATGTTGTTTGTACCAAAAAATATATGACTTAGCAAACTCTCATCTACAGCATAACCAATATATGACTTAGCAAACTCTCATCTACAGCATAGCCAATATATGACTTAGCAAACTCTCATCTACAGCATAACCAATATATGACTTAGCAAACTCTCATCTACAGCATAACCAATAGGCACATCTTAGGTTACTCTGTTGCTACACGACCCCGCAGTCACCCTGTTTAGTGTACTGTTCAACAAAGCTAATGCTGTTCCGTTTTTGGACTCTAATACCACTTAGATAAGGATAGTGTCATCCAGCATCCATTAAACTTTGAGGCGGCCGTAAACGAATTAATTTATGAAACAATTAGTCAAGGCTGAGATGCCGTTGAGCCACGGAACTAGCTGCTTGCCAAACGATACGTCCCCTGTTCGAATCCCAGCTGGGAACGAAGAAAAATGACGCCAGGTCTTGGATGTTTATATGTTTGTGACATCGCTGTTTCTGGTTCCTGGTTGGCCCAGAAGCAATGTATGTGCCTGTGTGTAAATTATATTATTGTAGCTAATGGCATTACACTGTGGCATTACGCTCCGCAAAAGGAAAAGCAATCGGATTCAAAGCTGTACAGCCAAGTCTTCAGTGTTTACATCTTTTTGTTTTGGGTATTCATAAGGCCGAAGCCAAGTCTTCCGTATTTTTTTTTTCTCAAGGCCGAAGCCAAGTATTCCGTGTTTTGGTTTCAAAAGGCCGAAGCCAAGTCTTTATGTTTTATAAGGCGGAAACCAAGTCTAATTTGAAGAGTCAAGAAGTGCGTTCAGTAATATCGCCCGCTCACGCCCGCCGACGACGCACCAGACCGTTCAGAAAATCAGTGCGATCGCATCAAACCATACACAACCTGTCATAGGGCGACTTTCGCCCGACGACGATAATAATCACACTCGTTGCGATGTTCCTGAACGCACCCCTGTTTTGGCTCGTAGCCGGCACGGCGCGTCAACGCCGTCGTCGACTCGCCAAAACAGGCGTTTTGTAATTATTGGATATTCAGCTGCCATTTTGACTATCCCATCGTGGTAGATAAATGAAGGTGTCTGCACGATGCCTGTCACAATCAAAACAAAAAAATATATATTTAATTAATTGAATCACTTTTTTTAAACGCTGTATCCGTGGCCCGAATCACTAAGCACTACTCCGTCGCGAGGGGGATGCGATTAATTTCACTTTTCGCCTCATTTTCCGAATTACTCAGGATGATTTTATTAAATAAAAGCAACAATTTTAAGTGAACAATAAATAAAATTAAAATTAAATATGCAAACTTAAGTAACGGTGCTAAAAAACGTCATGGGGAAAAATCGTCTTCATCTCTTTAGATGTGGCGATGGTCTTGCCCCTTGACTAGTTAAATGGTGAATCGGTTTCACAGTGAAACTAGCTTAGAATCATGATGAACGGAGGTAGGTAGAGTGATTTGGGGTGAGTGACCACAAACGTATATATTAACTGGACATGCCTCAGAGATTCCGGGCTTTTTAAATTATTATGTTTTTTCTTTCGGAATTTCATAATGATTACATGGAACTAGGTTTAATGTGTGAATCGAAACGAATCAACATGAGCAAGATTTACAACATAAAATCAGCACTATCGGCATCGGCGTTAAGCAAAAAATATTTTTATATAAATAAAACTATTTTTTACTTTATATAAATAAAACAATTATTTACTTTATTTTTAATCACTGACTTGTTACCAAATATTTTGTATACACAATGCAAAGTTTGCGACTTCGCGACCAGTCAGAGTACAGTCTCCAAGTATGTATGTATAAGTCTGTAAGTGTGAACAGTGCTTTTTTTTCAAGCTACTAAAACACTATTTTAATTCTAAATTGTTTTATCCCGAACCTTCCAGAAAAAGGCATATCCACGTTATGACTTTCATGACGTAAGTACCAAAAGAATCATGACATGACCCTAACAAACCGTTAAAAATATAACTATACCTTTCAACTACATACCTTGTATAGACATAGCATCACGCCTTACCATACGGCGTGGCAGAGGCATAGGTAACCTAATCAATACTCATTTTGCGTAACAAGGGGCTAACTCATCGCCGCAGCTATGAAGACTAATGGTTTTTACACGATGTTTTCTTCCCGAAAGAATAGGGCTGTGTCCTGCTAGGCAAGAAAGATACTCTTTAGGAACTGTCAAAACGGTTTTGTTCCTTGAGTTCTATCACAGATGAAACCGCTCGGCCCAAAATGTATTGAGATGTCAAAAATAGTTGCTTTCCTAGTGAAAGTTGTTCAGAATGATGTCCTTTACTCCCCAAAAATTTTTGCTCCATACTACAAACACCCTGTATACAATTCTGAGATTGTCAAGCCATTTTGTATATAATGCTTCAACTTCAGACTTGTTCCTAGATTTATTTGATACCTTGGACACAACGCAATACTCTGTATGACATACAAATGCTCGTTTATACGGTATTAAGCGACTAGTAAGCACTTTACTACAACCAAGCCTACATACAGCACGAGTAGTCACTTTGTACTAAATCACAGGCTTCTATTTCTGGACAACTTGGCAATCAAACCATGTACTTAGGGTGGTTGCCAAAATCAAATATGGCTGACGAGATATTATTATTTGCACGATATTATAAAATATGCTGTCATGCAAATGTGTGAAAATTAAGGTATGCAGTATGTATTATTTATTTATTTATTTAGGCATAAAATACAGAGAGAAAAATATACAAAATTCAAGGTGCTTAGCTAGGGTATTCGCATAAATAATTGGAACATCTGAGCCTGAGCTAGGTAAGAACCTGAATTTCAGGCTGCAGAGCTCTCCCCTTATTAGTTAAATAATTAATCCTAAAGCCCTAATTAAATAATTATAGCTAATAAAAATTACAAATTACAGAGATCTGTAGTAAGTAGGAACAGAAAACAAAAGTATAAAGCAAACTATAAAGAAGTACATAATATAAATTAAATTAGAAACTTAAAGGAGATGTGTACTTTTTCCTAGACAGTTGGTACTTTATTCGAAATAAACCAAGCTAAAACCATATTTATATGAAAGAATATAATTTATGGATTCTAAATATATATCATGATATTTTTTTTAATCCGCCGTTTTTTAGTTTTTGTTACTTAAAAATAATTATTATTTTGAAATAAAACTGCCACCCAGAACAATAATTTATTATGGCAACACTGTTCTGTCCCGTCAATGTCAACAGCACCCTGTTCCGAGTCGCGCCACGGTCGATTGCAGCGTCTACGAGGACGTTCCGAGTCAGTTTTGGCGATACAAAACGATGGCATCGTGGACGCTGTGATCGGTTGTGGCGTGACTCGGAATATGGGGAAAGTGTCAAAATTGACAACTGAATGAATGACAGTTTTTTTTTTATGCTTAGCTAAGCAAAGAATACAGGATATAAGTCCTACCCATACAAATCACTTTTTCAAAATTATTAAAAAATGGCGGTTTTAATAAAAAAAATATTTTCTTAGGCTTTATTCATATTCGTTTCCCTACCTGAAAAACCGCATAAGATTATGGTTAAAAAATCAGAACCGGAAAAATACATCTCCTTTAAAAGAGAAAAATGAGGGTGAAGGTGACCTCTCTTTGTGTGGTATGAGTATGAGTGAGTGTGTGTGAGAGGGTGAGTGAAATATAATAGAATACTATGACATGTGAGCAGTAGAATAGGTAAACAACTATATACCTAAAATAAACGCCTTAAAGGTAAAATAAGGTAATTATCCTGGAATGAGTAAAAATAACAAATTGTAAACACCCCTTATAAAATGACGCAACGCAACGCAAATTAAACGAAATTACTGTTGTTACAGTACCACTAACGTCCATTTTCAATATCACTGCAGATTGAGGTTAGTATAAGGTTATTGAGAACGGAGTAAATAAACGTACATGCTCTATTATAAGTTTTCTATATGTCTGTCTTGTATAGAACAATAAATAAATTACGAAATACAAGTACAAGCTAACACGGTAATAACTATATACCATTTACAGAAAACCGTATTAAAATCCGTACCCGTTGTATTGCGCCAGAGTGCCACAGTCTGTCTGTGAGTGTGTCTTTAAACTTGTTAAAGGGATGCCAGTGCCCATCTGGGTGCATGGGGAGATATGAATAAGAAAGAAGAGCTCGTCTAAGCTGAAATGACGCGCCCCACTCCTTGGTTTTTTTTGTATGACAAGTAAATACGAAACTAAGGAGTGGGGCGCGTCATTTCAGCTTAGACGAGCTCTACCACATTATTATTGTAAGGAAATGTTCAATATTTCTAGAAGTTCGTTAAATTCGTAAACGTTAACAGCCAGTTGCAGAAACAATCTTTAAATTTTAACGCCGCATTAAACGCTAATGGCCTATCAGTGTCATAAAATTTAGATTTTTTGATAAAATATGGCTCTTATTTCTGAGTGCATAATGCTCAATGACAGTTCACATGCCTTGACATTACGCCCTTTAAAGTTTAATGGGGCCTTAAAATTTAAAGATTGTTTCTGCAACTGGCTGTTAGTAAGATAAATTCATTTATTCATTAATTGACTTACTTACTTGTGAAAAGTTACATCTGCAGTAGTTAGTAGGTACCAAATGCCGCAGCTATTCTTGGAAAGCTAAACCTTTATGTAAATAAATAATTGAATTGTAACATCGAAGAACTTCAGACATGGGGTTTCTATTTACGGTGAGGGGTACTATCAGTAAAATCGCCCCCATCACATCAATGACCATGTTCTGACTAAACAAAGTAATGTTTTGCTTATCTACGTATATATTTTGCCTAATCTAAATATAGAGCGAAGCGTCACAATTTCAGCTTGGAGGGCAAAAATGCTTTCGTATGTCCGTCTGTCTGGATTTCCGACAGTTCTCTTCTACATTTCGCATTTCTCTGCCGATTCTCGTGAAGTCACAGAGTGTAATGCATGTTTTTATAGATAATGGTACAGAACCCTTAGTGCGCGTACTCGCAAAGTGTACTTTAGTAGAGAGGAATATTTTTGCTGGTAGTACATAATCAGAAATGAACGTATCGCGTGTTCCGGCATCTCTTTGATAGCCGGCCATTGTACAACAGATGGCAGTACTAAGAGTAAATAGAACGAGCAACTTTAACACTCATACTTCATAATAACAATGAGTACTCAATTTTCACTTTTAAGAACACTTCCTTTCTCTTTCGTGATAGGTATCTTGATTATATAAGAAGATGTATATGTATGTTTATGTATTCTACTCTATTATATATATATTTTTTATATATGTATTCATATTTAGGTTTATGTAGCATTTTCATTGTGTAGATATATTATAGTAGATATCTATATGTAGTTTCATTTATCATTTTATTTATTGAGCACTAGGACTATTCTCTCAGAACAATCTGTCCTATCTTGCCTAGTTTTGCTGGATAAATCTCTTTTTAGAGATAAGCTCGCCTTTGCCTATTTACCTTTGTCTTAAGACGACTATGTATCACATTGTTTTCCGTGCAATAAAGAAATTATGAAATTAAATGTATCCTGTCCATCCTGGGTTTGCTGGAAGAAACCTTTTTTTAGAGATACGCTTGCCTTTGTTCATGCCTTTTCTGTATTGTTTGTGTTTTTTTTTTCTGATATGTGCAATAAATATATACGAAATTATGACTACGGATATTGGATTAACAGCCATCTTCTTTGCAGTAGCAACGCCGCGCCGCCATCGTTATCGGTTTGCATCGGATATGGATATGTATGACCCCTGTGCGGCTTATTATAAGGCGAGGTATGAATAATTACAAACCAAGGTCAACGAAGATTGCGGAAGTGAGAAGCGAATATAACTCGGGAACAGGAACAAGTGGGATGGCAATTGTACGCTAGCACCTGAAGCGCCAAAATGAAAAAAAAAATAAAAAAAAATAGGCTATTTCAGGGAACATTTCAGTCTTCAAATCGCTTGTAACAACAATTCCCCACATATTACAATTAATTTTGGCGCTTACGTTGATTCAGATTAGGTGCGAGCGTACAATTGCCATCCCACTTGTACCTATTCCCAAGTTATATTCGCTTCTCACTTCCGCAATCTTCGTTGACGTTGTTGGTTTGTAATTATTCATACCTTGCCTGAAATAGATTGGATCCAAAAATCATAATTATAGCAAATATTTAAACTGTAACAAATCATACAAAAAAGTGAGTTTAAAAAGAGAACTAATGGCAACCAGACAAAAAACTGTTGTAGTTGCACGCTAACGCTCTAGCGAAATGAAACGATAACTTTTTATGTATGCGATTTGACATTTGGATTCGTTAGGTGACGTCTGCTTAGCGATGCCAAATGACAAATCGCATACATAAAAAGTTATCGTTTCGTTTCGCTATCCTTAGCGTTTAACATTGTCTACAGGCAAAGGCACGAGTTGAATTCTGTACAAACAAAATCCGACCGTGCGAAATGACCGGAGTAATAATGAAAAACTCTGTAACATTCAACTCATGCGCGGTCTGTCATTATAATTTCAAAACAGACATTTGCATATGGGATAATAGGGGTCATAAGTATTTGATGACAAGTGATCTCCCCAAAGTCCTCGTAACATATTGTCGTGTTATTACCAGAGACACTGTATAATGGTACAGTAAAATAAAGGACCAGATGGCGGCAAACGGTACATTATTTTCAACCGACTTCAAAAAAGGAGGAGGTTCTCAATTCAAGCCGTATGTTTTTTTTTTTCTATGTTTGTTACGCGATAACTCCGCCAATTATGAACCGATTTTAACAAATCTTTTTTCGGCGTATAGGTAATACCTCAAGGGTAGTCCCATTGACACCAGGTCAGGATCTGATGATGGGATCCTGGAGAAATTGAGGGAACTCTTCAAATATTATAGGCAGACCTATAGTGATTTTTGTGTTTTTCATAATAACTCGTGCAAATGCACATGGTAAGCATAATATTGTGATGCGGAACTGCTGATGAAGACCACATATGGCCACCAGATCTGCTCAATACTAGGTACAAATACAATGCGTGGCTGACGGGCAGGCAACGCATAGCCTAAACCGGTGAACCTAGAGCCATGAAACTTTGTACAGAGGTTCCTTAGTAGCGTGGGGTAGCACTGAGATGGGATTTGACAAAATTAATTCCCCAAGGGTGGGGGGATAAGGGGTTACAGTTTGTATTAAACTCAATCTAATCAAATAGGGTTTGTGGAAGTCGGTTTTTTCTAAAGTTTACTTTTTGTTTCAATTATATTATAACACATACTTTTTTTATCAGGCAGGGTGCTAATTACGTGATTGTCGCTGAAAAAGGTCCCCATTTCTAACGCTTTTAACGCAACGTTTTGCACAGATTAGATGTGTTGTAAAACTTGTAAACGGCAATGTGCAATAGGTATGTATTTGTAATAATAATAATAATAATAAATTGCGTGGGTCAAAAATATGACTTGATGTTCCACAGAACTACCTACCTATCTCAGTACGCTTAGTACCAGTTTGCAGTATTGGGTACCTATCCAGCTTGAATAAGAAGTAAATAACTAGTACATAGTTCTTTAATTTATTTTCGCAACATCTAGCATAACATAAACATTTACATACAGGCACATACATTGAATCGTGGTATAATCCGTCTGTAATATACGCCAAAGCAAACTTTTCTTATTTTTACACAACAGGTACACATTCTGTGAAAATGTCAACTCTCTACCTACGGTTTGTGAGGTATAGATAGCCCGCTGTAGGACGGACGGACGGACAGCAGAGGCTTACAGGGACCCGTTTGGCTCTCTTCGGGTACGGAACCCCTAGATATGTATGTATGTAGGCGATTAATGTCCTCACCGATGGGCGCACAGCTAAGTAGGTATATTCATAGTAAAAGTTGGTCACTTTAGCAGATTCCCTCCCGCGATTGTCCCTTGTTTTCGTTCACCTTCGCTCGTAAATTGATAGAAGAAACTTTCCCGAGTGCAATAGAGAACGTTGTTCAGTTGGTGCTAAGAGCGAGCGAAGCTATGCTATTAATTTTGCCGTTGGCGACGGTCACGCACGGCAGGGGCTTTTTTCTGGGATTGTAAGTTTTTTTAACCCCTTCCCTATCAGAAGCACACCGCTCGAACGACCGAACAAAGGAGAACAATAGATAGATAAGATGTAACGTGTCGTATGGTATTCTTATAACTTTTTGGCGAAACCGCGTTAGAGAATTTATACTTATTTATTAACTTTTTATAAATGGCAATTATGGAAAAGTATACAAAAGATGATGGTCTATGTATTTACTAGTCCAAGAGCGAATTTTACAAACGAATGAGTAACTTTTACTCGGGAGTATCTTCTACTTTTTCATAAACACCGATCAGAACATCTCATTTTGAACTGTCATTGTCATACAAATTATCCCCGGGATAGGTATTCTCGTATAACTTTTTGTTGGTAAAATCCGCCCTAAGTAGTCTCCTGTGTTCATAATAGCGCTTCTATTGCGAGCATAGCGAGTATATTTTGGGTTTTTGACAGATAAAGACGTATAAGATGACGTAAGAAGTGGCATTCCTTGTCACTTTGTCGCTCACTTCGTACTCGAACACGCTCACTTCGTACTCGAATAGCGATGGGAGATGCGAGTTGTTGTAAATCGATGTACTGTCGAATCGAAGTATACCCGTAACTATCAAGAGTGTGACGTAGTCACACTTTGGACACTCCATAGAACGCTCGTAAAATAATCACCTATTACTACTACATAACCAAATGACGTTTGTATACGTGCAAATGTGTGCGTAAACTTTGCTAGGGCTGGTGGCGCGGCAAATGCAGCGATATTAAGCATACGCGTCGTCCGTCACTCGTCTGGCTCTGGCGTTCAGCCCTGTCTATTGATCCTTTATCCAATCCTTTGACGCCAGGGGTGGGGTGCGGTATCTGAATCAGCGCGGGGAAGGGAGTGGCCGTTCTGTACGGAGTACTATTATCTCTTCTGTGACGTAGTGTAAGGCGGTCATAAGAAAAGTATGATGCTGCGGAATATCATCAAAGCTTTCTGTGTCAGTGGAACATCTTCCTGTAACAATCAACACATAAATCTGCAAGTTTTCTGACTTTTATTTGTTTTTCAAGTGCCGACACGGTAACTACGGTGGGGGAAAATACGGTCAAGTGCGAGTCGGAGTTGCGCAATTACTTTTCCGAAACTATACATATCTTTAGAACTTTTCTTTATATCCCGCGGCAGGGACATTTCCGACCTCGATTATAGCACACCTCGGACACTCCATAGAACGCTCGTAAAATAATCACCTATTTCTACTACATAGCCTAATGACATTTGTACACGTGCAAATGTGTGCGTAAACTCGTTCGTTTATGAATGTGTGCGTTCAGCGCCTAAACAAAGTGTCTCCCGAAGAGGCTCCCCGACTCCGGGGTGAGGTGCGGTATCTGAATCAGCGCGGGGAAGGGAGTGGCCGTTCTGTACGGAGTACTATTATCTCTTCTGTGCCTATAGCGTGAGTTTAATGCAGAGTATTTCATATTGCTGTTGTCAATGTGCCGCAAGGATGGATTTTTCATTTTATTTAATTTAATATTAGGTACACAAAACAGCAGTGGAGATCAAATAACAACAACAGAATACGTAAAGGGGCTGTCTCCAGCGCCAAAAGTTTGCGCACACAGAATGGTATATGTACTAGCTAACTGTACAGTTGCTGCATCCAACTCGCGCACGGTACATACTAAATTAAATACTGTTCAACCCGGCCCAGCTGATTTCGTTATTTATTACTCTTTATTTCATAATTTCTTTATGGCAAAAAGTAAATAAAAACAGTGTACAAAGGCGAGCTTATCTCTAAAAAGAGATCTCTTCCAGCAAACCAAGTTCCGATGAGAGAGTTTGATATATCAGCAAGGGTAGACCTTTGTGTACAACAATATACCTACGAGTACCTACAAAGCTAGAATATACTTACATCCAAATACATCCTAAAATTAACTACCAAAATATTAAAGATATAATACTATTAATAAACTAATATAATATATAAAGAAATTTTTACATACACATACATACACTAATAAATACATACAAATACATTACTCTTTATTTCTACCAAATTACTGATGAATTGGCACAACTTAATCCCTGTAAAGATTTACTACCGCTTTAATTGCCCTAAATCCCTTTACAAATTCGACGTATAGTTTACGCCAAGTTTAATTGGGTCTAAGCAATCTGTCACCCACCTCTCTTTCTCATCCCGTTTCAACATACGCGAGAAAGAGAGACTCACTCAGTCAGAGACAATGCGCCCGCCCCGGTTTCTGAATTGAGAAATTCACTAAGATATCTCTTATTTAAAAAAAAAATAACCCAGGTCTTGGATGTTTACATGTTTGTGATGTCACTGTTTCTGGTTCTCACGAAACAGGGTATCCTAGTTTCGGGCCAGAAGCAATGTATGTGCCTGTATGTAAATGTTTATGTATATGTCTTATTAGAGTTGAGCTCGCCGCTGTACATATTTTTTCCATTATTAGTGTCTTAATCAATAAAGTGTAAAGAAAAGTAAATTAATTTAATACTTACTTAAGTAGGTATCGTTATGTCACGTGACATCTGCAGGGACCAGGAGCCCTATTTTTGAAATCGCTCGTGTGATATAATCGCTCGTATGACTTGCGCAACGAGTGGTTCTGACCAATCGTTGCAGAACGAATGAATATAACGAACGAAAATCATTCGTTATGATGGCTCGTTTTAAAATTATATCACACGAGCGATTTCAAAAATAGGGCTCCAGGAGCTATAATATCCCTTCTCGTGGCGGCCCGCATTTTGAAATTTACGCTAGACTGGCAGAGGCTGGCAGAGGCTGGCAGAGGCTCTGTGGGTGGTCACCGCGGGCTGTTCCTGCGCCTACTTTTAACGTCGCTCACGGCGTATTATTGTATAAAAGGATAGGAACCCCCTATATTTTTAGAATCGCCATGAAACAAGCTAGTTTAATGTATAAGAATGAAAACAATAATGTATTCGTGAGCCTAGCTGTCCAAGGTCAAATCTATCATTTATGACTTTTTTTCCGTTTTTATGACAAGAACCCAAATATGTTTTAAATTAAGCACTTTTTTAAATATTTGATTAATGTAAAGCTCAATTCAGAAATCAGCCCAAAGAAAGTTGGTGTGGCCTTTACCCTACGTTCAATTTGCACAACAAAAAAACCAAAACAGATCTTTTAAGAAAATGCTCAAGAGTACCTACACGAAGGGGAAACCTCAACCTTAACATAGTAATAAATCTAAGAGAATACTTTGCAGGCGAAAAAACAACAAGTTTTTTATCACATCGCTAGATTGTTGGTTAGTTTTGCACGTCACTTTATGACCCTCTGGGATTTTGTATGGTTATATTTCGTAAAGTAAATATGTATTTATTGCACTTATAAAATACAAAAATGAGATATCTTAAATTACAAATCTCTGTGCATAGTAAGAATTAAACTACAAAATTACCAGGGGTCCTTGCACTAGGCTGTGCCTGTATCGCGAGGAACCAATTACAATATACTTTAACTTTCATTACTTTAACTTAGTTTAACTTTCCCTAAAGTCTGCACAAAATAAAAGGCCCGATTTGACAGTTCACGCCCATGAAGTTTTAATCCCTAACACGTAAGTATTAGAAGCGGTTTTTAGGTGCAACTTGTACGCTTCGCTTCTACGCAACAGTTGGCTTTTATTACCTACGCATTAGGGGTTAAAACTTCATGGGCGTGAACTGTCAAAACGGACCTTTTATTTTGTGAAGACTGTAGATTAGGTGTTGTGAACCAGAAACAGTGACGTCATCAACCGCAGGTTGTATATTCTCCTGAGCCGGAACTTGAATGCAAGACTTGTGAGACTTGCCCTATTCCACAGTAGCACACCTCGGACACTCCATAGAACGCTCGTAAAATAATCACCTATTACTACTACATAGCCTGATGACATTTGTACACGTGCAAATGTGTGCGTAAACTCGTTCGTTTGTGAATGTGTGCATTCAGCGCCTAAACAAAGTGTCTCCCGAAGAGGCTCCCCGACTCCGGGGTGAGGTGCGGTATCTGAAACCGCGCGGGGAAGGGAGTGGCCATTCTGTACGTAGTACTATTATCTCTTCTGTGACAAAAGATAAGACAGCTCATCTTCGTACAACTTTCATACTTCCGGATCTTGTATTTGTTTATTAGTATCCAACAGCATATATTTCAGAGTTAATATTTTACTTAGTATAATGCCAATTACAGGATAGCCTAATATAATCTTTTTAATTTATGCGGTAGTGGAGAACGAAAGAGTATGCGGAAATATCGTCGTCGTGTCGTGTGAAGAAGCATTACCTGTCTTTATAGAATTATAGGTAGTATGTATGTATAGTATTTATTAGTTTATGTATATTATATAAATATATTTCATATTTATTTATATAAGTATGCACTAGTTTATGTAGTCTATTGATTTGTAAGTAATAATTATATGTATTGTACACATGGGTCTACTCCTGCTCAGCAATCCACCTGTCTCATCCCTATTTGGTTTGCTGGAAGAGATCTCTTATTAGAGATAAGCTCGCCTTTGTACACGTTTGCTATGTTTTTTACTGTCCTATGTAACTTTTTGTGTGCAATAAAGAAATTATGAAATTATGAAATATTTTTTTTCCTTATACCCCCGGACTGCCCACATCCGCGCGCGCAGTCAGAATCCGATATATGCATATACGATGATCATGCAAGGTACTGAAATAAATTAGATCTACACATACACACGTACACACCCAGAAATATCTACACAAAAAGATGTCAACATCCATGTTGACGCAGGGATGACTATTTTTACACTTTAGTTGTATAAATATTTCTGCGTGTATGTATACTACACTAAAATGTATTTGTCTACACATTGTGATCATCTATTTTCACATAATGCTTAGAAATAAGGGCACAATTACAAAGGCCCAATTCGTCCGAACTATACGGTTGTTTACAAATCACAAGAAAGACTTCCGCGCTCAGCGACAGTGGTGCGAATAAAATAAATAAAACCTTCAGATATCTCTATCCCTTCTGTATTTGTAGCGACTTCCCTAAAAAAAATGTCGGGTTCTAAGTCTCGGGCTCAGGGAAAGAAAAGATGTTTTGGTAAAAAAGGAGTTGAGGTTGAGTTGAATTGATTTTGTGTTTCGTTTTTAAGGTTCCGTCCCCGAAGGGTGCCAAACGGGACCCTATTACCTATTACTGAGACTGTCCGTCCGTCCGTCCGTCTGTCACCAGGCTGTATCTCAAGAACCGTGGTAGCTATAGACAATTGTTTTTTTTTACAAATGATGTATTTCTGTTGCCGCTATAACAAAAAATACTATAAAACAAAAGAAATTAAATATTAAAATAAAATAAATTTAATATTAAGGGGGGCTCCCATACAACAAACGTGTTTTTTGCTCGATATTGATAATGGTAGCAGGTAGACGCTTAAAATGGTCACAATATTTTGAGAATATTTTTTAGTTAAAAAATAAATAATTAAATTAATATTTAAGGGGGGCTCCCATACAACAAAAGTTTTTTATAGATAATGGTACGGAACCCTTCGTGCGCGAGTCCGACACGAACTTGGCCGGTTTTTTTTTTTGGGTTCGTTCGGGTGTCTTCAGTTCAACAGAATAGCTTTTCGCACAAACATAATGCTCGCGCCTTTTTTCCGGAACAGGGGCACTCAGAAACTACAGACTTCCACATGCTACGATCTTGGCAAGATTTAAATAAGTACACCAATCAGTGTATATTGAAATTAAAATCATTTGATTTCACTTATAATTAAGACAAAGGGCAAGGTGATCGGTTAAGCGTAATTGATTTATTAATGAATTGAATATTTAAATTATGTTATAAATTAGATACTATAATTAATGAGTAAATCACACCACACACAAACCCCAGTGGTTTAAGTGGTGTTCTGATGTACCTTACCAAGTTAAAATTATTGTGTAATTAAATAAATAAATAAAAAAATAAAAATAAAGAAAAGCCCTGCTTCCACTACGATACGCATTAGGCAACGTAAGCCTGAAACACTAGTAGCCACGAAGTGTCTCAGAACACCGATAGCGTGTGTGCGAGCCTACATTCAAAGCAGGGAGCGCTTATCCAGTGGAGAGCGCGTAGATACATTTTCCTTTGAAACACAACTTTACGGGCGGCGGGGGACGAGGTAAGAGACCTGTGATTGGTCAGCTGCTGCGAAACTGTCTGGCGGCCCGTCATCGTACATAGGTTGCGTATGCGAACGTTTGTTGAATACAACAAACGTTCCTTAGTAGATTACATATGAACGTTCTAACATTGACGGAAAACACTGAGGAATTTTTCATTACTCTATGGCCAGCCGCACGTCACGTATAAGTACACAATTAACCGTAAGTACGTAAGTACTAAGTACAGAAATCTCGTCGACATGTAGCCACATCTCCTAATGGGTGTACCTACTCCGTACAGCCATGTACAGGCGTCTCAATTTATTATCTCGTTACGTAAGCTCAGTATTGTGTAACGAAACAAACAAAATTTCATTTCGTTACAACTTTTAATTAAATTCATCATCTCTTTGTCTTTGGGGATCAATTAGGTCGAGGTGAGCGAAGACGAAATCGGAGCTTACGAACAGTCCGCCATATTAATAAAAATGGGTCAAGTGCGTGTCGGAATCGCACACGAAGGGTACCGTACTATCTTACTATATAACAAAACTCCAAACGATAAAACAAAAACAAAAAATAATAATTAATACATTATGCCCTCACGAAGATTTAAACTCAAGGTTAAACTTACGGATTGAGTGCTTACATCATACCCGCTGAGCTAGGTACCTCAAAACAAGTCTCCTGTATGGGGACCCCCTTTAATTTGTAATATCTCATTTCAGTATTTGTTGTTGTTGCGGCAACAAATGTGAAAATTTAAACTTTCTATGGCTATTCGGTTCGTGCTGTAGGACCCGATGACGGACAGACAGACGGACAGACGGACAGTGTGGGCTTAGTAATAGGGTCCCGTTTGGCACCCTTCGGGTACGGTACCCTAAACACACTCTACTCTGTTGATATACATTGTCCGCTCTTTCACTCCTCAATAGCTTTTATCTTTCTGATTATCATGAGGATATTGACATTTCACAGGTACAGTTATCTAACTGTTTAACTGGGTCTTAAAAGATCGCCCCTTAATACGTTTAATAATACCGTATAATACATTTAGAGCCAGCTTTTGTTCAAAATCCAACGGATTTCGTTGAAGACGGCAGGTATTGGCCCCGGACTCTTAACAGACTGGAATAGCAATATTTATGAATTGCTCCCAAGCGCGCAATATTCCATATTTGGCAATCAGTCTTAAAAAAAATGATGCATTATCGCTGTTTATATACCACAAGTCCTGGGCCCTACGGAACTCTTAAAAGCTATAAATATAGTTATCTGATTATTCAAAAACAACTACGAAAATAACGGTATCTAGAAATTAAAAAAAGTTTTTTTTTTACATTTCCTCAGGGTTCAAAATCTGAAAAGTTATAATAACACTGGGGACATAGGGGCGTCGAGGGAAGGCCCTAAACAAATTCGGACTTTGAATCCTTCTCACAGAAAATACCAAAAAATAGGGAGACTTTGCAAGCATCTAACAAAATCCAAGCCAACCCAATTCGGTATTCGACGAGGTCGTCAAATAAATCTAGAAACATGTCTCAAGCAAGTTAAAGCCAAAATAGGTTGACAATATAAATTTTGATCTGTCTCTGAAAATGCCTATGGAACCGCGTCCACCATCCCATATCCCTATCCCTACCGCCTACATCTGTCACCGCAAAGTTGAATCTATAGGAATTCATAGAAAACCGACAAAATATAGCATCCGAAGATAGCATTCCGTTCTTAGCGACCGCGACGCGCGACGGCGACCAAACGACCACGCGACCATGGTCGCCTGTCGCGGGGCGACCACTAGCTTTCCGATGTCAGCGACCGCGACCAATAATTTTAGTCAGTGTGCCCTAGGGAATCGCTATGAATGTTTTAAAAAAATGTAACTAGAGTCGAATAAATAGTAGAAATAAAAATACACCAGTACTTACTTGGTTTATTCAATGACTTAGCAATTCCTTCCCAAATATTGTCTCTCACAATATTGTCTCTATAAGATTGGAGCCTTCCATCATATAAAGGTGGGTTTTTATTCACTATTTCTATCAATATCTCGTCCTCGTGTGATGAAAACGACGCCATTTTGATGTGCTTGTCGCCTGCGTCGCGTGACTGCACTGCCTCCGACGCGACCGGGTCGCGGTCGCCACGCGGCTCTCTGGCCACGCCCACCGGTCGCGCGACGCGGTCGCGGCATTTGTTTAGTGCTCCATATAAATTCATACTAAGCAGTAGGACGCGAGACCCAGTCGCGGTCGCGCTTCGCGCGTCGCGGGTCGCGGTCGCTAAGAACGGAATGCTGTTACTGCGTTGCGACTTTGCGAGTCGATGTGCTTCCAGCTTTAGGCTGCCCGCACACGTCCGATAATCGGTGACCGACTTTTTGTAGGAGGGAAATAGAACGTACTGGGGCGTACATACGCTTGCTTGGAATCTATTTACGATCTATTTGCGATTCTTTAGAAGCATACCAAATTAGGTCATTTTGGGTGTTTTAGAAGCGGTAGCGTTCCAATATAAGTGCGTTTCTCAGAGCAGCATCGGGCCCCTGATTGCAATAGTATAACGCACACGTCCTACAAAAAGTCGGTCCGAAATAAAACCGAAAAAAAATCTGCTCTATTATCGGTCCTACAAAATTGCCAGTACAACTGGCCCAAAGTAACTTAATATGTTTCAAAGTAACCCCAAAACACGGCATACCTCGTCGACACCAAATAAAGCGCCTTTCATACTTTATTTAGCCAATACAGGCAGCACTTATCCAGTGGAGAGCGCACAGATACATTTTCCTTTGAAACACAGCTCACCAATTTACGGGCGGCGGGGGGCGCGGTAAGAGAGCTGTGATTGGTCAGCCGCTGCGAAACTGTCTGGCGGCCCGTCATCGTACATAGGTTGCGTATGCGAACGTTTGTTGAATACAACAAACGTTTGGCGAGCCGCATTCCCCCGCAGGCGCAGTCAATTGGATATATAGTCTGAGCCAATACTTTGCAAAACTGTAGGGAACAGTTTTGAACTTCATCACCATAACGGCCTGGGCGTGGGACGGTACAGGCAGCTTCAAGTGATGGTGCATAGAAATTAACGGTTGTATACCTAGCCTCCACTCTCTGGAAGGTACTTAAACAATATGATAATTGACCTTCATGGGTTGTATGCAACAGCAACTGGTTGTATGCAACAGCAACAGTGACAGTAACTGTTGCATACAGAGACTATGATGAAGTCGGTTTTTTTATGTTTTTAACTTGGTGAATTGTATTAAGTGCTTCGAAAGTTATCAGCAGTCTAGCTCTGTTCCATAGTTACTTCCGGAGTAACTTTTTAACAAAGAAATCGGCATGTAGGCGTCAGGTTTAATTTGTTGTGTCGGTCGGGATGTTTAAAATGTTTAATTTATACATATTTCAAACAAAAAACCCACTTTGAGAACCCCGTTTTGTCACGTAATTCCGCATCAGACTATACCTTTCTGAGGGTATTTTTCAACTTCTAAACTCATAAGTTTTTAAGTCCTTTATCCGCCAAGAGCGGAGTCGCTGCAAAGTTTACCTGCAGCCTTAAAAAGTATGCTTCTTTTTGGGAATATTGGCAAATATCTCGCAAAAAGATAGTGTTAAATGGCATAAAATGAGTTAATCAGGACAAAACAAACAAACAAAGCATCATAACTTTGGCAGAGGACATCATAACATTGTTGTGCCACGTTTACCCAGTTATTCAACTCTTCATACAATTTGCCATAATAGAAACAGCTAATTATATAATATAATTATCTAAAAACAGCTTTAAAGTTTGAAATTGCATGCATCCCACGCATATATCAATGCGAAACTCTACGCAAGAGATTCCCAGAATCTCAGAGGCTGTTGCAATGTCTACAGAAAAGAATTCTCCACCATTTAACGACTTACCTTAGTAAACAACGGCACTGTTATGAAAAAACTTCAGACACGAGTCAATTAGTCTACTTGTTCTTCTTTCTTCTTCTGACACCGAGCTTTCAGGGATACGTAGCTTCCTAAAGCACTATTTTTTCACAAAAAGAACGTCCGTGGCTCAGTACTTATGCTTAACTCTCACGAGAGATGTAAATATGCGTTGATCATGTACATACCAATGTACATGTACTAATCAGTGATCATTTATTCATCATCGATCTCACGGCGATGTAAGACAACTTATGAAATATTGGAGCCAATTCACAAGGCACATTCACTAATTTTAACAGCTACTAAACTCACTAAACGTCATCATGACGTCATCTTAGTTAGTTTAATCTATTTGCTATTCATAAGGCGGCAAACATAACCAAAGTTTTTTTTTTAAGTTAATTTTAACTTGTCTAGTTTACTTTGTGTCAAATTTGTATTGATTTGCTATTCTAGAGGCACTTGTAATGGCCGGTTTTAGTTGATTTTTGACAGATAACAATTAAACTTAATAGGCATGGTTTTAAAGGCTATTAAAATTAGTTAGGCCGATTATCTCACACAAAACTACTTGCTAAACGTAAGTTTAACTGTCTCTTTCATTCTCTATGCGAATATAAGTGACAAACACTAGCATTTAAAGTACGGGACCCACAACAAAAAATACCTTTTTCTTCTTAATTCGGTCGCCTGACATAACCCTGCGAAGCGAACCGGGTAATTTGTTTACCCAGCAAGTTTCACCTCTTTCCGTGTTTTTTACCATTTTACCATTTTACCATCTAGTCTATTTAACTACTATGTCATTGTTCTGTGGTTTATTTTCACTTTGCCTAATGGAATTTCCAGCTAGTTGGAGGTTTTCAAGACTGCTTTGCGTGAAGATGAAATGTTGGTTTGTTTCATCTCGGGTGAAAGAGTTTTTTTTCGCGGAAATTGCTATAGGAAACCTATAACGAGTTTTCGTTTCTGAGAAAATGCTTTTGATAGACTCTATCACGAAGTAATCCTGTTCGGTAGGCAGTTTGGTTTTATGCCACGCCACCAAATAGTTGGGCTATAATTATGTAGTAAATATGGTATAACACAAATTCCCTGGTTTTTAGGGTTCCGTACCCGAAGGGTGCCAAACGGGACCCTATTACTGAGACTTCGCTGTCTGTCTGTCCGTCCGTCCGTCCGTCCGTCCGTCCGTCCGTCTGTCTGTCACCAGGCTGTATCTCATTAACCGTGGTAGCTAGACAGTTGAAATTTTCAAAGATGATGTATTTCTGTTGCCGCTATAACAAAAAATACTAAAAATTAAAAGAAATCTAATATTAAGGGGGGCTCCCATACAACAAACGTGATTTTTTTGCTTATTTTTGCTCGATATTGATAATAATGGTAGCAGGTAAACGCTTAAAATGTTCACAATATTGAGTATATTATTTACTTAAAAAATAAATAATTAAATTAATATTTAGTGGGGGCTCCCATATAAAATGTTTTTTTTTTTTGCGGTTTTTTATAGATAATGGTACGGAACCCTTCGTGCGCGAGTCCGACTCGCACTTGGCCAGTTTTTTTTTAGTATGTCTCAGAGTTAGGATGTATATCAACATAGTAGAGTGTGTTTAGGGTACTGTACCCGAAGGGTGCCAAACGGAACCCTATTACTAAGCCCACGCTGTCCTGTCCGTCTGTCCGTCCGTCTGTCCGTCATCGGGTCCTACAGCACGAACCGTTATAGCTAGAAAGCATTTGTTGCCGCAATAACAACAAATACTGAAATATGAGAGATATTACAAATTAAAGGGGGTCCCCATACAAGAGACTTGTTTTGATACACCCACGCATTTCAATATGATGGTATATTTCGCGTCAACCTACATCGTTGAGGTTATGTACTAGCTTTTTTTTTGTTTCTATTCTGTAGTGCGGTAATTTCTGAATTGGGTTGCCATTATCTTTTCATCCTGCAATTTTTAATAAAACTGCAATGCCGATCCCTCTCGCTCCGAAGTCTATAATATTGTTCTCCATAGTAAGTTTGTTCGGCCAATATCCTTATGAGAGTACACCGATTACGACTTCTTTGGTATCATAGAATCATTACGTTATTACTAGGGTCGAATCGTAAAAAGTTGTACATGTTGAATATTTTTTTTGACCCCGTATTCTTTTCTTTAAAGCATGTACATTATTTGATTTGTTGTTGTTTGTTACATTTTATGGGATGGTACATGATTGTGTTATGTAGGTGATTCCACAAAATCGACGCTATCTCTTGAATTAGTATTTTTTTTATTTTGTTTTCCAAAGGTCTTACTTTAACTCCCATACAAAATTTTTTTGACCCTCCCCCGATTTTAAGGTAAAAACTGCCATCACCTCCAAGATGGGATGTCTGTCCCACATTTTCAAATTAGGATACGTTCTATGATACTTGCCCTACGTGTCTCTAAAAAGATTACGCTAATTGATAACACAGTTATTGTTTTATTATTTTTTAAACATTTGTCCACTTTTTTAATGAGTGTGTAACGTCATGACTGTAACGGTCTTTACTTCCACTTATCGGAATAACCCGGACAGTTACCATACTTTTTTGAGTGGCAACACCATTGATCACGACATGGCAACATTAAAAACAAATAAACAGCCATTTTTTCGCGAAGAAAAAAGGTAAGAGTGGTGGACGAGCGTTTTGTTGCAAAAAAAACGTGGATTTTCCTAGTTGGATTCCGAGGTGAGTAAGCATATTCTGTCTCACTTTTATACATCATTATGAAAGTTTATTGTCACATAATCCAATGAAACTACTGATCAGTCCGAGTTTGTCCGCAACAAAAAGATAATATTTATTTTAGGTTAGGTACCACGCTTTTTTTGTCATGAATGTAACGATGTGTAACGAAATGCGTTACGTTACAGTCATGACCAATTCTTAAGTGTAGTCTATACTGTGCACTGAGTTCAATGACTTCAAAATAGGGGATTTTTTTTAAAACTCGGATTTATTGAAACAAAAAAAGTCGATAGTGATACAGTGCCTGAAATTTGTATAGTAAAAAATGTAGGATTAATATTATATTCAAAAGAGTATTTTCTGAAAGATGGCGATAACCACATTTATTTTTAAGCGTACGTTTCGTTCGATTCATAGAATAATAAATTCCAAAAGGAAAAGATCTCCTAATTTCATACAAACATAGAGATTAGTAAGCGTCAGTAAATAAGTCTATTATTATAATTATAATATATTGGATGATTTCAATAAAACTCTGATTAATGAACTATGTTTTATTTCTTTAAGTACTGCCAATATGAACTTAGCTTTATAATAGTCATGACTGTTACATTCAGTCATGAACGTTACGATGTGTTATGGTGTCATGAACGTTACTGTACAACTTTTTACGATTCGACCCACTAGTGTCCTAGGCTATATGATACCTAGGTATTTTCGTATATATATATATTTGCACATAAAAGACAAAAAACAGAAAATACAGAGAAGTAATTTACAAAGGTAAGCTTATCTCTAAAGAGAGATCTCTTCCAGCAAACCCAGGATGGACAGAGAAAAATAAAATATAAAACCGGTAGGCCTATGTGCTCAGGTAAGAGAAAAATAAAACATAAATAAATCATAGGTACTTATAAATTAGTATTTTGAAGCTAATTAAACTGATGTAAGCACCGGGAGGACGTCAGACGTGTAGTGGTTCAACTCCGGGTAGTTCGACAGTTGACCACGGCTGTCGAACCACCTGGACCCACGTCAACATGTGTGTACGTTACGAAAAGTGCGTTACAGGGTGGCCACTTTTATAACTTGCACTTTTTGTTTTTTTAAGGCGATTTTCCGACAGCTAAAAATTGTTCTGAAAGCTGCCAACAGAATGGCTTTGTATCGTCATTGGGTTGGTTTTTACATCGCTCATCCTAAATTTGATTTTAAAAAGGTGTTCAATGGATAGCTGGTGATCACTTTACTGACAAAATGCTTTTCTTTTTGCGAGGAAAACTTAGGTTTTTCGGAAAATTGAGTTGAAATTTCCAAAATATTTGTCACCAAAACGCAAAACTCGGCTTCTTTAGACGTCGAAGAGACCATACACAAGCAAAATTTGCATAATATATGTTAATAACAATATTGTCAGCAAATAAAGTTTCGTTGACCAAAATTTTACAATTTTTATTTTCGATTTTTAGAAAAAAAATCATTTTCGATTTCTAGAAAAGCACTTTCGTATGAAAGAAAAGTGACTGCCACCTATCCATTAAACACCTTTTTATAATCAAATTAAGGATGAACGATATAAAAGCCAAACCCATGCTATTATCTCTTCTGTGCCCATGTCTCGACTACGACATCTAGTTACGAATTTGAAACTACTGAAATTGTTTTTTTTTAAATCGCCCATTGCAGCAAACTGTAACTTGCTCAGTTACTAAAGTTAAATTGACCGTGGCGGGGGGGTGTTTTATCCCAACTTTATGGAAGTACCGAAGAACAGTTTTGGGGAACTTAATAAATCGGCGAATAAAAAAATATTGTGCGACTACACAGTATTATACTGACTATGCGAAAATGCCGCTCAATATTGCTTTCAGCTTGTCGTCAAGGGTCGTCTGTATTTGTGGTGGTTACAATTTGGACGCAAAGGTCATATCCGCTCCGACTGCAACATGGCTGTTATAGTGGCATCACTTATGATTTATAATTTTAATAGCTGTAATAGCGGCATCATTTATGATTTATAATTTTAATAGCTGTAATAGCGGCATCATTTATAATTTTAATAGCTGTAATAGCGGCATCATCTATGATGTATAATTTTAATAACTGTAATAGCGGCATCATTTATGATTTATAATTTTGATAGCTGTATAAGCGGCATCATTTATGATTTATAATTTTAATAACTGTAATAGCGGCATCATCTATGATGTATAATTTTAATAATCTCGCCTAGGTTTGCTGGAAGAAATCTCTTTTTAGAGATAAGCTCGCCTTTGCCTATTTACCTTTGTTTTAAGACTATGTATCACATTGTTTTCCGTGCAATAAAGAAATTATGAAATTATGAAACTGTTATAGCGGCATCATTTCTGATTTATAATTTTAATAGCACTTCTTGAAACAAACCCTTCATTTCTAACTCAGCGCGTCAAAGAGCTGTTCGCATAACTTTAAAACTACCATAACTTCCTCAGAGTATATTTATAAAAGTATGCTACGAAGTATCTAATATAAAACTTAACATCGTCTTAATTAGATGATTTTATGTAGGATAGTTTTTTTTATTTTTTATTTATTTATTTAATTACACATTAATTTTAACTTGGTAAGGTACATCAGAACACCACCACCACCACCACCATGAATTCTATAGGTGTGTTTATTGATTGCTGTTTCAATGTAATTAAATGCCTTAGAAATAATATTTGCATGCCGCTGCGTGGCGAGATATGCTAACTTTTATTGCAACATCTTCCTACCCATATTTTTCGCAAATAAACGAATTTGTATTTGTTGTATTTGTATTTTGTTAAAACTTATAGATAATAATATTAGTACTAAGCACAGCTACTTGATTATGGGTAAAACTGAGTTTTAATGAAGATAATTTTATTAGATTTTTTTTGCAGTGTCTGTACTCGAACTATGACAATATTAAATCAGATATGGAAATCAAGGTTACCTATAATAATAGTTGATGTCAGCAAATCTCCAGCAATACATTGTGCTCTACGTGACATAAAAATCAAAATTTTACGAAGATAGATTTTGCAGAGCGCAGCGAGCGAAGTGATAGGTCCATGAGAAGCTTGTAAATAAAGCCCGTTCATGTCTATTCAAAGAGTTTTGTGAAAACGTGACGTCAGTAAATCTCCCAAAAATTTGATCTGTGGAAGCCTCGGTGCGCTAGTCTGGCTCCTACTTGGCCGCTTTTAGAGTTGCGTACGTACCCGAAGGGTGCCAAGCGGGACCATGTTTCTAAGCCTTCACTGTACGTCCGTCTGTCTATCTGTCCGTTTGTCTATCTGTCCGTTTGTCTATCTGTCCGTTTGTCTATCTGTCCGTCTGTCTGTCTCACGAACCGTAATAGGTAGCGAGTTGAAATTTCCACAGAATGTGTTATCGGTTGCCGCTACAGCAAAAAGTAAGGGTTTTTAGAATTAAATAGCATTATGTAAATTTCAACGTACTCGTAATAACGCCTGCGTTTGGATAAAAATACGAGATTTTTTAAGATATTCTCGTATAACTGTCAGGCACTTGTTTCTTGTACGACGGGCTGCGTCGTGTAAGTGTCCGACATGAACTTAACCGATTTACTTATTAAAATTTTACATAATTATCCAGGTTTTCAGACTTTTATGAAACTAGTTGCGGCGCCATCTCTGTACATAGTAACGGACCTAATATGCAAAGTTCTGTACAGCAATACCAGTCGGCAAGCCGGGCAGATTGCACCGACATCTGACGACATCTAATTGAAGCCACCGCGTGTCTCCATACCTACCTACATTTAATTAGCAAGACAAAATGTAGATTACCTCTCTATTTAAAATATGAAGCCAAATTGGAGGGGTTTTTTTTTAAATTATTGCACACAAAACTTTTAATTAAAAATAAGAAATCTGAAGAAGGATACATGGTAGTGAATGGGCGTTTTGATGGAGAGGAAAATAAGAAGTAGATAGTAGATACCAATTAATTTTGTAGGAGAGAGATGTAAGCCAGGATAGTAGCAAGTGGAGGTATTTAAACACAAATTAATAAGTAATTTAAATATGAAAACCGGCCAAGTGCGAGTCGGGCTCACGTACGTAGGGTTTCGTACCATTTTCTATAAAAACGGCTAGAAAATAATGTCTGTTGTATGGAAGACCCCTTTAATATTTATTATAATCTGCTTTTAAGTATTTGCTGTTATAGCGGCAACAGAAATATACCATCTGTGAAAATTTCAACTGTCTAGCTACCACGGTTCATGAGATACAGCCCGCCTGGTGTGGTGACAGACGGACAGACGGACAGACGGACAGACGGACAGACGGACAGACGGACAGACGGACAGACGGACAGACGGACAGACGGACAGACGGACAGACGGACAGACGGACAGACGGACAGACGGACAGACGGACAGACGGACAGATGGACAGACGGACAGACGGACAGACGGACAGACGGACAGAGGGACAGCGAGGCTTAGCAATGGGGTCCCGTTATATAAAGTTATATTCAGCACTAAAATATGTAGAAAACAGCCATTTTGAATCATCTCACGTCGCCGTATAAAAAGTAGAAGTTTCATAGTTTCGTTTGTTCGTTGTGGTTTAAGTCACAGTAATAGTCGGAAATGGCCAACCCCAATTTTTTGTAATTTTTTTGTCACTGAACAAAACCGACCGACCCATATAATATTGAAATGTTCTACAAAATATTTTTGGAATTATTTTTTGCATATAAATCCTAGATAACACGGGACCATACGGTCCGGTCCTTTTTGTAGGCTTGCATGAGACCAACACGTAGAGGCTCCCTTTCAGACAATTTATTCAAATCAAAATATGAAACGAGGTGTACCTGTTGGGTCTGTCCTGTAAGACACCCGCATCAAAAAAACATTCCCGCCAGATGCACAGTTATTGCAAAATTATTATTATATAATTGAAACAAAAAGTAAACTTTAGAAAAAACCGACTTCCACAAACCCTATTTGATTAGATTGAGTTTAATACAAACTGTAACCCCTTATCCCCCCCCCCCCCTTGGGGAATTAATTTTGTCAAATCCCATATCAGTGCTTCCCCATGCTACTAAGGAACCCCTGTACAAAGTTTCATGGCTCTAGGTCCACCGGTTTAGGCTATGCGTCGCCTGCCCGTCAGCCACGCATTGTATTTGTACCTAGTATTGAGCAGATCTGGTGGCCATATGGGGTCTTCATCAGCAGTTCCGCATCACAATATTATGCTTACCATGTGCATTTGCACGAGTTATTATGAAAAACACAAAAATCACTATAGGTCTGCCTATAATATTTGAAGAGTTCCCTCGATTTCTCCAGGATCCCATCATCAGATCATGACCTGGTGTCAATGGGACCACCCTTGAGGTATTACCTATACGCCGAAAAAAGATTTGTTCAAATCGGTTCATAATTGGCGGAGTTATCGCGTAACAAACATAGAAAAAAAAAACATACGGGTCGAATTGAGAACCTCCTCCTTTTTTTGAAATCGGTTGAAAATCACATACCTCGCCAACTCGCCACTCAGCTTACAACTCGCACCACCACTCGAACTATCAACATGATACATAGCTCACCGAAGTTACACCTTGCGACTAATTTGCGACCAAGTTGTCAGCGATGTATTCTACTGCCGCCACCACCACATTTTACGTTGAAAAAGTGGCAATGGGCTAGCCCGCCATCACGCATATTTACTAGCTCATCCACCGTCCACAAAAGAACCAGATCTTTTGTTCTGTTTTTCATTGGTTTTGAACTTTATCTCGATGTGGGTAAAGTTAAAAATCGCTTGTGGACTTTGGACGGACTGTTGTGTATAAATAGATGAAATAAAAATTTGTAATTGTATAAGTACTAAAATTAAACATAAATGTTAGCTGTGCAATATCCGAATCGGCCATTAAAAATTGAAAAGTAATTGTTATAAATTACCCACTGTTAAGGAGTCAGTTAATAAATAACGGTAAGGTCCATTTGCACCAAAAACTTAATTACGATTAGTGTCTTAAATTCTATTTAGCAGCTGTCAAAATGTATGAAATGTGTCAATCTTAAATTGCGATGAACAAAACCTTCATTACGCTATAGCCGATGGGCAAGCCCCCTGTCACTCAAAATGGAGTATTGGGCTAAAAGTGGGCATATCTGTGCCTCTGCCACCCCATATAGGAAACGGCGTGATGCCATGTTATTATCAGTGATCGGAGTAAGTAGAGTGATTTGGGGTGAGTGACCTCAAACGTATATATTAAAATGGATATGCCTCAGAGATTCCGGGCTTTTTGAATGATTATGTATTTTTTTCAGTATTTCATAATGATTACATGGAACTTGGTTAAAGTGCGAATTGAAACGAATCAATATGAGCAAGATTTACAACATAAAAGCGGCACCTCGGCACAATGCAAAGTTTGCGATTTCGCGACCAATCAGAGTACAGTCTCCAAGATGTGTCATCGTTAACCTCTATGTGTGAACAATGTTTTTTTTTAAGCTACTAAAACATTATTTTAATTTTAATTCGTTTAATCCCGAACCTTCCGCAAAAAAAGGCATATCCATGTTATGACTTTCATGATGTAAGTACCAAAAATCACTCTACCTATTCCGATCACTGGTTGTTGTGTTTATCGGTACAGTAAAAGCGTATTACTCACACCACACCCCAGAACTACAAGTATGACACATAACTCACCAAAGTTGCACCTTGCGACTACTTGCGACTACTTGCGACCAAGTTGCGACCAACTTGCCGGGCTCACTCCGCGAAAGTATTTTCCCGTCTCCTTTTTTTACTTCGCAAACTTGCTGTTCTTTTTTATTGCTTTGTCTAGAAAATTTTGAGGGTTGGAATTAAAGCCGTGTGAATGTTAACCTACTTCATATTTTATTTCTATAATAGAACATCACGCATTTTTGAGTTTTGGAAAAGAGGGAGGTTTTAAGGTAACATCAGTTCCAATTGCTTAGTTATTGAAGTACCTACGTTGCGTTGATATCAACTAAAATGAGTCATTATGACGCTTAGAGGCCTTAGTTGCCTTTTTAGTTTAGTGCATTTTCCTTCCAAATCCCCCCCACAGTCTATATTTTTAAAACACACGTGTACAGTGTATTGCATATATATGAGAAATAATTAGCTGATCATATTTTGGGGAGTGATACCCATCATTATGAACAACTTTCCCCAATAAACATATTGTCGCAAATGAAAAAAAAATCTCGTCCCCCAGTAAGTACATTGCCCCGATCAGCTGATTTCATGTTACATCATGTTATTTTTTTTTTCGTTTGCGACCATTATGTTCTTTATATAATGATGGGTTACTACCATTCCGTTCACGAGAACGTCACTATTTATTGTATGTTATGAGGATGATAGTATTTAACATACAGATAATTTAAGTTAAAATATACTTACCACATTAGGTTTAGCCTGTAATGGTAGGTGTTAATGGATAAATAAATAAATTAATAAATTCCCCAAAATATGGTCAGCTTATTAAATGTCAACCTGTATACCTAATACCTAAGGCAAAGATTAGAGTTATAAAAGCCATATGAAAAACTGAATTTTTAACTCCTCCATACAAATCGGCCGCTCGGTGCCTAACGTATTATCCGAATAAAATTTTGACTACACCATTCCAGCTGGCATGACCAGTAGCCGGATGGGCTGATATTACCAATATGGAGGGAAAACCTACGATTGGCTCCGGATATTTGGCACAAAAGGAGGCTGGGCTTTATAAGCTCTGGACACCGAGTTAGCAACACACAACACAGGCAGGCAAGGTAATTTGATCGCAGTCGAATACCTATAGAATAGCGTCCACCATGCTGCATGCATCTGTCACCGTCAAATATTAGCAATCCATAAATCAGAATTCATTGCCTGCCTGCGTTGCGCGTCAGTCAGTGCCCGTCCATGTACTCGCAAGCTTCCATACAAAAAGCGTTAACGTTTTCCACCCCCTAAACCTTGTCCGATTTTCACATTTTTTTTACATGTTTGAGATACTATGGAAAACTATGCTCTTACGTTTTGATTTTTTTGAAATATTAGATATTTTAGGAAATATAAGAACATAACCCAGTCCATATAAAAATATAAGTTCCAATATTTCCTAAAATATCTAATATTTCAAAAAAATCAAAACGTACGAGCATAGTTTTCCATAGTATCTCAAACATGTAAAAAAATTGTGAAAATCGGACAAGGTTTAGGGGGTGGAAAACGTTAACGCTTTTTGTATGGAAGCTCGCGAGTACACGATCCTCTTAAATATTACTTTTGACGTAGATAAGTATAAGATCGATTTCACACTTGTGTCGACCTATAAGTAGCTGGATCTATATGGGCACTTAAAAGAATAATTTAAATAATGAGTTTCTTAGGAAACAAGAGATAAAAGATTCATCTATGAAATAACCAAATGTCCGAACATCACAGTCACAACTTCACAAGTCTTCAAAACTCCTAAAAGCGCGATCGCGCGAGTGAGAGCAATATTCGGTATCTCGAATCGATATTGCGACAATGGAGATGATCTCGATAACGCGAGAATTTCCCCCTGCGCGTACGATACAACTTCTTCGTTTTAGGTACGTACGAAGTATTAAAACACTTTTTTTTTTTTTTTTTAATAAATTTATTCAAAATACTTTACACTTGTTCTTAACTTAACTTTACGTGTGGCCACTAAATCCTTGATAGGTTTAAGTGTGACCACTGTCCCCCACTTGTACATTTAATTTTGTTATATCGAACTACATAACACAACAATTTGCATCCTGTACAAACAAAACTCGTATAATGAAGCGCGTAAAACCTTATTAGTCCTTTTAGAAATTGAGTCCTAAAACAGTGAAATGGACCGTATAACCGGATGCCGGAGTATAATGATTATTATAATTTTGATGAGCACGAGTCGTTCAAAATGCTAATATTAGCTGGCGGTAGAATGGCGCGGAAGTAGGAAGCAAAGGATGAGCTAATCATAAAGAATGAAGTAAAAGGCATTATTTCGAGTAGAAAAGGAAATCCAGCAGTCAATCAGAGCATCGGTAGAGAATAATATTTCAAACAAAAAAGAAGACGGAATCCACAGAAATTATTAGTAGCCTGGTCAAATTTAGGAAATCAGACCAAATATACATGATTTATATTATTTATATGGTATAAACAAACAAACAAATAATCTTCGATTTTTAGCTTAATTTTCCTAGGGTATACTATACAGGGTATCATTTAATTAGCTGACGATATTTTGGGGAATGATATTATCCATCATTATGAATGCAACTTTCCCCAAGAAACATGTTTTTTTTTTGGGTCTTCCATAGTATTTAACTTGAAATCAGCTGATCGGGGCAAGGTACGGGGGGACGAAAAATTATTTCATGTTTTTCATAACGATGGGTACTATCATTCCACAAAATATGGTCGGCTAATTTAATGTCACCTGTATATCTATCTTAACTTATTAGAAATATCGAAATAACTTCTTTTTTTTTATTATATAGTCCTAGGTCCGAGGTAATTTTCAACTATTCCTTTTATTATTTTAATAATATTGAGTTCATCCTCAATAACTTTAGGGAATTGGGGAAACAGTCCCAATAGATAGAGGATCGATCACCCGCCAAGCCAAACCTTATCTGTTTCAAAAGAAATTTAAAAAAAATCTGTGGAAGTTTCTTTGCCCATCTCCTCCCACCAGTGAGTGGTTCAACGTAGAGAAGAGGCAAAAAATAACGTGTTCTAAAAGTATCTATATTTGTAAATATATACAGAAAATAAATCAATTTTGAATTTTGTTAGCGGTGTCACACGGTCACACCGCATCCAAACATTGCCATGATACCTATCTATTCTGTAGAGATGATCAATATAACCATCAACCATTAAAATTAACTAATAATTTTATTTAACTATGATATTCAATAAACAAACTTAACACAATCGAATAAAAATATCAACTAATATTTTTATCAACTCGTTCCGATGTCGATAAAATTATCAAATTGGCAAATGGCAACGTCGCGCATTCCCGACTTCCCGCCGGCCGCACGTGCCGGCCGCGTTGCTTCTTTCGTCGGAGCGGCAACGTCGCAGGCAGGCACAGGTGTCAGGTGTTCAATTTCGTTCGTTTCGCGTGCATTCAATTGTAGGCGCTATCTCTCTTACGATAACACACATTATTTACTGTTGGGGATATTTGATATCAAATAACCATTTGATATGATATTAATAATATTCGATCGAACGGATTGTTCAATGTATGCTCTATTTCTCTTATAATAAAACACATTTACTGTTGGGGCGATGTTCCTTACGAAAGTGATATTTTTATTGATCGGTCAGGCAGGTGAATGGTTGAATGTTTGTTTTATTCATTTTATTGTGTTTCGATAATTGCCTAAGCAAGTCGCGCCGCGCGCGTTTTTGTTGTTATCAAATTTGATTGACGAGTGATTGTGAAGATGCCGAGAAGAAATAACGAAACATGGAACCATTTTGATAGGCGTGTTGGCGTGGAGAAAATCGCAACTTGCAAGTACTGCAAAAAGGACCTGTCTTATAAAGGTACTACTACTAATCTGAAAACACACTTAAGATTAAAGCACATCAGTGTGTTTGCAAATCTAACACGGAGTACATCTGCTGGAACTGGTACAAGTGAAGGTGATATCCCAAGAAGTCTGGGATGTGGTGATGGGGCTAGCAATAGTGGTACTGGGCGTGTTTGTGATGGTGGGGCTAGTACTAGCAGCGGTGCTACTGGGCGTGTTGGTGATAGTGGGGCTAGCACTAGTAACGGTAGATCTGGGCGTGTTGGTGATGGTGGGGCTAGTACTAGTAGTGGTGGATCTGGGCGTTTTGGTGATGCGGCTATTACTAGTAGTGGCGCTACTGAAGAAGGTGTTAGCTATGGCGGTGTGAACTGTGAACCGTCCAGTAAAGTTCAACGTATGATGTCGTCATACTTACCGAAAAAACTTCGACCAAATGAGAAGAAAGTCATAGACAAATGCTTAGTTAAATTAATAGCCTATGACTGCCAACCTTTTACAATCGTAGAAGATATTGGTTTCATAGAATTTGTACATGCCCTTAATGCCTCCTACGAATTGCCGAGCAGACACACCCTTGCCTCGTCAATGTTGCCTGCTTTTTACGAAGAGCGAAGACAATATTTACTTGGCTTCGTAAAAGAAAATGCGAAGAGCGTGTGCCTAACAGTTGACCTCTGGTCATCCAGAACTATGGACCAATACATGGGAGTTACGGCACATTTTTTTACCGAAAAATTGGAAATGAAAAACGTCCTCTTACAGTGCGACATACTTGAAGGGAGCCACACAGGAACGAAGATTGCACAAGAATTAAGAGCAATCGTCGAAGCATGGGCACTAACAGACAAGGTAGTGTTTTTCGTTTCAGACAATGCCAGCAATATGTTGAGCGCAAGCCAAGCACTAAACTGGAGTCATTTTGGTTGCTTTGAGCACAAACTAAACCTGATTGTCCAAGATGCACTCAACACTAACGCAGAAACAATAGAAAAGGTATCGAAAACAGTGACGTATTTTAAAAAAAGTGGCATAGGCAAAGAAAAATTATTGAAATACCAGCTCAATAACCAAAACGTCCCGCAACCCAGAACTCTCATAAAAGCAGTTTCGACCAGATGGAACTCTACATATTTGATGTTAGAGCGATTTCATTCCCTAAAAGAAGCTCTTCAAGCCACGATTGCCACATTAAATGTTTCGCTGCCAATCATTCCGAATGAAGAATGGGAATGTATTCAGCAAATGTGCATCACGCTAAAACCATTCTATGAAGTGAGTAACGTAATGAGTGGAGAAAATTATCTCACCGCGAGTACCGCCATGGTTTTGGTCTCGAGTCTCCACTCAATTTGTGACAGCCTGACAAACCGAGATTTTTATGGGCCTGTCATATGCTTGCTCAGAAAACTTAAGCAAGGACTAACACAGCGATTTGGCGATATCCAAGATAACCGTAACATTGCGATTTGTACTCTGCTAGATCCCAGATACAAAGACGTGGGATTCCCAAACAGTCAGTCGTTTGAGCAAGCCAAAACGTATGCTCTGACACTCATGAAAAATTATCAAACTGATGATAATCATACAGCCGAAGTTCAACAAAGACAACAAAATGAAGGAAATAATTTATCTATATGGGGCGAATTTGATCTGAAAATTACCTCGTCAAGTGTACCTAAAACGGCAGAGATCAAGGCCCAAGAGGAGCTGGAGATGTTCCTCAAGGACAAAATCATCAACCGCAATCTTTGTCCCCTGGAATGGTGGCGGACACATAAATGTATATATCCCGTTTTGTACAAGATTTTCAAAACAAAATGTAACATATTAGTTACATCAGTGCCCTGTGAGCGGGCCTTTTCAAAGGCGGGTTACATAATAAATGATAGGAGAACCCGCCTATCTACATCAAAAGTGGCCCAAATCATGTTTCTTAATGTAAATAAACTTCAATAATAATAATAAAAAAAAAAAAAACAAAAAAAAAACAAAAAAAAAAAAAAAAAAATAAAAAAAAAAACAAAAAATGCATAAAACCTCAAAAATAAATAAAGTGTACCTACATAATAACTAACAAAGTGTACATAAAGACTTAAAAATATAAAAAAAGAACTGTAAATACTTACTAACATAGAAAGTGTAAATACTATCATAATGTGCATAAAGACTGAAAATTATTATGAAGGTGTAAATAAATACTAACATATTGTACATAAATTGTAAATTACAAACAAAAATGTACATAACATCAATGAACTTTTAAATACGCCTAGCTATAAATAAATCAGTTTCATGTGAAAAAAATATTCGAATATCTAAGCAAGAAAAATGCTAGACAGTCCTAAGCCTGTTAAATCAAGTATGAAGGAAAGTTCATTGAGTTTAACATAACAATTTCTACATGGCATGCAATATGCATCCAGTGGATGCCTATTGCATGCACTGGATGCATATTGTATTGTATATCCAGTGGATGCATATTGCATGCCATGTAGATCCACCCACTAATACAATATTCAACCATTCATCATGTTGCCGGACGATATTTTAAACATATCAACTTTTTTTGGTTGAATATTTTAACTAATATTTTCAACCAAAATAAATATCGATATTTTTATTTATCAATTAACCATTAACCAATAAAAAAAATCAACCATTATTCTCATCTTTACTATTCTGTGACATCATTGAGTTGTATAAAAGTCATGAATGAGTATAAACCCTAGAATAAAGATCACTTATTAAGGCTGGATTCTACCAACAAAAATTTACACGAGAATAACTATCCCGGGGATATTTTGTATGACAATGACAGTTCAAAATGAGGTGATCTGTGTCTATGAAAAAGCATAAGATACTCTCGGGTAAAAGTTACTCTTTCGTTGGTAAAATTCGCTCTTCTTCGATCTGGAGGCCTAATACCAGCTCTCAAAGCAGGACCTACAGTCTGCCCTGCTTTTTCGTATACGTTTTAGTTCGAAAAAGTAGGACAGTAGGTTGTGTTTAGGTCCTGCTTCATGAGATGATATTAGCACAGAATAACTAACACTCCGTACAGAAGGTTCACTCCTGAACCAAAGTCAAGTTTAGGTACAAAATAAATATTTTTCTATGCTACTGTTAAGACTTTTATTTGCTCGCATGCGAAATTGAAACTTATCGTATGACACGAGCGTTCATATTCCATTAGACACCGCTGACACGATGCCGATCACGCAGGGTTGCGCGACTCGCACTCGGTTGTTCTCGGCATCATTGTTTTAACGCGGAAAGCGCGCGCTCCGATAGCCGAGCGGCGACCGTCTGACAAATTCACCGCGATGACGGGGCTGAACGCCGGCCGATACCTAAACAGCGGAGTGACTCCCCCCTGATATAAGTCCTAATCAGTCCTCCTAGTAGGTATTTCTGCAGGGAATGACAAAGATGAGACGTATAAATACCACAGTCACAGGCAGGCGCGGTTTGTAAGCGCGCCCGCGCAGTTGTCTCAGTATGGCGGCCACAACATTGCAACTCTCTAGGGCTCTCTTTTCCTTTTCTAGGCTTGGAGGAACGCGGCCTAAATTTCTAGGGCTTATCTAGGTATGTTGGCGGCCGATCGTAGAATCGGGCACATCATGATGTGCCGTAATGTGCCCCGCCATTTCATGATATGCCCTAGCAATTACTGGGCACATCATGATGTGGCAGGTTTTAACGAAAACATGTCTTTTTAAAAGCATTTTTATTCAGCACTACGTGATGTTTTTGTGTTATACAATGTCAAACGAACACGAAGACTATACGGGGGCTTCGCTGCACTCGCCCCCTTTACTGTTCACCTAAGCTACCGCAGAGATTTTATCGTTTTATGACATTTCACGTCATGATGTGCCCAATTCTACGATCGGCCGCCGACATCTCTGTTTGGAAAAGGACTTTGTCAAGTTATACCGATTACCGCCTCTGGAATCAGTCTCAATGTTTGCAATACCCGTCGATCTTCGTCGTAAGAAAATGGACTTTTGAGGGGCTTTAGACAGGGGAGGGGTCCCATTTGACCCATCTTTGATGGATGGGGTCCTACCCAATGGTTTTTTTCCTTCTATTTTCATTTGGTGATGCGTTAAAACATTTTTTTGGTGCACCCGTCCATTATTCGTGAAGATGTGGACATAATTGAATTGGCAGCCATTTTGAAACGTGTTGCGTACGGAAAGGCATTTTCATGTGACATGTGTGTTGTATTGAGTGAACATCTTTGAGCTAAATTGAACCAATTTGTGTATGTTTTCCCGCACTTATTAATGGGCTGCTCGGTGCAATGTCGAAACTCAAGTTGCACTGATAAAAATTGGTTTAATCCTCGATTAACCGCCTGTTCCATTTTACAAATCTTTCAGAAACTTTCTCAGTAAACGGTAGAATCCTTACAACAAATCCACTGTGAATCCTTACAAAGTAAAGGTTGTTCTAAAGTTGGACGGAGGCTGCGCCCCACGCTTCGACTCCCACCTCATGACCTTAGGAAAAAACGTGGAACGCCCCCGCGTATAAACTTAACATAACAACGTAGCATCACGCCTATTCCCAGACGGGGTGGCAGAGGGATAATTGTGCGTGCACACTTTTAGCCAGTTATTCATTATTCCATTTTTGCGTGACAGGGGGCTAGCCCCATAACTATGAAGTTTAAGGTCTCCTCACGATGCTTGTTTGACTGTTTCATGTTCTCTTGTTTGTTTTTTGATGAAACTATTTTGATGATAAAAGTAAATCTTAATGCGATGTTTCTCGAGATGGATATTATTGTAAAATGAACAGAAGTATCTATTCCGGGTGTCTCGTTACTATGTTTCCCAGACCCTGCATGAGCAGTCCTGTCTCCTGATACCTGCTTGATTACGCGGACACCCTGTATCAAATCAAATCAAAATGTACCTATTTATTTACTAAGAACACGTTATTTTTTTGCCTCTTATCTACGTTAGACCAAAGTGGGAAAAAATAAGAAGTTATTGGTACCGTTCCATTATCGTGTAACCAGGATATCAAAATAAGTCGGTCGGTCTTATTTTGATATCCTTCATCACTGAGTTAGCGAATAAGGAGGCAGGTCGTCCCGCCATCGCCTTGCTTAATAATTACAGAAAAATACATAAGTACAGTTCTCCCAAAGTAATAATGTGCATACTCCGAACGGTCGGGAGACTAAAGTTATATCTTTAGAGGGGTGAGATATAATAAAACTGTTTTTCTATGTATTGATCTCGATCCTCGATCTCATATCGGCTCCTGAACAGTCGGAATACGACCTATGCAGACCTTTGAAGAACATTCCAATATTATTACTTTCGGAGTATCTACTATATAAAGTTTTAGGAAAAATATTTTTAATAACTTAAAAGCTATGTAATAGAATAGCGGATTTGTATTGGGTCGCCTTTGGTACATAAGCACTATAACGAGTATAGTGCTTATGTGCTAAGGGTGATTCGGTACGGATCTGCTATTCTATTCTAATCACCTTTAGTACATAAGCACTATACTCGTACATATATATTTTATATAAATTAGAACTACCTACTGTAGAACCATATATCTCCCTCTGTTGGTAACTTTATATACAAATTCAAGTACCTATACATTTTAGTGTTGTTCTGAGTACCTTTGTCAATTTTTTTTTGTGAAAACTTTATTGGCTTGTGTGTTAACTCATTGTTTTTTTTGTTATGTAATAGATTAAGCTGTTTGTTTTCCTAATAAAGAAAATAAATAAATAAATATATGCATTATGAGCACATTATGAGATATACATCAGTATGCAGTATTATAGAGTCACGTCATTCCCAATACGTTTAAATAAACTCGTTGAATTAACACAACCACGATGAAAGAAGAGGGTTTACAAAGTGCCTTTTAATTTTCTCACTCCCTCGTGCGTGATACACCTACTATAAATTATTCTATGCACAGCCTTAAAACATCTAATGACACCTCTTTGTGTTTGTCTCTTTTCTCTAATTAAATTGTTTCATCGCCTAATGTTTTTTTGTAAGAATAAAAAAATATTTTTAATTTCTTACCGTCATCACGCCGAGTTTTTAAATGGGCGGGTAAATATCTCTTTTAAGAAGATTATTATGATATTTTTACGCCACCTCAACTGGGGAAAAGATGACGTTACGTTTTTGTTTTGAGTAATTTACTACTCAAAAGATAAAAGTTAGATATTTATACAGACAGTACGATTTTTCAAGCATCTCAAAGAAAATAAATATTTTTTCAACACACCTGCTCGTAAAGTGACCCACGTTGGTTTTAGAATCATAATGCTGCCTATGCGTGCGGTAATAATATTACAACACTAGTGTGGTAATGGATATAGTTTAAGGACAAGATTAACAGCAAAGAGTTTTTATGCTAGAAAAATATTAGGTACTTTAATTGACTTTAATTAATAATTAATATATGTATTGTCAAAGTAAGATGACTAAACATTTATTTTCATCAAATTACAAGCAAACTAAGAAAACAGAGATGTATAAACTTTTCATTCATTGTTTTATTGTGAAAATGTCGAGTACCGATAAAGATATTATAAATGTTACTCACAGGTGTGTTGAAAAACGTCGTATGAAACTCGTCAGCAATTGCTAATAAATACATAATCGGTTCTTTACTGCTCTCGAATCGCCTGCGGCTCGAGCTGGTAAACCAACCTCGTATATTATGTATGACCAACTTAGCTCACTTGTTTCATAATGTACTATTGCAAAACCCAAATTCTAAACCCTGCTGTAGAGGAAAACCACGGCAATAACTCATTAGGCCACATAGTCATGTCAGCACCATCTAACAGTCTAAAATAATAATGAATGAACTAAATGAACATTTCGCAACGAAACGTGTGTTTGACCGAACCAGAAATGCCGTTAGTTACCCAAAATGCAAGTCCATTTGCACCCATTCCACTAGCTTATATATTAAGTACGGCACACAGTCCATTGCTCCTCGTCCACATTACCAACACCGGCAGTGCACACACCATGCTCTAATGGAGAGCGAATTACGAAATGAGAATTTGCATGGCCACAGTTGCCGTTGGTTTTCGGGTTTTAAACCGGGTTAAAAACCGGGTGAGGATGCAAATTTTCTCACGAACATTTCAAAACGAGAGACGTACGACATGGCGATACACTCAGAGTTTTCTGTGATCTTAGCAATCAAGTACTGATTTGAATAGAAGTTTTAACATTGAGAATAATAAAATGGCGTAAGATATCTTTTCTAGTAGTCTTACAGCAACGCTTTTAGACGAACGGTTCAATAGAAGTTTAAATTTTTAATATGAATGAAATCGGGAATACAAATGAAGATACAAAACAAACCCTATCTTGGCATTTCTTCTGATTTCACTTATTAAAAATTAAAACTTCTATTGAACCAATGATTACCGTTATTGACGTTGTATTAGACAAACACTGTTAAGACTATGTTTAATATTTTATAATATTAAGACGTCATATCATTTCCGCCGGGCATGGATCGAAAGAACCGGGTATTTACCGGCCAAAAATTATTTTGAACGGGTGTTTAATCAGTACGCCCCGGGTATGTACCCATCACTACCCACGCTCCATATGTTTCGCTTTGTTTCGGAAAGTGATGTCTGGGTGCACTGTGGTGACGAAATGACGGAATTAATGATGCTGGTTTCGAAATACTGATGTTTTTGCAGCTGTTGGCACAACACTGGGATAATAGAATAGTTTATTCAGACAGAAAGTGATATCACAAACGAGTAGTCGTCTTACCTCCTTGGCAACCCTACAGGAAATGTTTAAACCTCTAAACTAAATTAAAACCTTTTAGACGGGCCATTGCCTGTAGACAATGTTAAACGCTGAGGATAGCGAAACGAAACGATAACTTTTTATGTATGCGATTTGACATTTGGCTTCGCTAAGGTGACGTCACGTAGCGATTCCAAATGTCAAATCGCATACATAAAAAGTTATCGTTTCGTTTCGCTATCCTTAGCGTTTAACTTTATCTAGGCGTGCCAGGACAGATTAGTATTAAATCAGTTGAGTTTTAGGCCAGAATATGAGTAAGTACAACTCTGTTGAGGTCAGATTTGCCATTAGGTCTGTTTCTGAATAAAACAGTTTCGACATAAGTACGACTTATAATACCTATGGAAGTCACTTTCTCTTTGTTTCTGAGTAGGTCAGATTCGTATATTTTGTACAGTATTCTGTATGCGACATACGTACCATTTTTTGGAAATCCGGAATTGGTCCAGTACCTACTTAGTTAGGTTTCTACATGAAAAAACTGTGAATTATAATTAGTTGTTACCTGGGTGACATTTTATATATCCAGCCTTTCCGTGACTTTACGGTATATAAAGTCATTGTCACGAGATAAATTTTGGCAGTTAGGATCGTATATGCGCTTAAGTTATGTAATACGCATGGACTTTGCTGTCAGGAGACAGATTACGTAGGGTCATTTTCGCGGTATATAAGTAATAGGTCATAAAATTCTTTTTAACTTGAAGAATTAGTCTCATAGAACTGTGAAAAAATCCAACTTCTAGGTCAACGCAATCGAACGCTACGATCGTTTATGCTGTAAAATTGTTGAATTTCCACAGTAAATCCAAAACCTACTTCCTGTTGGCCTACAATCATGAAATTTGACATAAAGCAAGGCCTTATAAAGCACAAGTAAAGGGAAAAATCTGAAAACTGCAACTGTATTGCTGCAAAATTATGTAATTTTGTTTACATGGATGACATCATACTTTATTTTTATGTAGAAATCTAATTACACCAATTACGAGGTAATAAGCTTCAAATGTGATCGGAACCCTGGGCCCACGAGTCCTACTCACACTTGACCGTTTATTTATTTTACTTTTGATATTACTCTTGTTGCGGTCTTGACAAGCAATATTTTTCATTGCAGCTGTCAGAAATCTAGGGGTTTTAATTTTATGCAGCCTTATAGCAATTTTCCAGACAATCTAAAAAAGAGATTTTAAGGAAGGTAGGTACACTCTTTTGATCGGTAGAAAAGCGAGGGCCTTGACTCTTTTAGTTCTTGATATACATAAATATTAAAATAGATACGTGTGATTATAGGCATGCATGCACGATTGCACGCATATGTTGCCTTTGTCCTCTGTAAATAATCGCATACAATATCCTCTACCAGCAAAACAGCGTCCGTAAATAGTAAGTTCTCTGCCCATCCTATTCAAACATTCCATTTGTTTTTCCAGGTTTTAAGCTTCTGTTAATACTGGCATACAAATGGAACTTACACAAATAACGAGCACTGAAACGTGATAGACATTTCGGCTGTACAACTAATGAATTTAAATTGAAACTGAAAACCATTTACAAAAGCAGTAGGTACTTGATACACTTGCCGCAGTTGGTTGGTTTAATCGTTGGTTAACAAACCAACGTTGCACAACGTTTGCCAAAAAGATAGACTCTGAAAGTAATGCTAGTGGCTTGGTTGAATGTCGGTCTTTAATTAACGGTCTAGGGTGTTAGTTAAGTGTCTGATTTAACCAACTAACTGCGACACATATGTAGATGCACAAGAATTTCCACGTGGAAGCTGTTATTATCAGTACCTCTACATATTATTTTGTTACTGCAAAAGCAATCAAAACTATAATTATGTGTACTGCTGCCTACTATTGAAGTCTGTGACTGCTGCCGAATATTCATAATATTCATGTCCTATTTCAAGAAGTCCCGATAAGCCCTAATGAACAGAGAAAACATTTTGTGTGTAAAATAACAGAAGAAACTATATACTTACAACTTTACGGGTCTTCTTGAAACCGGCCGTAAATGAAAATGCCAATTAATGAAAGACTGACGTTATCAGGTGTTAAATCAATTACTAATAATAATGTAGTGATCCAAATATAAAGGTAAAAAAAGGTTGAAAGAAAAATTACAGGTTGCTAGGCATTTGCGGAGACCAAAGTCTCGAATCCAATTTGTGGTGAGATGAGAGGAAAAGCTGTGCATTTGTGGAGACTGTTAATAAAATTAGAATCCTGAGCTGCCTTCCAGCATTTGCAATTTGTATTATTGCATCTCTCTAACATAGGAAAGCATTCCTTTTCACCGGAGCCAGAAATGAGAATAAGGTATGGATAGATAGACGTATCAAAGTCTAATCAGATGCAAAAGTAACTCCGTTACTTACATTCAATCCAATAAACAAATAATTAATGTTACAACTTTGTGTTTTCGACAATTCTTGAGTGTTACGTTTCTGTTTCGCTAAAACGCCTTAATTGATGACATGATGACTCATAATCATAATCATTTTATTCATTAAACAACATAGTTGTATGTGAACATTAATACACCAGAGTCTTAACTACTACTTACAACACTTAAATTTAATCTATTAGTAGAAGTAAAATTATTATGTTAAAAAGTCTAGTGATTGATCATCATGACATACAGTAAACTTTAGAAAAAACCGACTTCCACAAACCCTATTTGATTAGATCGAGTTTAATACAAACTGTAACCCCTTATCCCCTCCCCCCCTTGGGGAATTAATTTTGTCCAATCCCATCTCAGTGATACCCCACGCTACTAAGGAACCTCTGTACAAAGTTTAATGACTCTAGGTCCACCGGTTTAGGCTATGCGTTGCCTGCCCGTCAGCCACGCATTGTATTTGTACCTAGTATTGAGCAGTTCTGGTGGCCATATGTGTTCTTCATCAGCAGTTCCGCATCACAATATTATGCTTATCGTGAGTAAATGCACGAGTTATTGTTATTACTAAAAACACAAAAATCACTATAGGTCTGCCTATAATATTTGAAGAGTTCCCTCGATTTCTCCAGGATCCCATCATCAGATCCTGACATGGTGTCAATGGGACCAATGGGAAGGTAAACCCTTTCAAACAAAAAAAAAACCAAATCGGTCCATCCGTCTAGGCGCTATCGTGCACATACGTAAAAAAAACATCCGGACGATTTGTAAACCTCCTCCTTTGGGAAGTCGGTTAAAATAGGATTGATTTTATTAAAAGCTTTTATTTAACTTGCACTGTATGTATGTATGTTTGTGGGTATCACGGTTCGCGTCAAAAATGTCGGCTTGAATTTGACCCACTTCCCGTTATCCGATTGAGCTGAAATTTCGCATACGTGTATAAGTCGGATGACAATGCAATATTTTTCTGACTTGGAGCTGATCTGATGATGGAGACGGAAGGTGGCCATGGGAACTCTGTCATAAAACATCGCAAGCCCGTCGAATTTGGGCTCGTTCGATTCGTCTTGACGAATACTTTGGTCCTAGAATATTTTTTATGACATGGAGCTGATCTGATGCTGGAGCCGGAAGGTGGCCATGGGAACTCTGTCATAAAACATCGCAAGCCCGTCGAATTTGGGCTCGTTCGATTCGTCTTGACGAATACTTTGGTCCTAGAATATTTTTTATGACATGGAGCTGATCTGATGCTGGAGCCGGAAGGTGGCCATGGGAACTCTGTTACCAAACGACGCAATTGTATCGTGTTTGGTCTCATTTGATTCGTCTTGACAAGCACTCGAATTCTAGATTAGATGTTTTGTCCTGTAATGATAAAGACTAAAAAGTTAAAAATAAATTAAAAGTAAAAAAACATTTTTAAACAAAGCTTTTATTTAATGCCCTAAAAAGAAGAAAATAAAATTTCAATTCAATCAAATGCGTCATTTTATTACATTACACAATTTATACGATATAAAAACTTACTAAACAAATTTATATGTACTAACAATATTAGATTATAGTCTCAGCTTAACTTAGAGTCGTTTTAATAACTGTACCACGTGATCCCCAGTTATGCAGGGCTCATCACGTGACATTGGCGAAATTATTGTGGCAACACACGATAGAAGCCACAGATCAAAAACTTAACTTAACTTAAGCTTGTTGCGGGATTTATCTTCAAGTCTGTGCAAATAGGTGCCTACCCACCTAATTAAGTCTACACAAGTAAATCTCGCAACAAGCTTTTATATCGTATAAATCGTGTAATGTAATAAAATGACGCATTTGATTGAATTGAAATTTTATTTTCTTCTTTTTAGGGCATTAAATAAAAGCTTTGTTTAAAAATGTTTTTTTACTTTTAATTTATTTAAATCAAGAAATCAAAACACATTGTTGCGAAAATTCATCTTTTATGTTATGATATAAAGTTATGTGACACTTCATCACGGCTGCAAGCAATTTTAATATTGATATTGTGTAAAACAGCTTTTATTTTGATATTTGGATATCGTTTACCTGACTGAGTTTTTCACAGGCACATCTGACACTCAGATCTGACTATAGGGCGTCTGGGTATTGCAAAATCACCCCGAGAATGATTAATTTAATAGAATCGACCTCCTCAATAATGTTAGAAGGAATGCGTATAAAGACATACATCGTGAAGTCACATCCGCCACAACAAGGATATCGATGTAAGGTGATGACAATAGCCCCATGCCGCCGCGCCATATAGTCGAGTCATCGCCACCCAATTTACGAATAGTTTCATAGGTCCGGCACAGAGACTATATATCCAATTGACTGCGCCTGCGGGGGAATGCGGCTCGCCAAACGTTTGTTGCATTCAACAAACGTACGCATACGCAACCCGCGTACGATGACGGGCCGCCAGACAGTTTCGCAGCGGCTGACCAATCAGAGCACTCTTACCTCGTCCCCCTCCGCCCGTAAATTGGTGAGTTGTGTTTCAAAGGAAAATGTATCTATGCGCTCTCCACTGGATAAGTGCTCCCTGGTCCGGCATGATGTATTCTGTTGCCCGTCCTCACGGGCGAGGGTGAAAAACTATTTACTGAGATTGCAAGCCAATTTTGTTGGAGCACAAATTACGTATTTGGGTGTTTATTCACAGCTGGGCATCTGACAAAGGTAGACAGGGTTGGGAAAATTTAAATACAGATTTTTATAGCTTTAAAACTTTTAAGGAATTTAAATAACATACCAAACTATATGGATATTTATTACATGCTACTTAAAATTAAACTCACCTTGTGACTCTTGTGAGGGAGCAATAAACAATGTTTAATTTGTTTTGTTTGTAAGCTAAAGAAGAAGAAGTAAACTTCACTATCCAAACATAATTATAACGCTCGCATCTCAGATGCTTTTATTGGAAATACAGCCTTATTGAAGATAGGAAGTAAAACGAATAAAGAAACATCGGAAATCCATGATCTTCTTATTCCAGCAAGTATTACAAAGAGGAAATTGAATAATATCCCGAACGCGGAATAGGCACGTTTAAATCGGACTTAACGAATCCGCATCTGCCCTCGCAATTTACATCAAAACGAAAAAATCCCTTTGTTAGGTACCTGTAACAAGTGACAATTTGAATTCTTACCTCAGAACGCCGAAATCTCGAACTCAACAGCAAAACACAATTAACAATAAAATTATTAAACATATAATAACCGAAACCGATCCGCCACTTCTACTCCAAAGTGTTCTATCAACGCCACGCGTGTCAAAAGTGTGATTTATTTTTATTTTTACGCGATCGCACGCAGGTGATAATACGGCCTGAATTTTCAGCAACACGACCGCACCGCTCCGTCGCCGGGCGAGTACTGAGGAAAACGCCGGGAAAATGATGGAACACCTTTCGGTCCTAATTTACATTATCCAGGACAGCGCATGTCCGACCCGATGCCGTTGAAAATTTCACTCTATTTGCAGCAGTTTACAGTCTCCTGAAATTTGGGGTGCCTCGCATTTCTCGCTTTTTATATTGGTGCTATAAAATTCGGTTTTCACTGTGTTTCCTTCATTAAGGCCTGACAGATAAAGTTGCAATGGCAACGGATTTCCAGTCGATCTTTTTCTTTCTTATAAATTTCCATTATTGTAATCACGATCGGCCACATCTGGTAAAAAATCTGGTATTCAAATAATGATTAAAGCTTGATTACAAATTTCTAATTTTCTGGAATACAAATATTTGGAGAGGTAGGTAATGGTTGTGGCCAATCCAATAAATCTAGGAACAAGTCTTGAGTAAGAAGCATTAAATGTACAAAATGGCTTGACATTCTCAGAATTGTATATTTCCAGCAGATATATTTTATAAAGTCAATTTTGTGCAAAAAAGACAGCATTTGATGGTACTTTTGCATGACGTCATTCTGTTCTTATTAATTTTCCTTAATTATGATTTAGATTATGAGGTTGGGAAGGAATTTCCCAAAGAGTAAAATGCTCACTACCCAATGTTTTAATTCAAATTCAAATTCATGGCTTTTCATGTTCTGAGCTCTCAAGAAGAACCTAATGAATCGTGGTTATCATAAAAAACGCAATCTTATTTAACATTACTGCGTATCATTTAATGAAAAAAAATATTTTTTACTCTTGTATACGGGATATATGTGTAATTTAATTACCAACATCACATCAGTCCCAAAACGCAGCAATTTCTTGCTACAGTTGAAAGCACGCATCGAATAAGGAAAAATTTAAAGGCATGTTTCTAAAAGCTCCTTGTAAACCCTATCTGACATATTTCGAATCCCGGCTGGGGACAAAAAAAAACCCAGGTCTTGGATGTTTACATGTTTGTGGTATCGCTGTTTCTGGTTCCCACGACACAGGGTTTCCTAGTGTGGGGCCAGAAGCAATGTACTTATATGCTTGACAATAGGGCTTCTGGTCACAATTTTAATGTGCAATGAGTCTAGAGCACTTCAGCCATTCACACCATAGTTCAAAAGGCCCAGCCACATAACCGTATGTTTTATTAATGCGTCCAATTTAAGTTTAACACTTACGCTGTTGATGGCACACTCACAACTTGGAGCTTAAAGTTCGTCATCAAAAAGCTTAATCGTTTGCTGGATTAAAGATTAAGGCCGGGCGTTAAGTTGAGGTTATAGTGCAGAGTGAGTGTACCTAGGGTACAGTATTCCCCAATGAAAAAGCCCGATGACCATGAATGATATTGGATGATTTTGGTAAATTCAAGGAACTTAATCGAACGAAAATTAACCCAAAAGTGAGATATAAAGCCCTTCTATAATTATTAACCGTCAAACTTTGATAAAATCCCTTGGTTTTATCAAAATCATAACAAACACAACTTTATGAACCACCTGGAGCCGAGCGAAGCAGAGCCGAGCGAAGCAGAGCGGAGCGAGGCGACGACCCCATGTAGTTTCACAATACCGACTTGGTTGCTTAATACCCTACCAAAGTTGAAATGCGTCTTGTGTATTAGACAACTCGTTAAACGTTTCGTTCACTCACTTGTCTGACGGTACTTTAGCGACTTGGTTAAATGTCGATCTTTAATTAACGGTCTAGTGTGTTAGTTAAGTGTCTGATTTAACCAACTAACTGCGACATACCTATGTAATTGTACACACATACACCTTGTGGACCTAGGAACCAGAAATAGCGTCATTACACACAAACTGCTAGTGTGACACGGACAAGATTACACAAATACTCAGATACTGACGACCTCTGTGGCGCAGCGGTTGCACGTCTGCCTATCATGCGAGAGGTACCGGGTTCGAATTCCGGCTGGAGACAAAAAAAACAGCCCCCCTAGACAAAGTTAAACGCTAACGCTAGCGAAACGAAACGATAACTTTTATGGATGCGATTTGACATTTGGCTTCGCTAAGGTGACGTCACTTGTCTACAGGCATGCGTGATAGACATTGTCTACAGGCACAGGTCTTGGATGTTTACATGTTTGTGGTGTCGCTGTTTCTGTTTCCCACGACACGGTATCCTAGTGTGGAGCCAGAAGCAATGTATGTGCCTGTATGTAAATGTTTTTGTTGATACTTCCATTTTATAACTTTTTTTTAAGTGGGTAAAATAAAAACCGCAGTTAAAATTACTAGGTTGTGTCAATATTTTTAAAAGAACAGTCAACGTCAGCACAAAAGTGTGCATACACAAAATATCAGTTGAGTTCTGTAGTCGGAAAAGGCCAGTGATGGTTTTCAAATATTGGCACTGCTGACTCAAAGGGTTTAAAAATATTTGGGGCAATATTTACTTATCACATTTTGTTTCTATCAGCAAATCGCTGTAAGTGATAATCTTACCACTTACTTTGTATTAACTTCACTTTTGATGTAGCGGAGTAGAGTAGAAGAAGATTGATTTATATTTTTTCCGTCAATCCTTAGGTTATTTTGTTTATTTTTCAGGTTTATTTTGCGTATTGTCACATTAAATGCGGTTTTAAACTGTGTTTTTATGGCCCTGGAAAACAGTCCTTTTAGACCAGGGAGCACTTATCCAGTGGAGAGCGCATAGATACCAATTCACGGGCGGCGGGGGACGAGGTAAGAGAGCTGTGATTGGGCAGCCGCTGCGAAACTGTCTGGCGGCCCGTCATCGTACATAGGTTGCGTATGCGAACGTTTGTTGAATACAACAAACGTTTGGCGGGCCGCATTCCCCTGCAGGCGCAGTTAATTGGATATATATAGTCTCTGTTTTAATCTCAGATGAACGAAATTCTTTATTTGCTTACTCTCTCTAACTACCCCTAAGGACTGAGTCTTCAGGGCCTCAAACACTATCGAAAGACTCCAAATAACGCTAGCGCCACCAAGCGGGAACCAAGGCGGACCAGTCATTCACGGATTAGAATCTCCTAGAACGGATGGAATCGAACAGAATATTCACAAGGAAGAAGCGACGTCTACAGACAAGATAGCCGTGATAAAATTTAACTCGGTGAATTATCAAAGCGGCTTCCCACGGTGCGCGATATCGCGGACGGACGCGGACCAGCACGCACGACGCACCGTGGGAAGGGTCTTGTCCGTGGTAACACAGGCGGTGCGCTCGTATCCGTCGCGAGGCGGTAACTTCAAAGGTGCGGTGCGACGCGATTCCAGCGCGTCCGTGGTAGCACAGACGACAGGTCAGAACTACTCAGAACTTGCTTGTTCGCTGACACGAGTAGTGGTGTTGTGTGCGTGCGCTGCCGTCCGTGGTCGTCAGCTGTGCGTGATGATCCGTAGAATCGCGGACCGTCGGAAAGAGCCCTGTCTGCGTGCGTTGCCGTCCGTGGTCGTCGGCTGTGCGTGATGATCCGTAGAATCGCGCACCGTGGGAAGCCGCTTTAGAGGTACGAGTACGTTGTGCCTAGGCCTACTCGTACACTAGAATACCCTGTGTCGTGGGAACCAGTAGCCTTAGCATGACTAGCGCGACAAGAGGTTTGTCGTGGGAAAGTGAGGGACAGAGATATGCGGCTTATACAGGTTGTAACAAAAAAGTGTAGTCATATTTTAGGGGGTTGTTAGAGACATCATTCTGAGCAACTTTCACTTTGAAGCCGATTTGATCAGAGCAACCTTAATTTTCACATTTCTACACAAATCAGCTGACCGCCCGGACCATACCAGGGCCTCCGTCACTGAATGTACTCGCGCGCTATAATTACCTACCGCCCGCCCGAGCTCTCGGGCAGCCCGGCTATGGCCAAGTCAGTATGGTAAAGTATGGTTGTCGCAAGCCAAGCGCACGCACGTTTTGAACTGTGTTCGTATCGTACGAGTATCTGCGATGCGAGGCAGCCCTGCGATTAGTGTGAGATCGCGCGGTGCGAGGCGATCACAACTGTACGCTTGAGCATTTAGGCACATTTTAGCATGCAGCGGTTGCTGACGCGACGGAGTAGGCTATTATAGCAGTAGGTATTGGAAATTTCCTACTGAGTGAAGTATCTGTTACGTACTAACTATTTAGTAATCTGTGCCATACATAACGCATGGAGCAATGAAAAATAAAGTTGCTCTGATCGCATCGGTTTCATCGTAAAAGTTGCTCAGAATTGTCACAACCCCCTAAAATATGACTACACGCTTCTGTTACACCTTGTATAGCTCTGGCCCTCATTAACTCGCAACAAAACTCAGCATGCTAAGGCTACAGAAAAAGTTATATCACACACAAAATAACCGGCCAAGTGCGAGTAGGACTCGCGCACCAAGGGTTCCGATCACACTTGGAGAGCGTAACACGTGTAATTAGGTTTCCACATACAAAACTAAAGTGTGATGTCATCCATGTAAACCAAATTGAATATTTATTCAGAAAGACAGTTTGCAGTTTTCAGATTTTTCCATTTACTTGTGCTATAAGACCTACCTTCATTCCGAATTTCATGACCCTAGGCCAACCGGAAGTACCCTATAGGTTTTGATTCCCTTGCGAGTTCCACGCGAGTTCATACAGAATCAGCAAAATTCTGTATGAACTCGCTTGATTGCGTGGACCTAGAAGTTTAATTTTTTCACAGCTCCAAGGGACCATAGACTTAAGTAATCGATATTAATTTCAACATGATACCTCCACGCGTTCCTGAGAAAAGGGGTCGTGACAGACGGACAGACAGACAGACAGACGGACAACAAAGTGAACCTATAAGGGTTCCTTTTTTCCTTTTAAGGATCGAAACCCTAAAAACATCAACATAGCTGCCGGTTTCCGGTTACGGTTACCAAAGGTTAGCTAATGATGATTAATTCCAAATACCGACTTGATCCGCTGATATCGGCATGTGATTAGCTGAAATGAGTTAATTGCTCTGTTAGCTAATCGTAACCTTGGAACAGCGTCTCGGAAACTGGAGGAGGGTTTCTATTGTTTCATCCCATACGAGACTCGAACCCCCTCTCGCTTATAGGAGGCAGAGCAACCGCAATGCCAGAGGTCTTCAATTATCTCATTACCTCTGAGTTACTTCGGGGCAAGTGGCCCTAACAACATTATATAATATAAATAGCCTGCATTAAAGCGTCTCAGGTGCGTGTGCACATCAAAGCTCGTCAGATATGAGACATAACTCAGCGGCAGGTGCGGTGAAGTGTGCATGATATACTGCCGACTGCTACAGGACGTGGGAGATCGAGAGGGGTACTATTCCACTAAACTTACAAACATAATAATTCATAATTTCTTGACAAACATCTTGTTTTCGTCTTGATGGTATATTAAGAAACATCAGGCTGTATTAGCTTTGACGCCAATTTGGTCTCTGCAGAGCCCTAAAGGGCGTTCCATCACACCTTAGACACTCCATAGAACGCTCGTAATATAATCACCTATTACTACTACATAACCAAATGATGTTTGTATACGTGCAAAAGTATGCGTAAACTTTGCTAGGGCTGGTGGCGCGGCAAATGCAGCGATATTAAGTATACGCGTCGTCACTCGTCAGGCGTTCAGCCCTGTCTAAGTTCCTTTAAACCAATCCTTTGACGCCAGGGGTGGGGCGCGGGGAAGGGAGTGGCCGTTCTGTACGGAGTACTATTATCTCTTCTGTGGTTCCAGTTAAAACTTCATACAAACTAAATATAATGTTTTGCTAAACCACATAGGTAGGTATGATGGTACACCTTCACAATATCATATCACGACGAGCAGTTGCCCGCGGCTTCGCTCGCGCAATGTCATAATTTCATTATTGCACACAAATAATTAAGATTAAAGTCGTGTGAAAAAGGCAAGTATGTTTATGTACTTATTTATAAACATGCCATTTTTGTAACGTGCGGCTTAGACATTTGTAAATCTCTGACTAAGCTAATTGCCTGCATTTTGCGTCTTCCTATCTGCAAAATTAAGATATGGATCAACATTTTTAATCTTTCTCTACCTTATTTGATTAATATTATGTACTATTATTATGTATTTATTTATGTACTTATTAGTAAGTAGTATATTAATTTAATATTTATCGTTGTGCACATATGTAGGTCTATCTTTTGTTAATTAATCCTTTCCATCCTGGAATTGCTGGAAGAGATCTCTTATTAGAGATAAGCTCGCCATTGCACGTTTTTTTTCTACTATTAGGTGTCTGTATTCTGTTTTTGTGCAATAAAGTATAAAGTATAATTTACTCTATGGTATAAAGTATATGGAAGTAGTTTTTCACGCTTAGATTTTCATACAAACTTCAACCCATGGGGTGTTAAATTTGCTAATTAGGGAAACCCTGACCAAAGTTTAAAGTCTCTAGAAGTAGTGGTTTAGGCAGAGCGTTGAAAAATCAATGGATGAGTTACTAAGCAGTGAGGACTTTGAATTTCATATCATAAGTAAAGATATCGTACCCAAAAACCAACCCAGAAAAGGCATGCGTAAACATAGCCCGCTCTGTGACTTAATTACAAGTGCCAATTGCTTGAACGAGTATACACGGCTAACTTCGTCACTTGAAACCTCTTCATGCCAAAGTTTTCCCTCATTCCATGTTGCGAGCACAAAACAAAATTAGACGAAAGTAGAATTACCCAGTCAGCTCCAGAGCTAGCTAACTTTGAATCTTGCATTTAAGTTAATTTAAAATATGATTGATATGTAGTAGCAATAGATGCGTCAACGTTTTATCCTAACAAATTGTATCCTTCGTTAAGTACCTGAAATATGACTACACCTTTGTGTTACACACCCTAACCTTCATCGATAAAAATGAATAGACTAGAAAGCACATTTGATGATGATGAGGTCAGACGATTTTGATGCCGTCGTGGTCTCCCATTGTCGTCAATCTTCTTTGTGAAGATCCTCCCTCGCACATTTATTTAACAATACACTAGACACAGCAAACATATCTACTATTTTCTAAAGTCGGTTCATCAGATGATTGATGTTGAAAACATTTGCCAAATGAACCGTGAATCCACAAGATTCACAAACGTACTTGCGATGCCTAAATACAGAGTATTTATGACATTGGGGCCAATTAATACAAAGGTTGATCAAAATACGCCATTCCAGTTAAAAAATGATGATGTTAAGAAAACAGTAACTGTAATAAATACCTACATTTTTTTTTTCTTGCCAATTCAATTCCAATTAAATTTTTAATTTTCTATTCTATTAATAACATAACTAATTTCATTATTTAATATTGTTTTGCTTATGTAATTACTTATATAAATTAAATTGTGTAAGTACTTGAGCCACTGTTGTGCGTCCGTTTTGGCCCTGGCAGAATACCAGCGTCACAGATTCGTCTGTGACATTGCTGAGTCAGGGCCATTTCATCGCCGTGGTACAGTCACATAACCACACAGCTGTAGGTACCTACTGTATTTGTTGTTATTAATTATGTGTGTGTGCCATGTCCAATGAATAAATGAGTTATCTATCTATCTATCTATCTAATTACGAACAGAACATATCATCACGCTTTTTCCCACGGGGGGTGGCAGAGGCTCAACATATAATTGTGCCCACTTTTAGCCAGTTTTTCATTACCAATTACTAAATTTTTAGGGTTCCGATCCTTAAAAGGAAAAAAAGGAACCCTTATAGGATCACTTTGTTGTCCGTCCGTCTGTCTGTCCGTCTGTCACGACCCCTTTTCTCAGGAACGCGTGGAGGTATCATGTTGAAATTAATATCTATCGATTACTCAAGTATATGGTCCCTTGGAGCTGTGAAAAAATTAAACTTCTAGGTACACGTAATCAAAAGATACCGCGATATTATGTCATAATTTTGCTGAACTCGCGTGGAACTCGCAAGGGAATCAAAACCTATAGGGTACTTCCGGTTGGCCTAGGTCATGAAATTTGGAATGAAGGTAAGTCTTATAGCACAAGTAAAGGAAAAAATCCGAAAACTGTAAATTTCTGTCTGTCTGTCTGTCTCACCGTCTGTTAAGACTTTTTCTCAGAATCGCATGGAGGTATAAAGTTGAAATTAATATCGATTACTCAAGTCTGTGATCTCTTAAAGTTGTGAAAAAATTAAACTTATAGGTACCTTATAGGTAGGTAGGTAGGCAAGCAAAACATATCGCATATGTCTTAATTTTGCTGAAGTTGCTTGATATTCGCAAGGGAATCAATACCCTCCCGTTGACCTAGAATCATGAAAGGCACGAAGCAAGCTCTTATAGCACAAGTAAAGGGAACGATCTGAAAAAGGCAAATTTCTTTCTTTCTAAAAAAATATTCAATTTGGTTTACATGGATGACATCACACTTTAGTTTTTTATGTGGAAACCTAATTACACGTGTTACGCTCTCCAAGTGTGATCGGAACCCTTGGTGCGCGAGTCCTACTCGCACTTGGCTGGTTATTATTTATAATTACCAGTCTGCTTAATAAAAGTCCCGCTTAAATTCGCAGCCGAGTGTTTGTGACCCGTAGTGTTTGCATTTTTTTTGGTGACCGCATGACTTTAAGGGCGTGGACAACGACGAGGCGCCCGCCCGCTCCGTCACCGCTCCGCGCCCGCTCCGACGCAGATAAGCCTCACTCTCACCGCCTTGCACAATTTCCGTCTTAATTATTTTTAATAAGTATCTTAATACATCGGATGGATGCAAAAAAAGTGTGTAAGGGCTATTTGTGGTCTCTCTCGGAGGGACAGCGCCAAACCACACTTTAAAAGGCTTAATATACTGACGGTGCCTTCTTTATATATATTTGAGGTAGTTATATTTATTAAGTCTAACATGCACCTATTTACAACTTATAATAGTAAACGGCATATGAATCAAATACGTATGCCCCAACACCAAACGGCACTATTCAAGAACAATATTTTTGGCATGGGACCTATAATTTGGAACCACCTACCTGACAAAATTCGTAACATAGTTAACATATTGCAATTTAAAAAAGAACTACGAAAGGTCTTAATTAATAAAACTTACTATTCCGTTGCTGAATATCTAGACGATAAGAAAATGTGAATTTCAACTGATTCTGGTCTGAATTTATGATTTGATTACTCTTGTGCCGTAAGTTTCTATCTATTGTATAATTATATTGTATTGCACTACCATAGTGCTATTTTGCATGTCACTGCGTGACTAGATGTGCAGTACCGACCGATACATGTTATGTTACCTTCCACCTTCTATGTAACCATATCTACGCAAAATAAACACATTTGTATTTGTATTTGTATTTGAGCGGGCGCGGCGCGGCGTGGGAGCGGGCGCGGGGCGGGTGCGATGAAAACCATCCGATGTAATAAGAGACTTATTAATGAGCAATAAGACACAAATCGGTGCAAGGCGGTGGGAGCGCGGCTTAGCGGGCGCGGAGCGGGCGCGGAGCGGCGACGGAGCGGGCGCGTCATCGTCTGTCCACGCCGTAAGTTGTCGTAAGTGAAGAAAAAAGTAGGTACATAAATATGTGTACAAAGGTGAGCTTATCTCTAATAAGAGAGGTCAGTTTCCATTAAGGTTACGATGTTTGTAAACCTAACTACAGACCTGAGGAAAGGGCTGTCATTTCATTTCATTTCATTTATACTTTATTGCACAAAACATAAAAAACACGTAACATTTACAAAAAGGTATGTACAAAGGCGAGCTTATCTCTAAAAAGAGATTTCTTCCAGCAAACCTAGGCATGACAGGAAAAAACAGATACAGAGAGGGAAGTCAGTGCACAATAAATGACGATGGATGTCGTCATAAACTCATAACATATTATGGTATTCCTGTGACCCCCGATTTTTAGTCATATGACTTGGTAAATAAACTTCAAAACCTATGAAAAAAACAAACAAAAGATGTCATCAGGCCAGACGATCACGCTTCAAAGATGGGCGTTTGAGAAAACCCACCTTCCTAAGATGCCAGCGACATAACTAAATAAATATTCCAAAGTACATTTCAGGCACATGTTCCAACTCCATAAACTGGATTAACTATTAACTCCATGTCAGTCAGGCTGGCACCGGGGCCGTCAAACACACTCATAATATTTTAAACAAAATCCAGGTCAACTAGTAGCCGCCCGTCACGCCGCTCATTTCGAATGCAAGGCCACTGGGATGCAAGCCAGGAGGGGTTGGCGTATTTGGGAATGAAGGATGTAGAATGAAAAATAGAGCTAGTCATCCTCAGACCACCCGCCCGAATGGTCGGATGACATCGCCGAAAATGCCGGGAAACAGTGGATCAGGTTTACCCAGGACCGCAACAAATGGCTTAATGAAGAGGGGGCCTTTACTCAAAAGTGGTTGCTGGAGGCTGGATAGATAGATAGGTAGACATCCTCATAGATTGCAGCCTGGCCAAGCTCTCTATTGATTCGCATGATTGCGGTAAGGTGGTGCTTATTGGAAGGATTTATTACATTCAATATCAATAATATTTTGAGTCCTAAAACATAACAGACTACTCTTTACGATGTTTATATTTTATTTGCTTGATTCTCGAACCATTAATCAAGCTCCACGTACCTCTGATATAATAATTTTGAAATGGTACAAGTGTTTGCTTATACTTTTGAGTTGGAGGAGGAATGTGTTCCTTTACCCCTACAGGTCTGAGACTGCTGAGACTTCTCCAATTCTTCTTCTTCACAAATGCGCCTTATTTAGCTTATTTGAAAGAAAGAAAGAAACGTATATTACAAGGACAGAAACACATCAGACAAAAGAAAAAGAAAGAAATTAAACAGAAAGTAGAACACACACAATATCATTAATAGTTGAAAACACACCATCAAGGATGGTCGTGGTGTGTCACTGTCATTAGAAATGGCAACTGACTCAGCAATATGCTGAAGGCCAAGCCTTCAGCGCTGATTTTCAGTCAGCGCCAAGTGTTGCCCCGCGAGCGTCACAGGCTGCGTGTTTTTATTTTCAGTCAGCGCCAAGTGTTGCCCCGCGAGCGTCACAGACTGCGTGTTTGTATTTTCAGTCAGCGCCAAGTGTTACCCCGAGAGCGTCACAGGCTGCGTGTTTGTAGCGCCAAGTGTTGCCCCGCGAGCGTCACAGGCTGCGTGTTTGTAGCATATTTCATGTTTGTGTGTTTGTAGCATACATCCCGCCCCCGCCCGTCGCGCCCGCCCCACCCCTAATACCTAGGGATCGGACACAACCCCGGCAAGTTGGGTGAGACGTTTTATAAAACATAAATTAATTAAAAGTTGTTTGCCGCAGCATCCCGGCCCAGGCAGGTAAGCAACAATGTGTGACGAGGCACAGAATACAGGCAGGCTGCTTGCTCATAACAACAATATCTTGTGGTGGTAACAAAATAACTGTTCCTGCTCAAAATACCGGCTTAGAACAAAATTACTCATACACATACTCATACTCATATATTTATTGCATCATTGTGGTAAACTTTTACAAAATTATATCCAACTATGAACCCTGTAAGAGCACTACAATGTCTTAATAGCTAACTTACATCTAACATTTGTGTTTGATAAATAACAATTGATAAAATTAATTGTTCCTTCCCCCCACTTTTCAGATTCGTACAACTTGAGAAGAAAAAGTTAAAATTAAGTGACAGTCTACTGCGTGTTTTCTTTAATGCTATATTTGTTTTGTCTATCAAAACACGCACTTGGTACTCTAACATGTCACTTTTGTTGCCATTAATTAATTTCTACTCTTTCTTGTCGAACAAAATGAATTAACCAGGTTAATCCCAGTGGGTTCTGCTCCGAGCGATCGTTTATGAAAAAACCTGGTTCAAAACCCTTATATGAACCGTTATTTTACGAACCGTTCCCTAGCCCTGAGATAAAGCAAAGAGCTCAAGAAAATTAACTTTAGGAAACTTGCTTGCTTGCAGCTTTGACATTATGTAATGAAAAAATATTTAACTGAAATTGCCTCTTGCTTCGAGGACCTTTTCATCCCAAATAATGCTAACTGTTCGAATCGTTACAAACATCCAATATTTACAGATATTCCGCATTTTTGGATCCAGGAACATTATTCACAGTCTGTGAGCTCACTCCTTTATTTGTATTCTGTGCCGTGTGCGCCGGTCCCAAGTCGGATTGGACGCTGCATAGCATTTATGAGTTGAGTTTCGGCTGCATTTTAGGATAGCTAGCATGACCATGACCAGGTTTCTCGGACATAACACGCCCAATCGCGTAAGGACAGAAGAGTCCTTTGAAAAATATTGACATTAAAATTATAAAAAAAAAATACATTAAAATTAGTTTGACATCAATGAATGTCTAATTTTTGTCGTTGGTACCCACTGTCAAACTAATTTTAATGTCAATATTTTTCCCTTTTCGGCCAGGAGAATGACAATGGCTCGATTTAGGGGGGGGAAAAAAACGTCAGAGTCATCTATTATATTAAAGTACCTATTTGTTGTTATACCAAAAAGAGTTACGTGCAGTTTCCGAAAGGAAAATTAGCTGTACAACGTGTTAACTCTTTTTAAATAATTTCAGCTAATCACGTGCCGCTTTTTTAATTGATCTTCGATAAATCGCCTGTTACATCTGACCACTCTTTCAAAGACTCCTCAGATCATGTATGAAGTCGTTTATCAGTAATCGGCTTTTACAGCTCATATCAAGCAAATGGGCTTAATAACTGCTTATTGCTCACTTCAGATGTCACCACTGTAGACAACTCCATTTTGACAATTCTTCATAGTTTATCTGTTGCATGCTACTATGGACTTATTAACTATATCTCGTCCATGGTTGCAACAAATAGACAACATGGCGGTTCTTGGGTTGACTCCACAGTGCTGCCGCTACTACGACGAGCTTTCAGTTTCAAAACTCGTCGTATTTTTATCACCACTTTGCGTCGCCAAAGAACAACATCACAACCCCACAATATCGCAACCCGAATTTTTATTTCCGAACAAAGCCATAAAAACTATTTCCTCAACTTTCATAATAAAAGAAACATGGAGGAAATAAAACTCCAAAATGACTTAGTTATTTTTACAGGGGCTATTATTATTACATGAAAATTAATGGGGTTGAAGTAGGAAGAGTGTATTCCTGTATTACAGAAATACCCCAGTTATGGTGTATTCACACATGCGTGACGAACGTGAACAATCACAAAACGAGTGGGTAATAAAAATTAAAAATAAGAATAACGTACATAGTTTATTTATTGTACTACACAAAACAGACGTACAGTACAGTTTTAATGTACAGACCATTATACAAAGTATGTGTGTGTTATATTGTTTTTGTTTGTGTTATATTGTTTTTGATTATTTTATATTGTTTTTGTCAAACAATGATGGGCAAATTATTCGAGAATCTGTGGCTGAATGTACTTATGAAGAAAGAAAAAATTAAATTGGTCTGTTCAATTCAAGTCTACTTCTAGTGCAAATTGTTTAGAATAACGTGACAACCGCCTGAAATATGTATGTACCTATTCACCTTTCGTCGTCATGCTTCGTAGGTAATATGCATGATTCAGGGACAGTCCTACTCTAAACATATTTAAAAGCCAGGTAAAGAGACAACTACCTTACTCTTTAAATCTCAGGTAGTTTAATGTATTTATTAGTGTATGTAAATATTTCTTTACATATATTATTTTATTAATAGTTTTATATCTTTAATATTTTGGTAGTTAATTTTAGGATGTATTTGGATGTAAGTATATTCTAGCTTTGTAGGTACTCGTAGGTATATTGTTGTACACAAAGGTCTACCCTTGCTGATATATCAAACTCTCTCATCGGAACTTGGTTTGCTGGAAAAGATCTCTTTTTAGAGATAAGCTTGCCTTTGTACACCGTTTTTATTTGCTTTTTGTCATTGCAATTAATTGTGTGCAATAGAGAAATTATGAAATAATGATTATGCCTGAGTTCAGTATTCAGACCGCAAAGTGTACACATATTGGCTATTTCATCGCATACGCTCCAGTTACGCCACTTCATCGGAGCGAGCGGCTTGGGTAACGTGTAAAACCGCCATCACATGTTAATTTGCTATGCACGAAAGGGAGAGAAAGGGGGAATTGGGGCAAGTTCGGACGCAATAGCAAAATGGGGTTTGTCTACCTACCACTGACTGACCACTGCACTGAAATTAAACACTCTTATTCGTATGGTATTGAAGAACTAATTTAATCAAATCATCCAATGGTACTTATCCTAACACATAAAAATCTCGATAGCGCGAGGCAGAGTACAGGCAATGCCATCTAGCCATAGCTGCGTAAACAGGGTTAAAGTATATTATTTTACGCTTACAAAAACACATTTACGCAATGATACGCTATCATATCCATAATTCTTTGTGGCTCTACCTACCATGCCAGAGGTCTCGGTTTCGATTCCCGGCTGGGGATAAAAAGTAACCGGCCAAGTGCGAGTCGGACTCGCGCACGAAGGGTTCCGTACCATTATCTATAAAAAACCGCAAACAAATCACGTTAGTTGTATGGGAGCCCCCCTTAATATTAAATTTATATTATTTTTTAGTATTTGTTGTTATAGCGGCAACAGAAATACATCATCCGTGAAAATTTCAACTGTCTAGCTACCACGGTTCATGAGATACAGCCTGGTGACAGACGGACAGACAGACAGACGGACCGCGAAGTCTCAGTAATAGGGTCCCGTTTGGCATCCTTCGGGTACGGAACCCTAAAATACAAATAAAAATCCCTAGGTCTTGGCATGTTCACATGTTTGTCATGTCGCTGTTTCTGGTACCCACGACACAGCTTATCCTAGTGTAGGGCCAGAAGCAGAGACTATATATCCAATTGACTGCGCCTGCGGGGGAATGCGGCTCGCCAAACGTTTGTTGTATTCAACAAACGTTCGCATACGCAACCTATGTACGATGAAGGGCCGCCAGACAGTTTCGCAGCGGCTGACCAATCACAGCTCTCTTACCTCGTCCCCCACCGCCCGTAAATTGGTGAGTTGTGTTTCAAAGGAAAATGTATCTATGCGCTCTCCACTGGATAAGTGCTCCCTGGCCAGAAGCAATGTATACCAGTATTATATCTAAATTGAAAGTGAAAGTGAAATTCCTTATAATCCTTAATTAATTTCACATTTTTCCTAATTAGAGACAGTGGTACGCTGGCAGTAATACAGTATATTAACTCATTAGTGTTAAAAAGTTTTTTTAACATGCGTTATTTTATCGCAGTAATTAACGAAGATCATAAGAAATCGCAGAGCTCCTAAAGGGATGTTTTAATGATCTCACTCACTCATCTTGACCTTACTACTCTATCACACACCGTATACATGGTATTTATTGGATTTACCGTAGTTCGGGCTTTTACAGTAACATATACGAGTACATAATGAATATATATAATATATTAGTTATACTTTAGTCATTTGTTATTGTATATAAACTGTTATTATGTGTTCCATAAGCTCTATTAAAAGAATATAAAATACCAAATATATATATATATATATATATATATAATTACAGCATTTTGGGCACCCTGCCACTCGACGGCGGCGGTGACCTATGCATATTATTTAATTAATTTAATTGATTTTAGTAGTAAGTTAATTATAATGTATGTTCCGAGAGTTGCTAATTCAGTATTCAAAGCTAGATCTTCTACGGTCTGTCTACACACCACTGAATTGAATTCTGGTTAAGTGCCTCTAAATTTTACTGAATTGGAGGCATAAATTCTGAATTTAGTCCTTCAGACCTTAGGGACTAGGTTGGGAAAGTTTATCAGATCACGGCACTAGCATCCTTTCGTAAATCTCAAAGTAGGAATTACTTGTTTAAATTTTAGAACATTTTCATTCATTTTCCAAAATACCTACTGATAATCTGTATGATAAATTGATAATTTTATTATAAAACCTTTAAAATATTTATAAACTTTGCAACTTGCCCATAGTCTAGGCATGAGTTCCTATAATCGACTCAAAACGATGTTTCAAAACTTTTTCAATCTTCTCTCTCTGTTATATAACTTACTTAAAGCGAACTCTCAGCTTAAGTTGTGAAACCGATCACTTACAACTTAAATTGACGATCGATCGAATTTTAAGTGCTGTTATGATTAAGATCTAAGCTATAGCATAAACATGGTCACATATAGGATGGCAGAGACAAAATTGACGATCGATCGAACTTTAAGTGCTGTTATGATTAAGATCTAAGCTTTAGCATAAACATGGTCACATATGGGGTGGCAGAGACAAAATTGCGCCCACGACGGCCATACAAAAAAATTCGTGACAAAAAACGCGCTAGCTCTTTGAGGCAGGAAACGCGAACAAAATGTTTTGGGAAGAAAAAAAAAGTCCTATTAATGTCAGTTTTTAACCACTGGCACTGATGTGATGACAAAAGCGGGATGTTCTAAAATCGAATCTGTCTTTGTGTGCGCGTTTATGTGCGCGTGTTTGATGTGTGCAGGTTTTAATTTAATATCTTTGTAGACAACCCTAATTTTCCCATATTTACACTTATTTTCCCACCAAAGTGGAAGGATTCGTAATAATACCAGAATTATTCCTCAGGTGTGTGGCGCGTTGCAGGCACAATAGTCTAACGACAGTCGCTAGATTGTCTTTAAACTGTTGTGTCTTGGCGAGACCAAACTGTCTTGCAACAGTTGTGTCCGTAGTGTGCGCAGTCTCTAACATGACATCTCATGGCCCCAGGAGTACAAGACAACGCCATCAAATAATCATACTAATATGTTCGCTGGATAATTACTGTACACCAGAGACGTATTACTAGTTACATTAATCACAAGGTGCAAAATAGCGTCACGCCTTTTCCCATTCAAGTTGGCACAAGCACAGATGTGCTCGCGTGTAGTTGGCACAAGCACAGATGTGCTCGCGTGTAGTTGGCACAAGCACAGATGTGCTCGCGTGTAGTTGGCACAAGCACAGATGTGCTCGCGTGTAGTTGGCACAAGCACAGATGTGCTCGCGTGTAGTTGGCACAAGCACATATGTGCTCGCGTGTAGTTGGTACAAGCACAGATGTGCTCGCGTGTAGTTGGCACAAGCACAGATGTGCTCGCGTGTAGTTGGCACAAGCACAGATGTGCTCGCGTGTAGTTGGCACAAGCACAGATGTGCTCGCGTGTAGGCATTTGATACTCCATTTTTCGTGAGACATTTCGCCTCTAGCTTCAATCACGGTTCAATCTTAGAAACCCTAAAAATATCGTAAGGAAAAGGTCACACCAAAATAATGTTGGTTTCGTAACGGTTCGTAGCAGCTTCCTATATGATTCGTATTAGTATTTAGTGACGACAGGTTCAGCGTTCTAAACATTCCTAACATAGGCATAATTTTACTTATCCAACGTTGACGACTTATTACGGCCGATCCCAATAACCTATCTCTATCCGTGATCTACAGATTACGCGTTACATTTGGCAGTTGCGCTATGGGATTTATGTCAAAATTGACACTATCAATCTCAAATCTGCAGATTATGGATACAAGATAGGTTATTAATTTAGTTGGACACGTTAAGAAAAAACATTTTAAGTCATCGCGCTCGTGTTATCATATCAGGTATTATTTAACTCGAATTAGTAGAAAGTAGAATTAGAAAAAAGCTCCGTGGTCTAGACCATGTACCAATGAGATAAGTAATTTAATCTTAAGTACGTTAATAGGGACACGTTTGAATCACTGGCTGAAAGTGGGCACAGAGGTGCCTCTGCCACCCCGTATGGGAAAAGGCGTGACGCTATGATATGTTATGTGTCGAATCTCGAAGCAACATAAACTTTTTATAGACGCTTTAAACTTATAATTATAACACACCTCTTCCACCAACCGCCACTCTCTTGCTTCAGGTATTAAGGATTATCTTCTTCTTCTCCTTCTCTTATTCTGTGTTCTTGTTATTCTATGTTATCTTCTTCTGTGTTGTAAAAAAATACGTACACATAATCACTAAAATGAATGTTGTAGCACATCACTGGCTAAAAGTGGGCACATCAGTTGTGCCTCTGCCACCCCGTATGGGAAAATGCGTGACGCTATGTTAACGTAACCACTAGAAGGACGTATCTTCTCTTGCCACATCGACGTGGTTGACAACTACCGGACTCATTACTGGATGTTATTAGTTATTCCGTCAGTCGATGATGCTCTGACATTCGCTGCTCTGTATTGTCGTTTGTTTGTTCATTAGCTCCCCTCATTAGGCCACGTTGCCATGTCCAGAGTATGGGAAATGTAGAGATGGTGTTGTTAGTTTTGGTAATTACATTCGGGCAGCTTTAATATCTTCTGACAATTAAGTCGGACACTAGTCCGACTCTCCTCCACTTTCCCGCAATGTGCCAGCATGGTTCAATCTTACTCGTATCAGGGTAAAAGCCTTACTGGTGGGGACATTGTTAAGCTACATTAATTAAATTTGTATTCTCGTGAAACAGATATACCTACACACACATGCTGGGCTCAAACCATTTTGACATCTAAACCAACCGTAAACTGTACTATTTTCTTCCATATCCCTGTGTTTAATTGTCAAATAAATATATTTCTATTTCTATATAATATGTATAATAAACGTTTATAATATCCATTAATTTCATCAATTCGTTCATTAAATTTTACATTATATTATTGTTTAATTAGTAGTAAGTAGTACTTATATTTAACTGTATATTCGCTTGTTGACCCAGTAAGTTTTTTTTTCAAAGTTCTTTATCACATTTTATGACACAGTCATTAGGGATATACCAGTAATTCTACATTTGTTTCACAGGCTAAATCACATTTTAAAACTTACAAAATAAACATACTATATAAATCCTACCGGTTTTGTTATTTTATTACTTTCAACAGAAATCAGGCACTAAATGTTGTATTTCAACTTGATACGCAAAATACTTATAGCAGGTTAATAACTTAAACTAACACATCATACGATCCATAAATAAATTAGACAAAGCGCGGTGTGACGGCGCGGCGGCGCTCGCTGGCCCGACAACAGAGGTAGTGAAAAGTAGTATGGTAGTACTTACGATATAAGAACTGGAGGGAAACCGCTCAGCCCCCCTAGACAAAGTTAAACGCTAACGCTAGCGAAACGAAACGATAACTTTTTATGTATGCGATTTGACATTTGGAATCGCTAAGTGACATCACCTTAGCGAAGCCAAATGTCAAATCGCAAACGAAACGATAACTTTTTATGTTTGCGATTTGACATTTGGCTTCGCTAAGGTGATGTCACTTAGCGATTTGGCGACATTTGGCGTTTAACATTGTCTACAGGCACAGGATCGCATAGTGTGGACGCGGGATTGACAGTCCTCAGCAGTCTCAGTTGCTCAGCAATAGGACAAAGTAGGCTTTTAATAAATAAATAAATAAATAAATATAATTTCGAAAACCTCTGTTTCATCTCGAAGTCTGCGCAGGATTTTAATAATGGCTGAAATTCAGTCAACGTCTGCCCGTCATTAGTCCGTCTGTTGTCTTTTGACTACCTTCAGTAGGCTTTCAGGACACTGAGTCTGTGCCTAACATCAGTTATATTTAATTACAAAGGTAGCTTAAGTAGCTTACCCCTGAGGTACTGACTGGTTTTGCTTGTAAACCAATATTAACTTTACTATCTGTTTTATCAACGTCCGTTTTCAACTAATCTATCCTCAATCTACAGATCGATAGGGTCAAATTTAATTCAAAACCATGGGGCTAGATCTATCCGTGGTTTTCACTCAACCTTTCTATAGGTTATTGAAAATGGACGGTTGGATATTTATTTATTATTTATTGAACAAAAATCCACAGCCGCACATAAAAAACAAACAAGAATACAAATTAAATAACTAGGCCAATTAAGGATATGACACAGGAATTGAATAGCAGAAACAAACAGTGAAAAGTTATATTACCTGCAACTGTTTTTTTCTATATATGTGTTGGTGTGATGGGGCAAATAGAGTATAAACAAAACTCTACAAACTGTTTTTAAGATCTTTGATGAATAGCAGATAATATTTTCAGTAGCAATTTTCACTCCACATTTGACAGAGCTCTGTCGGAGCGTTTTGAAAGAAACGAGAAATATCAATGTTCTGGCAACACATTGAAACGCGCCCCAGTCAGCCTCCGGCCAGAAAATTTCTGTTTAGTCCCATTTGCTTCCTTTGCGAGTTAACCTATTGTTTGATAATCAATGCGATGACAAAATAAGTACCTAGCTATAATTTTTCAACAGCAAATTGCAACATTTCCCATGGAAGCAGTGGCGTAGTTGACCACTTGTGGGTTTACAGTATGCACAAACGAAAAAATGTACCTACCATACTTTTTATTGAAATAAATAATCTTTGAATCTTTTGTGCTCACGTAAGTTAAGTATGCAAAAAAATAATAATATATGACTAAACAAAAAGATGACTAGATCTTCATGATTGAAATCGTCCATGACACCCATCGAACCACCCCATAAGAAAGACTTCCAACTAGGCAACGACATAACTCCACCTCGTTTGAAATTCTCTGAACGCTACAGAAAAATCAATCTATCAATCAATTTATTAATGAATGGCGCGTCCGGAGTCGTTAATTAGGTTAATTTCGCAAATATTTGGACACGTTCTCTTTCGAGAACCTGGAAATGTTACAAATACATGGTCGACAAGGTGTAAGTAGGATCCTAAAAGGTAACCCTCATTGTGCTATGGGGTTATCTTTTGGGGGAATTCCACGGAGAGGGAAATTATTTTAAAGGCACAAAAACGGTGCATTACGGCAATGTGCAATTTGAAACCTAAAGACAGTTGCAGAAATCACTTTAGAATGTTAGGTATATTGGCTTTGCCATCACTGTACATTTATGAAATGGCTTTATTTGTAAAAACGAATTGGAGCTTGTTCAAGAAAATGAGATGATTGTTCAATGAAAAGAGATGTTAAATTAAGTGCTCCTCTCAATTATATCTAACTCAATATTATAATTAAACATAAATATAATAGATAAGTGACATTTTGAGAAAATAATTATAATTGTCAATAAAAATAATACTTTAAAGACATTTCTAGATAATGTACTCAACTTAAATTTTATGATATGTATTGTACTTATACATACATGTTATCGCCGCAAATAAGGATTGTCAAATGTTTATTTCCTCCCTCACAAGACAGGCTATGCCTAGTGTGAGGGTCAGCATACCTGTGAATTGTATTTCCTTATGGCAATAAACTTTTTTTTTTCACACTATTTAACATTTGCACGTCTGCATGGCAGAATATAGTGAAACATTATAAAATACCTGATGTACCTATACCTATATTCATGCAAATAAATACTTACTTACTTACCTAATATTTCCTTCGGACGTGAGCTAACTGCCTCCTTCTACACTAGTAGTGATAGAAGGAGTTGAATGGAACTCGCTGAAAATAGCGAGAATAGCGATGGGATTTCAGACGGAATCTTGAACAGGTTTTAGCGATAAAGTTAGACATTTCAGAGTGGTTCAATATTCGAACGAAATATGTTTGCAAGCATATATTTTTTGCTACAAGAGAGTAGTGCAAAATATTAATTTTCACTGATGATTCTCTTCATATCGCAGCTTACTCACACGATTCAGTCCAGTACATTTGTAGTACTAAAATACGGAAATGAGCACATGGGGTAGCCCTCTGTCACGCGAAATGGAGTATTGTCTGACTGGCTAACACCCAGTTTCCTGGGCGCTGATTAAAGTTAACAGGTTGGTTAAATCAGCTTCAGCCAATCACGAACCGCTATTATTCAAAATGACGGAACTTGATTGGCCGAAACTGATTTAACCAACCTGTTAACTTTAATCAGCGCCCAGGAAACTGGGTGTAAATGTCGGAGAAATTGTGCTAACTAATTAACTATGCTCTAGTATGAATGTCTAACTATTTTAGCTTTTATTGTCTTCCCAGCTCCTGGCACCCCGTCTGGGAAAAATTGTGGCGATGTAAACCTAAACATAAACATTTACATACAGGCACGTATTAGTGTAGTTATACGATATTTATTGTTAAGCTGTATTTATGTAACTGTGTATGTAGTCTATTTCTGCGAAATAGGTTCTTATATGTATGGTATGTGTAATAATAATATGTATTATACTAGAATAGTCTTATTGTACGCTAAATCCTTCTCCTTACATCACATCTCCATCTCCTACCCAACATGGTTTGCTGGAAGAAATCTCTTAATAGAGATAAGCTCGCCTTTGTTCATATTTTTTTCTATCCTAAGCTATATTTACTTTCATGTGAGTACAATAAAGAAATTACGAAAATTACGAAATTACGAATTACGGAAAATCCTTACCCTAAAATTAATGCTTAAATAAATACTGAATATCTTTATAATTGGAGTACCCAAGGCGCTGGGTATCTAGTGTTAGGTTTAACCATTAAAACCTAGGATTAACCGATCTATTCACTTTCGCAACTTATACAAAACACAAATGTAGTTTTTTTTTTCAGAAGAGATATATTATATTCAGTCACTGTTTTGAACGTGTTAAAAGGTTTTTCTGTAAATAAAATATTTCGCCGGAGTGCCAGAATTGTGGCAGAAAATATCACCCTGCAATGTGAAAAAGTAAAATGGGAGAATTTATTGGGCATACACGAGACATATAAACCTACTTAGTTCATGCCTCTCAATAAAGGGGGCACGACGGTATAGCGACAGCTCCTTTTTCAACCGACTTCAAAAAAAGGAGGAGGTTCTCAATTCGACCCGTATGTTTTTTTTTTCTATGTTTGTTACGCGATAACTCCGCCAATTATGAACCGATTTGAACTAATCTTTTTTCGGCGTATAGGTAATACCTCAAGGGTGGTCCCATTGACACCAGGTCAGGATCTGATGATGGGATCCTGGAGAAATCGAGAGAACTCTTCAAATATTATAGGCAGACCTATAGTGATTTTTGTGTTTTTCATAATAACTCGTGCAAATGCACATAGCATAATATTGTCATGCGGAACTGCTGTTGAAGACCACATATGGCCACCAGATCTGCTCAATACTACATAGGTACAAATACAATGCGTGGCTGACGGGCAGGCAACGCATAGCCTAAACCGGTGGACCTAGAGCCATGAAACTTTGTACAGGGGTTCCTTAGTCGCGTGGGGTAGCACTGATATAGGATTTGACAAAATTAATTCCCCAAGGGGGGGGGGGATAAGGGGTTACAGTTAGTATTAAACTCAATCTAATCAAATAGGGTTTGTGGAAGTCGGTATTTTCTAAAGTTTACTTTCTGTTTCAATTATTCTAATATCCCTCTCCCTATTAATTCGAAATACCTCCTTTCCCACCCGTCCCGTAAATCTATTGTAATCCTTGCTAAATTCATCCATATAAACAATATTAGATTGTAATTTATTCATAAAAAAGATATTCCACGATTTATTTCGCGATTCATAATGTCTCATACCGTGATTATTTATACGCCTTATTTATAATCAAACTGTTAACTTAAATGTTCCTAGGCAACTTAATTTATTCACACATAAATATTGTCTGAAGGGAGAGGCAAATGGTCCAACACAGGTTTATTAAACTTAGTTTAAGGTGCCAATGTATCTTTCATCTGTATATTACTTTGGTGGATAAATTTCATTTTCATTTTTCATTTTCATTTTCGTGATTCGCCGACTATCTACCGGACGCTGGCAAAATTGTTTTTGCAAAGGAAACAATTAGCAATTTAAAAAAAGTACGCGGTAAACGATCAATATTCGCTTCAATCACGAAGCTATTAATAAAATTGTCATGCCTACTTGGTCGTCCGGGGCCCTTATGGCCCTTAATCTTATGATTGGGCCATATTCCACCACGCTTGCTCAGTGCAGGTTGGTGGGGTTAATGGCTAACCCAACTGACAGAGCTGCACCGAGTACTACATAATAGCCAGGACATATGATTTATAGTGTTATCCGTAACAAATTCCACATAGAGTCGGAAACCCATCCACTCCAGGGGGGCATTCTGGCGCTAGCAAGATCATGACCATGGTCGAAATATCGATTTTGAGATACCGAAATCTCTATCAAAAACAAGAAAAAGCCATTCTTACGACTAGCCTTTCGACCAACCGAGATATCTTGACCCGTTTTCGATCGAAATAAATATAAATCGAGATCGTTTTTGACGGATTTGATAAACGCCCGAAGTTGCGTCATTTGGTATATCGATAACACATCGCAAATGGATTGTCAGTATTCGCGAGGCGTTTCGAGGCATTCTCTAGGCGTTGCACATTGCTAATGGAACGCTTACTTTTTAACCGACTTCCCAAAGGAGGAGGTTTACAATTCGTCCGGATGTTTTTTTTTTATGTATGTGCCCCGATTGCGCCTAGACGGATGGACCGATTTGGAAAATTATTTTTTTGTTTGAAAGGGTTTAATTTCCCATTGGTCCCATTGACACCAGGTCAGGATCTGATGATGGGATCCTGGAGAAATCGAGGGAACTCTTCAAATATTATAGGCAGACCTATAGTAATTTTTGTGTTTTTCATAATAACTCGTGCAAATGCACATGGTAAGCCTAATATTGTGATGCGGAACTGATGATGAAGATGGTGATGAAGATGGCCACCAGAACTGCTCAATACTAGGTAAAAATACAATGCGTGGCTGACGGGCGGGCAACGCATAGCCTAAACCGGTGGACCTAGAGCCATGAAACTTTGTACAGAGGTTCCTTAGTAGCGTGGGGTAGCACTGAGATGGGATTTGACAAAATTAAGTCCCCAAGGGAGGGGGGGGGGATAAGGGGTTACAGTTTGTATTAAACTCGATCTAATCAGGGTTTGTGGAAGTCGGATTTTTCTAAAGTTTACTTTTTGTTTCAATTATAGTAGCATTGCCCCCCTGGCCAGTCTCAGCCAGATCCCCTAAGATCGTTTCCGACGCGCGAATACCGCTCTGCCATGGGCGCTTCCTTCCTTCCCTTTGCTAATATCATATTTAAATAAGAAAGGCAGCTAATTCGCTGCGCTATGAATATAAAACTCATCTTTGTGAAAATTTTGTAAAAGTACCTAGTTAATATTCGGTTTCCGTTGTATAACTTTATCCTCCGTGTTTAGGGTTTAGATTGAATCATCTGCCATGGATTTTCAGATTTGTCGCAGACAGTACAAATAAATCTAGCCAGGCATTAAGTATAAATGATAGGTGATCTGTTACTAAACTGTGTGGGAACCTGCAAGGAAAGCGTTCTTACAGTAACCTCACCTGGCAAAAAACAGCACAGAGACATAGCCGAGAGAAACACTCAAAATACGACCGAGCAGCTAAAGACCTAAGAGCCTCATTCACCCCATTGGTCATTTCATGCGATGGAGCCTTAGGAACTGAATATAACAAACAGTTAAAAAAAACGCATCAAAGCTTAATGAGAAATGGGGAAACGCATATTCTCAAATAGTGTACTGGCTGAACGTGAAAATACAAATCTCAGTTATAAGAGCAGTTTCAATGAGAATAAGAGGCACTCGAAAACATGTCAGGGCCTTTCATTGTGAAGATGGAGCAGCAATTCTTTAGTGACAGCCTGATCACGTGAAACAGAAATACCTACATATGTTTTTTATATTTTAATATATGTGTGCAATATATTATTAGGTAACTCTGTGTTAATTTATGATTAGTATAATATTATAGTATCTGTGATATAAGTACATTGTACATGTTTTTTTCTTTATTAAGTGTCTGTATTCTGTTTTTGTGCAATAAAGTATAAAGTATAAATAATTGATTTGTCGTACATTTTATCGGACGCTCCTTTTTAGGATGGCACGTTAAGCAGTAGTCCCGGCTACTAACGCTACTTGATAGTAAGTAGTAGTCGTAAAACCCCTCCACCAACCCCACTCAACCAGCGTGGTGGAGTATGGCTCAATCTAACTCGTATTCGGGTAAAGGTCTGTGCCCCTCGGCGGGGACATTAGTGGGCTAAATTAACTTCTTTTCATTTCATTTAATTATTATTTGTCGCTGTCGTGGCAAAAGAAATGCGCACGCGCAAAATTTTAACTCTATACTTATGAGATGAGATGGAACCCGCTGGCGAGCTTACTTAGTAATAGCACAGATAATAATATTACATTTGTATGGGATGAGCACCGTGTGGTAATAGGCATAGATTAAATTGTATGTAATAAACTCCCGTTTGGTTGGCACCTCATCATACAGCGAGTCCTGCACGCCTAGACAAAGTTAATAACGCTACGAAAACGAATAGAAACGAAAACTCAAAATGTATGCGATTTAACATTTGGTGAGGTAGCGTGACTAATTGTCAAATAAATCACATACATAGTCTTAGCGTTTCGCGCGAACGATTATAGCGTTTTGCATCTTGTCTAGGGGGCCAGACCGACCAGCTTTTCTAAACGAAACTAGTCAAAATTTTCCAAAGCCGCAGGTGTAATATTTAACGCCGACCACTCTGTACAAAGGCGAGCTTATCTCTTTTGAGCAAACCTTTGGATGAGAAAAAGGGATTTCTGAAGAGGTAAATAGATAGATAGATACTCGTAGATAATCACTTTATTCCCTTCATTCAAATATACATCTTGACCCATCTTTCTATCAGTTTCAGAGATCTTTGTTCAGAGACTACATATCGTATTGACGCGCCTGCGGGGGAATGCGGCCCGCCAAACGTTTGTTGTATTCAACAAACGTTCGCATACGCAACCTATGTACAATGACGGGCCGCCAGACAGTTTCGCAGCGGTGTGTAAATTGGTGAGTTGTGTTTCAAAGGAAAATATATCTATGCGCTCTCCACTGGATAAGTGCTCCCTGTCTTTGTTAAACGAATACGATCTTATTCGGTAAATGGCAAACTAATTGGCAACGAGCGTATTCTCAGATGATTACTTCGTAATTGGCACCTATTGTCCGAATTTTGGGAACCGTTTCAAAAAACCTTTAATTTTTTAATTAATTTCCTTCTCTCGCAATACTAACCGAATTATAATTCACAACGTATCAACCCTTCGTATTTATACTGATTTGGAAAACTCATTAACTGGTTCAATCTCAGAAGCACACCGGTAGTAGTAGTGTAGATCGATTTCAAACATTTCCTTTGCTTTGCATGTTGATAATAACAAATACTGAAGTTCTGATCTTTCTGTTAGTTCTCATAAAAAATAATTACTGAGGTCCATTTGCACCAAAAACTTAATTAGACGATTCAGAGAGATTTAATCAACCATTAAGTCAGTTCCAAATTTGAATTTACATACAAAACCCTTTACTTAGTAATCCTTAATGAATCATTAAATGACTCTGGGTACGGCAGTTAATTATATTTAGCAGCTGTCAAAATGTACGAAAAATGCTAAAAATAATTGCGATTAACGCGCTAATCACAATTAGTGTTTGTGGTGCAGAATGGAGCCAAAAAGATGTTCCTGCTAATAAATGTTATCCCGCGTAGCCTAGCCCCCTGTCACGCAAAATGGAGTATTGAATGAATGCTAAAAGTGGGCACAGTTATATCTCTGCCAACCCGCATAGGAAAAGGCGTGACGCTATGTAATCGCGCTATGTATAATAATATGTCACTGCCTGCCAGGGAGCACTTATCCAGTGGAGAGCGCATATATACATTTTCCTTTGAAACACAACTCACCAATTTACGGGCGGCGGGGGACGAGGTAAGAGAGCTGTGATTGTACAGCCACTGCGAAACTCTCTGGCGGCCCGTCATCGTACATAGGTTGCGTATGCGAACGTTTGTTGAGTACAACAAACGTTTGGCGAGCCGCATTCCCCCGAAGGCGCAGTCAATTGGATATATAGTCTCTGTAGCAAGTGGACCTAACTCACTGCCTGCCTACCTTCCTGAAAAAAGCGTGGCATTTGAACGATTTCTTACCCTATGGCACAGGAGAGATAATAGTACTCCGTACAGAACGGCCACTCCCTTCCCCGCGCGGATTCAGATACCGCACCTCACCCCCGCCCGAGTCGGGGAGCCTCTTCGGGAGACACTTTGTTTAGGCGCTGAACGCACACATTCACAAACGAACGAGTTTACGCACACATTTGCACGTGTACAAATGTCATTAGGTCATGTAGTAGTAATAGGTGATTATTTTACGAGCGTTCTATGGAGTGTCCGAGGTGTGCCTATGGGCTAAATTTGCTTACTATTTATACGTATGTTTTCCATAATCAGTTGAAGCAATAAAACTTGTATCAGGACGGTTATCTACGGTCGTTGTACTATTGAAACTGCATGGTGAAGCAAGGCCGTACGAGCGGGAATAATAAAAGGAAAAATATGCCCGCAGAGTTAAAAAGTTTATCCCGTTTGAGTTAGCGCTTGAGAAGTGGAGAACACTACACACCCAGATGGATATGGAGTGGTTTTTCATAGTCATATTAGTCTTTATTGCACAGTAACTTAATAATAAAACTTAAATAACACTAGTGGCTCTGTGAGCTGTAGACCTCGCGAGTATGTCGGTGGGAAAGCTGAACTGCTAACACACATAAAAAAATAACCCAAATAATTTTCTTTCAATAACACATACAAACTTATGAATGTACCTGGTTACGTACATGCAGTATGAAAGTAGCCGCACCAATAACTTTGTAAACTACATTTCGCGATCTTTAATACAACCTATTGACTTTTTACTAAAATTATATAGTCTGTTTCACTCTCATGGTCTTTACGAATCCAACGACACCTCATTTGTTAATATCCATCGAGCCGTTTGGGTTGTAGCGATTTTTTTACATTTTAAAACCCCATATCTCCGCCATTTTGAAAAAAATCTAAAAACTGGCTCGAGCAAAAAATTCTATTTATTTTTCCAATCTGCTCACAAAATTTCACGTAAATCGGTTCATAAATGCGACCTGTAGAGGAGAACAACCGGACATACGAAAGCATTTTTGCCCAAACCTGAAACAGAGACGCTTCGCTCGCTTCGCTCGCTCGGTCAATAATAGTGCGCAAAGGCGAGCTTATCTCTTAAGATAGATTTCTACCAGCAAACCTAGGCAGGACAGGAAAGATGGTGCTGAGAGGACAGCTAGGTGCAGCTAGGTATTTAGGCAAATGAAAGATGGTGCTGAGAGGACAGCTAGGTGCAGCTAGGTATTTAGGTAAATGAAAGATGGTGCTGAGAGGACAGCTAGGTGCAGCTAGGTATTTAGGTAAATGAAAGATGGTGCTGAGAGGACAGCTAGGTGCAGCTAGGTATTTAGGTAAATGAAAGATGGTGCTGAGAGGACAGCTAGGTGCAGCTAGGTATTTAGGTAAATGAAAGATGGTGCTGAGAGGACAGCTAGGTGCAGCTAGGTATTTAGGTAAATGAAAGATGGTGCTGAGAGGACAGCTAGGTGCAGCTAGGTATTTAGGTAAATGAAAGATGGTGCTGAGAGGACAGCTAGGTGCAGCTAGGTATTTAGGTAAATGAGAGAAAATAATATGTATAAACGTAGTTATAATGACTTTAATAATATTTGTACGCCTTAAGTGGCAGATTTTTGCGACACGTAACATTAAGCTTAAGATCTACATTGTAACCAAAAATCAAACAAATAAACTCATTTCATTTCATTTCATTTCATGACAGTCCTAGTGCACAAAGATAAAAATAAACTGGATAAAACTACACTTGCTATTAATATAAAATAAATAAATAATAGATATCTACAACCTAAAACATAGATAATACAATAAATAAAGTAATATAAGTACATAAATACTATAATAATAATACCTACCTATTATGAAAGCGAAAGGAAATGATTTTTTACTCTTTTCTTAAAAGTATAAATTGTGGGACTGTCCCTTATAGCGCAGGGAAGTGTTTTGTAACACACTGTGGGGTAAAGTTGTAAATTAGCTCTGGGCCGTACTCGAACCTTGGACCAATGCTGATTCGTGCTAATCACGACCTCTGTGATAGACCTGGGGATTTATTTTTTTGTCCCCAGCCGGGATTCGAACCCGGTACCTCTCGCATGGTAGGCAGATGCGTACATTATCAATCAGACGTTCCGTTTTTGGAAGTTGTAGGCCTCGGCTAGTAATAGTCGTATGGAATCTCTATCAGCCCGATCTGAGCCAGCGTGGTGGATTACGGCTCAATCTTACTCATATCTGGGTAAAGATATGTGCCCCTCGGATGGGGCATTAGTTAACCATTTTGCATGATAGGGGGCTAACCCATCGTCGCAGGTTTGGAGATATGAACGTTTCCTCGCGATAATAGGCGATTTAAAAAAACAACTTCAATAGTTCCTTTGTTACTAGATGTTGTAGGCGAGACATTGGGGTTGATTTTTAGGGTTCCGTACCCAAAGGGTAAAAACGGGACCCTATTACTAAGACTTCGCTGTCCGTCTGTCCGTCCGTCCGTCCGTCCGTCCTGTCTGTCACCAGGCTGTATCTCATGAACCGTGGTAGCTAGACAGTTGAAATTTTCACAGATGATGTATTTCTGTTGCCGCTATAACAACAAATACTAAAAAAACAAAAGAAATTTAATATTAAGGGGGGCTCCCATACAACAAACGTGATTTTTTTGAAATTTTTTTCTCGATATTGATAATGGTAGCAGGTAGACGCTTAAAATGTTCACAATATATTGAGTATATTATTTACTTAAAAAATAAATAATTAAATTAAAATTAAATTAATATTTAGGGGGGGCTCCCATACATATTTTTTTTGGGTTTTTTATAGATAATGGGGAAGAGGGGGAGAGAGGCCTTTGCCCAGCAGTGGGATATTGCAGGCTCATAATAATAATAATAATAATAGATAATGGCACGGTGCAGTACAATTTTATTTACCTATTATTAAACTTAATTCCGGATTGCGCTCAGCCGTGGTGCGGCGGCGGGGCATGGTGCGGTGGGCAGGGGCGAAGCTGCTATTGCAAGCCGCATAGCTCTGTCCCTGTCCACCGTCACATGAATTTCACGTCGCGCGCGCGGATGTGGGCAGTCCGGGGGTATAAGGAAAAAAAAAAAAATCTTTCGCATACTCTTTTGTTCTCCACTACCGCATAAATTAAAAAGATTATATTAGGATATCCTGTAATTGGCATTAATACTAAGTAAAATATTAACTCTGCGATAGATTAAGTAAATATATGCTGTTGGATACTAATAAACAAATACAAATACAAATACAAAACCCTTCGTGCGCGAGTCCGACTCGCACTTGGCCGGTTATTATATCGTTAATCCTTCATTTGATTATAAAAATAGTGTTTAATGGATATCTGACAGTTACTTTTCATACCAAAGGGCTTGTCTTGTGCGAGGAAATGCTTATTTTTTCTGGAAATCGAAGATGAATTAGGACTGTCCTCATGCCTGTCCTGCCTGGGTTTGCTGGTAGAAATCTCTATTTAGAGATAAGCTCGCCTTTGCGTATAATATTTCTTATAAATGTATTTTTTAAGTTTCTGTGCAATAAAGAATATGAACTGAACTGTACGAATATTGTATTTGTTGTGAACGAAATTTGCTGACATTTATGCAAATGTAGCTCGTGTATGGTCTCTTCGACGTATAAAGAAGCAGATTTTTGCGTTTTGGTGACAAATATTTTGGAAATTTCAACTTAATTTTCCGGAAAAAACTACGCACTCACAAAAAGAAAAGCACTTTGGTGAGGAAAGTGACCACCAGCTATCCATTAAACACCTTTTTATAATCAAATTAAGGATAAACGATACAAAAACCAACCCCATGTCGATACCAAGCCATCTGTTGGCAGCTTTCAGAACTATTTTTAGCCGTCAGAAAATCGCCTATTGTATTCATATCTGTATGTTCCTACCATATCCAAAACTTGAACTCACTTCAGGGTTCCAGCGTTGGAAGGCACATAAACTAAGACTTGTAAGTTCCCACTAGAGTCGTTATCGCCTTAGACCAGCTTGCGAGGTTTATTTTAGCATCTTTACAAGATCGTGATCCGAAATCTCTCACGAGAGAGCCATTGGGGTGTAAGCTGCGTGGTTTAAATCTGAATGGACCAAATAAATTATCTGAAAGACAAAACCTGCGGCTTATAAGGGTTGAAAATACTTAAGGGAGTCTGGCCTGCTATGATTACGTATTTACAAAAGGATTTATTTGAAAACAATTAATCTTAAGTTTGTCACTTTCATTGTTGAATCATTAATTTATAATGTTACCGGTAGAGTGCGCAAATCAGTTAGAGTGCACATTAACTAGGTAACGCGCACATTACCTGGATTGCGCAAAATTGTTTCATTTCTCACTTTAACTAGGTAATTCGCACAATAACGACCAATAATATACAATTTATGTGATAATTCTCTATTATTATTAATATTTCATTTAATTGCTGTTTTTGATACAAGTAAATAATCCAACAAGAAACCAACTCCTTAGGTCAATATTTCTACCTTTAAACACCTTTGGCTAGAGTAGGTTATTGCGGCTAAGTTTCAATTGGGTTAGGTAAGGTTCCACACACCACATCCACAGTAACTCACCCTGCTTAGTGGGCAGCCAGCCCGAAACCCGATCCCAAGACCTTGGTCGCAGGGCTAAGCAGGTACACTCACTCACCTCACTCATACATGTTGGCATATTCCCACATTTTAGTAATTTTATTTTTCATTATTTCTACCTTACCCTATCTATTTTGTAATTGCACTATTTCGTAATTGGCATTTTATGTATTTAATATTGATTGTATTATTTATTTTCATAGGCTGTGAAATGGCAAATAAACAAATGAAATGAAAAGGTTGGAACTCAGAAGAAGCAAAACCGGAGCGGAGCGGAGCGAAGCGTATGCGAATAAAACGGGACGAAAGTGTTTTGCTCACCATCTTGCGCACTTTAACGGTGTTCAATCCATTAATGTGCACATTAACTAGGTAAAGTGCGAATAATAGCAATTCTAATTTAACGGGTCGTACCCGTTAATGTGCACAATACCTAGTTAATGTGCACATTAATGGATTTCGCACTCTAACGGTAACATATGCGTCACGGATATTTACATTTTCTTTGAGGTAGTGAAAGATAGATTCTATACACATTTCTCTCACCGACCGACATGTTGTTAGAACATCTTATTCAGTTTGAACCGCGAGCACAGACACTTTAATGGCACACACTTAAGAGACCGGTGACCGCGTGAATTTCCCATACAAACGTAATACAATAACCGGCCAAGTGCGAGTCGGACTCGCGCACGAAGGGTTCCGTACCAATATCTATAAAAAAACATGTTGTATGGGACCCCCCCCTAAATATTAATTTAATTTTAATTTAATTATTTATTTATTAAGTAAATAATATATTCAATATATTGTGAACATTTTAAGCGTCTACCTGCTACCATTATCAATATCGAGCAAAAATGAGCAATAAAATCACGTTTGTTATCGTTTTATTCTATCTAACAGTACTTATATACTTTATTGTTGATTATTTCCTAGCTCCTTCTAGTCAGAACCTAGTCAAAATAGCCTTCTCCGAAATGAAATCCGTCTCCTACCCAACATTGTTTGCTGGAAGAAATCTCTTATTAGAGATAAGCTCGCCTTTGTACATACTTTTTCTATCTAAAGCTATTTTTACTGTTATGTGAGTACAATAAAAAAATACGAATTACGAAATACGAAATCCCGGAAACCGCCCCTGTATACACAGGCAACATCTAATATAAGGTATGTCTACAAGCGTTATCCTATCTATGGGTCCAACACAGATACTATATATCCAATTGACTGCGCCTGCGGGGGAATGCGACTCGCCAAACGTTTGTTGTATTCAACAAACGTTCGCATACGCAACCTATGTACGATGACGGGCCGCCAGACAGTTTCGCAGCGGCTGACCAATCACAGCTGTCTTACCCGTAAACTGGTGAGTTGTGTTTCAAAGGAAAATGTATCGATGCGCTCTCCACTGGATAAGTGGTCCCTGGTCCAACAACAGTTTAATTTATTAACGCGGTCTCTAAAGTAATCTAAACCGACGCCAACAATACGGTAAATAGTTTATGCGGTTACTCATTAAAGTCGAATATACTGTGACCAACCTTCGGCTAATGAAGTGGTTTCGTTAATGCAATATTCATTTTTGCGACCTCGAAAACAGCTCTTACGGTATACTGCTGAGGTCACGTCACAACCCTTCAGCGGAGATCTATCACAATATTCTGTAATTAGGACATTTAGTGATTGATGGCATGGTGGGTGAAGGAAAAAGTGGACAAGTGCGTGTCGGAGTCGCCCATGAAGGGTTCCGTAGTAGCAAGTAATTATAGGACTGGATGTTTGTGTTGTAACTTTGTTTTCATTGTGTTTGTATGAATGACAAAGTTATCTTTGCGGTTTTATTAAATGTTTTAAATCTTAAAAACTGCTTATTATATTTTCAACCGACTTCAAAAAAAGGAGGAGGTTCTCAATTCGACCCGTATGTTTTTTTTTTTTTTTTTTCTATGTTTGTTACGCGATTGCTCCGCCAATTATGAACCGATTTGAACAAATCTTTTTTCGGCGTATAGGTAATACCTCAAGGGTGGTCCCATTGACACCAGGTCAGGATCTGATGATGGGATCCTGGAGAAATCGAGAGAACTCTTCAAATATTATAGGCAGACCTATAGTGATTTTTGTGTTTTTCATAATAACTCGTGCAAATGCACATGGTAAGCATAATATTGTGATGCGGAACTGCTGATGAAGACCACATATGGCCACCAGATCTGCTCAATACTAGGTACAAATACAATGCGTGGCTGACGGGCAGGCAACGCATAGCCTAAACCGATGGACCTAGAGCCATGAAACTTTGTACAGGGGTTCCTTAGTCGCGTGGGGTAGCACTGATATAGCATTTGACAAAATTAATTCCCCAAGGGGGGGGATAAGGGGTTACAGTTAGTATTAAACTCAATCTAATCAAATAGGGTTTGTGGAAGTCGGTTTTTTCTAAAGTTTACTTTTTGTTTCAATTATGTTCAAACCAATTTTTGTTGAAAGTTTGTATCGAGTTATTTAATTTTTTCTTTCACGCCTGGTTTGCTGGAAGAGATTTCTTTTTAGAGATAAGCTCGCCTTTGTACATCTGTTTTCTTTTAATGTAACTGTTTATATTATTGTGTGCGAGGATAGCTACTGAATGGGTGCCTATAGACGGACACCGGCGTAGAGGAAGGCCCAGAAGGAGATGGCGGGACGACCTGGACACGTTCGAACTAGAGTGGGTCAATCTAGCTCTGACTAGAGATGTGTGGGCTCGAAATGGGGAGGCCTTTGCCCAGCAGTGGGACACATTATAGGCTACGTAAAAAAAAAAAAAAAAGAATTGTGAATTGAATTGAATTGAGTTACACAGCATATATTTTTTTAGATTTTTCACTCTCTAACTTTAAAAGTTAGAGGAGGGGGGACCCAATTTTTTCCACTTCGGAAGGGTCTCTTTAACGATAGACTTTTAGGAAAAATGGTTTTAAAAATGTATGTTACCCCCTAAATATATAAAAAAAAAAAAAATTTTGTTTTAAAATCGTCATCGTCGTCACAGAATTCATCTACAACCAAGTTTAAACCGTGTAGTCCTAATAGTTTTGGAATAAAGTTGCTGTGACATACGGACGGACGGACATACAGACAGACTTGACGAATTTATAAGGGTTCCTTGTTTCTCTAGCGGAATTACGGAACCCTAAAAAGGGTTCCGTACGATCTTAAAAGGAAAAACTGTTATTATTATTTTTGATGGTCGTTGGTTATTGGATTTGACTCTTTACAGATCCTGGGATCATAGTTAATTGAAAACTGATTCAGCCGATTTGTAGCCAGCGATACCGTGATCAGTTTCCGGTGTCTGTGGCTATAGAAAATAAAATAAATTTATTTTGGAAATAGAAATACAGATTCTGTGATCATTTCAACTCATTAGTATATTAGTATATTTATTGCCAAAAATTTACATACATGTAGGTAATCTTACAAAGCGGTTAATGAAATATGCCCCGCGGATGGACAAACGATCGTACGTCGATTCTGTAAACTTCACTAACACTTTCACTTCACATAATTACTTCACATTTTTGACACTTTGAATCGTGTCTGAGTACCAGGGAGCACTTATCCAGTGGAGAGCGCATAGATACATTTTCCTTTGAAACACAACTCACCAATTCACGGGCGGCGGGGGACGAGGCAAGAGAGCTGTGATTGGTCAGCTGCTACGAAACTGTCTGGCGGCCCGTCATCGTACATAGGTTGCGTACGCGAACGTTGGTTGAATACAACAAACGTTTGGCGAGCCGCATTCCCCCGCAGGCGCAGTCAATTGGATATATGTATAGTCTCTGCTGAGTACGAGGGGAGCTGAGCTCAAACCATTTTGACATCTAAACCGCAACCGTAAACTATACTATTATTTCCATATTTTTAGGGTTCCGTACCCGAAGGGTGCCAAACGGGACCCTATTACTGAGACTTCGCTGTCCGTCTGTCCGTCCGTCCGTCCGTCTGTCACCAGGCTGTATCTCATGAACCGTGGTAGCTAGATAGTTGAAATTTTCACAGATGATGTATTTCTGTTGCCGCTATAACAATAAATACTAAAAATCAAAAGAAATTTAATATTAAGGGGGGCTCCCATACAACAAACGTGATTTTTTTGCTCATTTTTGCTCGATATTGATAATGGTAGCAGGTAGACGCTTAAAATGTTCACAATATATTGAGTATATTATTTACTTCAAAAATAAATAATTAAATTAAAATTAAATTAATATTTAGGGGGGGCTCCCATACATTTTTTTTGCGGTTCTTTATAGATAATGGCACGGAACCCTTCGTGCGCGAGTCCGACTCGCACTTGGCCGGTTATTCTATTTCTATTTCTATTTGATGAGCGTTGAAGTGACCCTTACGGAATGGCCACTTCTTACGTCATCTCATACTATATCGGCTCTGATATTTTAAAAGAGGTACGGGGGAGTTTCTTGCCCTTCTTTTGCTCCATCCCTAAGCCCACAACTTCCGAACGGGCGGTAGTATACAAAAATATTAATATTATATTGACGTTGACTAGGATAGGTATGATTTTATGGTCGATAAAAATTTTGAACTGAACTGAACTATCTGTCAAAATCTCACGTTCAATTTAGTTCAACTCGCTGCCACGCGCGCTAGCGAAGATAAATTCGAATTATCTAGTTTTTAGAATGCCAATTTGGCATCTCCAGCAGAATAATAAAGCACATTCAACTGGACGACACGAAACTCGACCGCATACCACAAACATAATCCAACCAACAAGAGTACAAAGTAAATATGTAACCAACTTTGTAAGACCCAAACTTGGTCTGTGTAACTTCGAGCGGCGGCCTTAAGTTGGACACTGTAAATGGCTCCTAAGCTATCAAGTTGAGGGTACGTTTTGGGGTGCTGTTAAGTCAAATATGCAGCTGCGAACTCAAATACTTGCGTCGGATATTAACTTGAAGGTTGACTTGTGTTTGCGGAGCATTTCTGTACGTGGGGTAATATTTCAGGTCTACATGGCCAAATCTGACCCATACAATCGATTTTGAAAAAAAAACGTTTTTGATACGAAAACTCTCACAGTTTCACTTTTTTCTGCATATGAAATCAATTTACCAGAAAGAAAAAAAAACATTGCAAGTAACACGTAACTAAGTATAACAGGTCAATAACAAAAGTTCCTTAGTTGCGTAAGTTTGTCTCTGTTCATATATCTTTTCTGTATTGTTTGTGTTTTTTTTCTTCAAGTTATCAAAACGAAGAAGAACTCACATATTACAAACTTACTATACCTATTCAGCTTTATTTTAAATCATTATTATGCTGCTCTGATTAATATCTTTGATAACGACAGTTGTTTAAAAGACATTAGGAGCAAGCAAGAGTCATTGAGTAGTAGGTGGCTTTTAACTATTTATAGGTAAATTAAATTAAGTAAACTTAACTCATGTACAAAATAGGATCGTATTTATATAATCTTTGACAAGTTATAATATAACAGAAATGTGTAGGTTGATAGGGTTCAGAAAAACTTTCACTATGAAACCGATGTGATCAGAGCAACTTTATTTTTCACTTCTCCATACAAATCAGCTGATGCCCGGCGAGACTCTTGGATAAGTGAAAAATAAAGTTGCTCTGATCAAATCGGTTTCATAGTGAAGTTGTTCAGCATGACTGTGACTAAAAACTCCTTCAAATATGCCTACACCAGCGACATGATTCTCGCGCATTCGACATACAATTACTACACCTATATCGAGTGATTTTGTATGGGAATCTGTCAATATAGGTCTCGATATCCTTATATCGAAGGCGCCAGAATCATGCAACTGGAGCACGATTCTCGCGCCTTCATATACTTGAAATCGGTAAATTCGTTAAGTCAAATCCTGAACTTTTCGTAAAAGCTCATGATTATTTCTCGAGGAACTCTAGAAACCCGAACAGGCTTGTATTTAATCACACACCAAGAACAACACTGTATTTAAAAAATTGCTCAGCAATGTGTGTGATTGTGTATAACAAAATACCAGATGACATAAAAACGTTGCCACTCAACACTTTTAAACGCAGATTATTCTATTGGCTTCTGCAAAACTGTTTTTATTCTGTGGACGAATTTCTGAACTTCAAACGTAGGTGAAACTGGTCTTGGCTGTTGTTGTTTTGTTTGTGTTTTTAATTTATACAATTTATGTGATCTAATGAGAATAGACTAAAACTAGATCTCAAACATTTGCATGCTACAATTTAATAGCTGATTAAGGCGTTCAACTTTCATGTTATTTAAGAGCTCTTTTACCCTTATCTTTGCAAATAAATTTCTTATTTCTTATTTCTTATTTCGATATACGGATATCGAGACCTATATTGACAGGTTCCCCTACAGAATCACTCGATATGGTGTAGATATCGTAGGTATATCGAATGTGCGAGAATCTTCGACATTCGATAGTTAAGACTCCATAGTATAACTAAAAGGCGCAAACAAAATGCTCTTTTTGTGTAGAGGTCGTCTAAGCTGAAATGACGCGCCCCACTCCTTGGTTTCGTATTTACTTGTCATACAAAACCAAGGAGTGGGGCGCGTCATTTCAGCTTAGACGAGCTCTACCTGAAAAGCTAATGCAGCTGTCATGTTGTTTGACCACGTGGTATATTAGGTATAGTCCAACTAAGGCCTTTATGCACTTTATAAGTATTATATTCATTGACCGAGGCAGTAAGCTCGAATCTATTCTCGAACTCTGACATTTTGAAAATTCTATCGCGACTCAATACTCAATATACTTTATTGCACACAAATCAATAAATACACAAAGGCGAGCTTAGCGACTCCCTGCCATATCAAATTGTTTTTTTAGGTAGGTACTTCAAGTAAGCAAACGTCCATGAGTTTTGATTTTTGATTATTCAGATTTTGATTATTTCACACGAGCGGCCATTATGACGAGCCTGCAATGTCCCACTGCTGAGCAAAGGCCTCTCTCCCACTTTTCCTCTCTATCCGGTCCCATAGACCCAACTCATCACTCGGTAGATAGGTAGCGATACCAAAGAAATAATAGTTGGTCATCAACTTTGTACAAACAAACTTGCCACTGACCTGGGCACGAATTCTACTGTACACAAGCATACCACAAGCCTGGCACAAGCTTCAATACGACGCATTTGTTATTCTACTAAAACCGGAATCGCAGTACACAAGCGCCAGCCTGACGCTTGTGAATTGTCGGACAGTAGAATACGAAGTAGGCTGGCGTCAGGCTGGCGCTTGTGAATTGCGATTCTGGTTTTAGTAGAATACCAAATGCGTCGTACTGAAGCTTGTGCCAGGCTATGTGGTATGCTTGTGTACAGTAGAATTCGGGCCCTGGTAAAGGCACTGGCACAGCCTGAGGCAAAATATGTTAGTAGGGCTGTAAAACAACGGAAAGTACCAGGGATGCAGCGGACGGGCGGAGGCAGATTGAATCTAGCGAAACCCGCCGCAGTATTAGGAGTTGCTGGAGCATTAGTTCCGCATCGGCCAGCCAGGTAGCGACAGCAGAAACATAATTAAACTTTGTACAAACTAACGCCTTCGCGCGCTTAATAAACACAATTAAGTTGTATCGGCCAGAACATATACCAATCAATAACATAGCGTCACGTATTTTCCTATACAATATGGCAGAGGCACAATTGTGCCCAGGTTTAGATGATATTCAATTCTCCATTCGCCACTATTTCTGTATTTCGAAGAATTTCTGAGAGTCGAGTTTAAAAAAACAAGTGCAACTGTCAAATCTAACTCTAGTAATGTTAAAATTACGGATAGCTGATATTGCAAATAAACGTTAGCATAGGGTCCCATTAACCCTTTAAAATAACACACCAAAACCGTGTAAGGGACAGAGCTCTGCGTCAGTCTTATGTATGAAACCGATTTACGCGACCGTAATTCTGCGACTCACGACTCACAAACTCACGCTCGTCTGGCTTCACCCGTTTCTATGCGAAACATCCTTGTTTCTCCTGAAGGAAATTGATTGAAGTATGAAGTTGAAGTTTTCCCTAATGTGGCGGCGAAGGATTTCTTCTGCTGTCCGTACAGTGAGTGGGCATTACGAATTCAATATACAGCCCGTCGTAGATTGACTGCTGCACCACTATTGTACCGCCACCGTGTTTGTTCATGGTACCCCAGGTGATGTGTACAGCACTAGCGCGTTAATAAGTTACTTACATGTTACATACGGGTAACCTTTGCAGCTTTGTTTACAAACGATCGATCTCTACAAGGTATTCGAGTGTATTTTCTATTAGATTATTTGGTCTAGCCCGACACACCTCCATCAACCCGCACTGAGCCAGTGTGGTGGAGTATGGCTCAATCTTACTTGTATCCGTGTAAGACTCGTGCACCTCGGTAAGGACGTTGATTGGCTAAAAATAACTAAACAAAATATTTGGGTCCTGGGGTCGTTGGACGCTTGTGCATCTAAGTTATGAATTTAGACCTATCGAACCGGCATACAAATCGTTTCACGTAATTTCTCATACAGGATGGCAGAAGGACAGTTGATACATTTGTGCAGTTTAACTATAATCACAGAAGAGATAATAGTACTCCGCTATAACTATAGCGGCAGATATAAACACAATATTTGTCTTACAAAAAAGGGCCATTTTGGCTATATAATATCAACTAGATGCCAGGCAAGGCAATCACTAAGGGAGAAATTCAATAATTGAAACAAAAAGTAAACTTTAGAAAAACCGACTTCCACAAACCCTATTTGATTAGATTGAGTTTAATACTAACTGTAACCCCTTATCCCCCCCCCCCCCCTTGGGGAATTAATTTTGTCAAATCCTATATCAGTGCTACCCCACGCGACTAAGGAACCCCTGTACAAAGTTTCATGGCTCTAGGTCCACCGGTTTAGGCTATGCGTTGCCTGCCCGTCAGCCACGCATTGTATTTGTACCTAGTATTGAGCAGATCTGGTGGCCATATGTGGTCTTCATCAGCAGTTCCGCATCACAATATTATGCTATGTGCATTTGCACGAGTTATTATGAAAAACACAAAAATCACTATAGGTCTGCCTATAATATTTGAACAGTTCTCTCGATTTCTCCAGGATCCCATCATCAGATCCTGACCTGGTGTCAATGGGACCACCCTTGAGGTATTACCTATACGCCGAAAAAAGATTTGTTCAAATCGGTTCATAATTGGCGGAGTTATCGCGTAACAAACATAGAAAAAAAACATACGGGTCGAATTGAGAACCTCCTCCTTTTTTTGAAGTCGGTTGAAAATATCAATATAGGTACCTAATACACCAGAAAAAACATAGGTTTATTTAAGACTTTAGGTCATAATCATAGTATTAGCAGTAGAAATAGAAATAAGATTGCTATGCCCGCGTTCAGACTAAGTAAGGTTGCTCACTCTTTTAAGGGAGTAGGTATGTGTTAGTTTTCAACCGACTTCAAAAAAAGGAGGAGGTTCTCAATTCAACCCGTATGTTTTTTTTTTCTATGTTTGTTACGCGATAACTCCGCCAATTATGAACCGATTTGAACAAATCTTTTTTCGGCGTATAGGTAATACCTCAAGGGTGGTCCCATTGACACCAGGTCAGGATCTGATGATGGGATCCTGGAGAAATCGAGAGAACTCTTCAAATATTATAGGCAGACCTATAGTGATTTTTGTGTTTTTCATAATAACTCGTGTAAATGCACATAGCATAATATTGTGATGCGGAACTGCTGATGAAGACCACATATGGCCACCAGATCTGCTCAATACTAGTGAAACAGTTAGACTCTATCCTGACCAAAAGAGTTTGTTGGCAGGCTCAAGATACGTTTATTCAGGGTCGTGAGTCGAATATTGGTGATATCGTTGAAACACTGGGTAGCGACTCGCCGGGAATTTGTAGATAGTCTTCAGCTCCTTGGTAGACTCGTGACAAATCCAGCTGGTCCACTTCTCCAGACGTCAACAACAGATATGATTAGCGCCAGGAGGATTTTACGACTCGGCGTGGAACCCTGGAAAGAGACTAGTGTGAATAATAGGAAAACAAGAGCGCTACAGCGCCCAGCTATCAGGCGACGGCTCCTCACACGGAGACTTCCGACGAGGGCCCTAGGGTAATTAGGATCTAAGAGTGCCGCAGTCCAATAAACACTCTATAGAAAAGGGAAATACACAGAATATAAAATACACGAAAATAAGAAAGACTAACTACGAACAAATGCTTAATCAAAGGTTGGGGATTATAGAGATTATTTATAGCAACAACTGCTCTGTACAGCAACTCAAAATTCAGCTCCAATACAATACAAAAGGGACTAGCCCATCGCCGCAACTATAGGCGTGACTTGAAAAATTGTGCAGAAGATAGGTACGTCCTCACTTTTCAGAGCTCAAACCAGGACTGCGTCAAAAAAACAATCAGCTGCCAGACGAGATACGAATTACGAAATTTCTAAAGTTTACTTTTTATCTGGCTAATACGCCAGTAGCCAATATGGTCAAAGAGGTAGTACGTTACACTAGGTACAAATACAATGCGTGGCTGACGGGCAGGCAACGCATAGCCTAAACCGGTGGACCTAGAGCCATGAAACTTTGTACAGGGGTTCCTTAGTCACGTGGGGTAGCACTGATATAGGATTTCACAAAATTAATTCCCCAAGGGGGGGGGGGGGGATAAGAGGTTACAGTTAGTATTAAACTCAATCTAATCAAATAGGGTTTGTGGAAGTCGGTTTTTTCTAAAGTTTACTTTTTGTTTCAATTATTATTATAAAATACATACCTAATGAAGCAACGGACGTACCAGAAAGGAGGTTCAAAAAATATGTCAAAAACGGCTTATTGAAGAAGTCTTATTACAGTGTAAAAGAATATTTAGATGAGAAAACTGCCATCTCAGCGAGCGCACAGAAATCCAAAGAGGGGCGATGGACTGAGTCAGTACGTCTCTCCTCGGTGTATTTCCTTAGACTTAAGTAGAAATACATAACATTGTATTTTTAAGGCTCTGATATTTTCAAAGAGGTACGGGGGAGTTTCTTGCCCTTCTTCGCTCCATCCCTTAGCCCACAACTTCCGAACGGGCGGTAGTATACACCTGAACTATTAATCAATGCTGCATTTTGCGTTACAAGTGGCTATAGCCGCCGCCGCTCAGCAAAATAGTAAGGAAAGGCTTACTTCTTAACCTAGCCTAACCTACGACATCCGAGGTATAAAGTAACCAAGTCGATTTAAAAAAAAAACTATGCTCTCCTTTGTCTTTTTCCCAGAAGAGACGTAATAAGCAGAGACTAAAAACCTCCACATTCTACGATCCTAGTAGACATGTCTCTACATACGTGGTTCCAGGTACAGTTCATGTAACTTATAATGGTTGTACTACTGTAATATCAATTCCAACGTCTCAACAGGAACTATTGGCTGTGATATAGCCGAGCAGACTCGGGTCAAACGTCCATTTTAGTTAGGTAAACAATTGATTTGGGATATCGGGTCAATATCCGTCTCCTACGGAAGTTCCAACGGTCATACGAATTCTTTATTACTCCACAGCTGTCGACTCACAGAGATGGCAAATCCCCTGTCAATAATAGGCTTGTGGCCTGTCAAGTCAAAATAGATGCTTTTTATGAACTGTCAAAACGGAACTTTTGTTCTATGAAATAACAAAAGAATGACGTCATGTAAAAGTGCCATCAAATGCTGTCTTTTTTGCACAAAATTGACTTTATAAAACATATCTGCTGGAAATATACAATTCTGAGAATGTCAAGCCATTTTGTACATAAAGCTTCAACTTAAGACTTGTTCCTAGATTTATTGGATTACCTTGGCCACAAGCCTATAGGCGAAAAGTGGGCACATTGTGCCTCTGCCACCCCGTATTGGAAAATGCGTGACGCTATATTATTTAACGTTATCCAGCTCATTCAGTACTCTGGACCTATCCCGTTGCCTTTCCATTAAGGATCGTAAATCAATTTAGCAACTCAATTTGAATAAATAAATAAATCAACTCAATGGGCGGTGGTTGAAATTTTTCCTATCAATCGCGACGCGATAGCTTTAAAAATAATGTTTTTAAAAGCTATTCGTTAGCTTCAAATTGGTGAACAGCTTTCAAATTGATTTCATATAGGTATCCTTAATAGACTTACGGGACCAGTGCCGGTCTAGATTCTATTGAGTTGGGTAGTTTCAGTTGAAACCAGCGTAATTGACATTCAGATAGCATTTCATGCAATCTCCACCCATTCAGTAACTACAACTTGTCATCACCTTCTTCAATACGGTCGGTAGAGGCTGTGAGTCCACGGTATCGCCACAGGTATGCAAATACAATCTAAACAAGTCCGTATAATTAACTAAAAATGAAATTACTGTTTAATTCTACTAAAATCAATAACCATGTCAATGCAGCTGTTTGTATAGGTACATACGGGGCCTTTGTTTTGGCACGTCGGATCTCAAATGTCAAACGCCCCAAGTATCATACTGGTGGCACCTCGGGTCCCGTCCCAACGTGAAAACAAAGGCCCCGTACTGTACACAGTTGTCCTCGTCACCTCATTGCGGCTGCGCCATCGTTGTGCTATAGTTTGCGCGCAATAATATGGCAATAGCGGTCATTGACCCACTAAAGAATATGTATGCGATTTGACGTTTGCTGCCGCCGCGCCCTGAGGCCCGATGCTGCTCTGAGAAACGCACTTATATTGGATCGCTACCGCTTCTAAAACACTCAAAATGGCGTCATTTGGTATGCTCCTAAAGAATCGCAAATAGATCGTAAATAGATTGCAAGCAAGCGTACATACGCTTACGCCACGCCACACGTTGCCTGCCCGTCAGCCACGCATTGTATTTGTACCTAGTATTGAGCAGATCTGGTGGTCATATGTGGTCTTCATCAGCAGTTCCGCATCACAATATTATGCTTACCATGTGCATTTGCACGAGTTATTATGAAAAACACAAAAATCACTATAGGTCTGCCTATAATATTTGAAGAGTTCCCTCTATTTCTCCAGGATGCCATCATCAGATCCTGACCTGGTGTCAATGGGACCAATGGGAAGGTAAACCCTTTCAAACAAAAAAATAATTTTCCAAATCGGTCCATCCGTTTAGGCGCTATCGAGGCACATACATAAAAAAAAAAAAACAATCATCCGGACGAATTGTAAACCTCCTCCTTTGGGAAGTCGGTTAAGAAATACCTATTTATTTATTATAAGTAGTTTATTATAAAGGAGTTGATGAGAGCAATTCTTTACGCCTTGATAAACGTCTGTGTCGAAAATCGATAACCCAAAGTGAATAAAAATGTGTTATTCTAAAATCTCAAGCCCCAGGCAGTTACTGATTTGTGAAGTCCCTTTAATGACACATTGGGGTTCCCGGCACACAGGCAGGGGCCCGTAGTAAATCTCTACTGACTAGGGCAGTTAATTTATAGAACATTGCCACAGAGCCCTTGAGAAAACTTTGCGTTCTGCTGGGAAAAGTCATACCTACACATAATAGTAGTTACATATTACTCAGTAATACGGTATATTACTGCAAATCAAAAGGGATACGTTATTTTCATGAGTTCTATGAAATACTAGTACATAGTGACGTCATAATTACACGCTTTCTTTTTATTTACACAAAATTGATTATAAAAATCAGAGACTAGGTATATATCCAATTGACTGCGCCTGCGAGGGAATGCGGCTCGCCAAACGTTTGTTGTATTCAACAAACGTTCGCATACGCAACCTATGTACGATGACGGGCCGCCAGACAGTTTGCGGCTGACCAATCACAGCTCTCTTAACTCGTCCCCCGCCGCCCGTAAATTGGTGAGTTGTGTTTCAAAGGAAAATGTATCTATGCGCTCTCCACTGGATAAGTGCTCCCTGATACAAATCAACATATTTGTTAAGTTATTTTGTTAAATAATGCTGCAACTTAAGACATGTTCCTAGATTTAAAGCCTTCTATCGATATTTTGGCGTGCCAGCAACGTTTACAGGGGGGCGCTACTTCTACGCAACTTAATGCAGCGAATCTGTTAAATAGCGTTAATTCTACCAGTCACCGCAAGCTGAAAGATCGTTGGAAAGCTATATTTCACTACCTTTTAGCAAGTAAGAAGTTGTTACGACATATCACTACACATAGTATAAAACATAGGCGCTTCCCGCTGTCTGTCCCTATGTTTGCTTATATCTTTAAAACTACGCAACGGATTTTGATAAGGTTTTTTTTTTAATAGATAGAGTGATGTGAAGAGGAAGGTTTATATGTATAATACATGCATAATATAGTACACCGTGCATTGCGGCCGTGCGAAGCAGGGGCAGGTCGCTAGTCGTGTCATATCATATGACGGGGCAGGGGCAGGTCGCTAGTCGTGTCATATCATATGACGGGGCAGGGGCAGGTCGCTAGTCGTGTCATATCATATGACGGGGCAGGGGCAGGTCGCTAGTCGTGTCATATCATATGACGGGGCAGGGGCAGGTCGCTAGTCGTGTCATATCATATGACGGGGCAGGGGCAGGTCGCTAGTCGTGTCATTTCATATGACGGGGCAGGGGCAGGTCGCTAGTCGTGTCATATCATATGACGGGGCAGGGGCAGGTCGCTAGTCGTGTCATATCATATGACGGGGCAGGGGCAGGTCGCTAGTCGTGTCATATCATATCATATGACGGGGCAGGGGCAGGTCGCTAGTCGTGTCATATCATATGACGGGGCAGGGGCAGGTCGCTAGTCGTGTCATATCATATGACGGGGCAGGGGCAGGTCGCTAGTCGTGTCATATCATATGACGGGGCAGGGGCAGGTCGCTAGTCGTGTCATATCATATGACGGGGCAGGGGCAGGTCGCTAGTCGTGTCATATCATATGACGGGGCAGGGGCAGGTCGCTAGTCGTGTCATTTCATATGACGGGGCAGGGGCAGGTCGCTAGTCGTGTCATATCATATGACGGGGCAGGGGCAGGTCGCTAGTCGTGTCATATCATATGACGGGGCAGGGGCAGGTCGCTAGTCGTGTCATATCATATCATATGACGGGGCAGGGGCAGGTCGCTAGTCGTGTCATATCATATGACGGGGCAGTCGTTAACTCATGTCCTTTTCGATACATCGCATATCGCATTTATGTCCGGAAAGCCGAGGGTTCACCGTATATTCACATATCTACAGAATCGGACCTGGTAAAAATATAATATTTATTACTTTTTTGTTTGTATCACTTCCTAATAATAAATGCAATGTAGCTTACACTCTCAACATCCACAATACTCAACATTACTCAACACCTACCCATAACACACACACACTCACCAAAACTATTTACAATAGTACAATGGCAATTATTAGCAACAAACTTATTATTACAACCTTAAAGTTTACTGTTATTTTTCGATGCGCGATAAGAGTAGATGCACAGAACCTTTCCCTACATTTAAAAACTATTTATGTTGATACCTCAACTATCATAAGTGCTTGCCTCTAATAATAATCTTTGCTTATACTACCAAAATGTTCGTGGTCTCAACACCAAGTCTTTAGTATTCTGTAATAGTGTTCTAAATTGCGATCACGACATTGTACTTATTACTGAAACCTGGTTGCAAGAGGGCGTACTTGATTCTGAACTCACTAATAGCAAATACACCATATTTCGCCGTGACCGCGGTTCGAAGGCGGGGGGCATTCTCATGCTATGTGCCGCGCGCCTCAATGCACGTCTGCGCACTGACTGGCAGCGGGATCATCTAGATGTCGAGTGCATGTGGGTAACCGTAGAAGGACGATCGTTCGGCTCGCAGCGCGATCTTCATATCGGGTTGGTTTACATACCACCCGATTCACCTAAATGCAAGAAGCATGCTCAACGCATTATCAACTTCACAGGATGGTTGACGGACTTTACTACTGCGTACCCTGATGACTACCACATGATTGCCGGTGATTTTAATTTAGGTATGGTCCGGTGGGAAACTGGCGAACCTGTGCATATTAAGCGTGGAACGGTTGAGCTTCAGAATTCGGCATTTGAATTGACACATCACGCTAATCTTCTTGGTCTACGTCAGTTTAATCGTCACACCAATGTGTCGGGAAATACATTGGACCTGCTTTTTTCTACATTTACCTTAGATGTTACTATATGTGATGATCCGATGGTCAAGGAAGACCCCGCTCACACTACATTGACTATAAATGCAAATGAGATTACCATGCGTCCCCTGCCAAAGATCCCGCGTCGTAAGTACTTATTCAGGAAAGGTGACTACACAAAAATCAATGATACACTTCGGAGTAATGACTGGACTCATCTTCTCAATCATGGTACTATAGACAACGCAGTTACAATTCTATATGATAAATTAAATAGCGTAATAAAAGAGTATGTACCACTAGTCATAACTAACACATCTAACCGCTACCCAATATGGTACAGTCGAGCACTCATTAACATTATCAAGGAAAAAAGCAAAGCACACGCCCAATGGAAGAGTTACAAGAATCCAAATGACTATGCCACATTCTCCCTTCTCAGAAAAAGACAAAAAGATCTGGTAGTTGAATGCTATAACTTATACATACAAAGATCACAAACTATAATAAAAAAGGATCCTAAACACCTTTGGTCATATATAAAATCTAAGAGAAAAAGTGACTCCGGGTACCCAAGTACCATGTATGCAGGTAGTAATAAATTGAACAACGAAAACGAGATATGTGAAGCCTTCAGCGCCTTCTTTGAAAAAATGTTCAGGAAGCCTGCCGATGCATACCCCACTGCAGACGCTCAAGATAGATATATTAACTCGATTAACACACTAAACATAACTACTAAATACATTTCCAAACTATTGGAAACAATCGATACCAATAAAGGACCGGGTAATGATGGTATTCCACCTAGCTTTATTATCAGATGTAAAGACTCACTTTTGGAACCCCTTAGTATTATATTTAACCGTTCAGTAAACGACGGTGAGTTCCCTTTAAAGTGGAAGGAGGCACTTATAGTGCCAATACATAAAAAAGACTCAAGACTGTACGTAGAAAATTACAGACCCATATCTATCTTAAACACATTTGGGAAGTTATTCGAAAAATTGATTCTTGACCAAATCTACCCTATTCTAATGCAAGGAATCCCAGACGAGCAACATGGCTTTATTAGGGGTCGTTCAACCACAACTAACTTGGCCGTGTTTGTTAGTGACGTACTTCAAGGTATGAGCTCCCATGGACAGGTGGATGTGGTCTACACTGACTTTGAAAAAGCCTTTGACAGAGTGGACCACATAATCCTGCTTCAAAAACTTCAGACACTGGGTATACGTGGGGATCTGCTACGATGGGTAAAATCATACGTATCCAATCGTCGACAGGCTGTGGTCATAGCTGGACACCGATCTAACTACATTGATATTCCCTCTGGAGTCCCACAGGGATCCTTACTAGGGCCCTTACTTTATGCAGCTTACCTTTTCGACATCAATGAATGCTTCAAAAATGCCAAATTTCTACTTTATGCTGATGACAAAAAGATTTACATTAATGTTAAAAGCGTTCTTGATTCGCAAAATCTTCAAGAGGACTTAAACCGATTAGATGAGTACTATGAAAAGAATAGAATAAGTGTTAACACAGCCAAATGCGTACATGTAAGCTTTACAAGAAAAACTCATCCTATTTCAACTGTCTACAAACTTAATAATGTGCTCATAAACAAAGACGCTTGCATAAAAGACCTCGGAGTCATACTTGATTCTAAAATGACGTTCTCGGCACACATAGAATCAATAAAAAATAAAGCTTACAGAAATCTGGGCTTTGTAACACGAGTCTGTAAAGACTTTACAGATAGTACTTGTCTAAAGATTATTTATTTTGCGTACGTTCGCAGTGTACTTGAATACTGCAGTTCGATTTGGAACCCACAATATACAAGCCATGTAAATGAGATCGAGAATATGCAAAAGAAATTCCTCAAATTTCTAAACTATCGCACCCGCAACCCAAACCTAAGTTACGCTAAATCATGTAACAATTACAAACTACTGACTCTAAAAGACCGGCGTGTTATAGCCGACATGTCACTTCTGCACGATGTGTGCTCCGGTACTCTCAACTGCTCCCGTTTGGTCAATGATATTATCAGGTTGTCTGCTCCGGCGAAACGTACCAGGCACACTTGTACAAAACTTTTTCACGTTCCTCACAACCGCACTAATTTTGCATCTAACTGTACTTGTCTCAGGTTGCCTAATACCTATAACAGACTCTTTTCAGACATAGACCCTTTCTGCACCAGTAAACCTATGTTTAAGCGGAAGGTAGTGCTGAAGTTATTAGAGGACGACAAAATTGTATTGGACTAACGCCATGTCAACCTACTCTTACCATGCATCGCCACAATACAACTTAGTTTTATTGACTGGATTAGAATATATCGTTTTTTTTTTTTTTTGCTGTAATTGCCATTCATAGGAACACATATACCAACTGACATAAACACACATACACACACACCCTTTCACAACCTCTCAAACACACGCCTACACTGCACATATTACTGTACATGTACGTACACTGTACCTCACCTTTAGACACATAGATTATTACTGTTTTTAGAATTTACTGTCTCTTCGAATGTACTCTCACCTGTCCTTATTTGACTATTTACATAGTGAAATCCTTAATTGGCCTAGTTATTTAATCTATATTCTTGTTTAACTTTTATGTACGGCTGTGGATTTTTGTTAAATAAATAAATAAATAAATAAATAAATGTGTCGTTTAAGCAACGTTTACGATATAACGTTTTGCATATTTTCGCGTCTGTGATCTTAAAACACTGGACTACACGATAAATTTCGTAATATTTACCGCCGAATTTACATAGGATTCGAAAAGGAGGTCTGTTTCAATTTTATTGTTGTGTCATAGTGGGGTCGATATTCAAAGTTCTGATTTTTCAAATTATTAAAACCAGTGACATTTTGCTAGCCCGCCGCCTGACAGAACCCTAAGCGCGTACACGATACTATATACATACGGTATATATTAAAATAAGCTGCCAAGTGCGAGTTGGACTTGTGTTGAGAGGGTTTCGTACAACAATAATAGGACTAACACTAACAAAATACCCTAAAAGTACCGTAAAAGTCAGTTTTTGATACAAACTTTGTAACTCAGGTTTAGTGGGTTAGGGGGTCAAAGTTGTAGATTTCGGAGTTTTTATAAGATTGGATGAAAACATGTACTTGCATACCAAATTTCAGATTTTTAGAACTTCGGCAAGTATATACCCTAGAGGTTTTGATCATATTATTGAGCACAACTTTTTCAAAATAAGTCTTAAAAATATTATAAAAATATATTTAAGATTCTCACACCATGTGCCTTTATTTTATATGTCACACGGCATATTTTGAATTTTATAAATTTTCTTTTCATCTTTTGCCCCCCCAAAACTGGCCTTTACATTCCATATTGATATATTTACATTGCACCTCTGTCTTTGGGTCACAGATATTGATATATGTACCAATTTTCAACTTCATCGGTCTAATATGTTCTGAGTAAATTGCCTGTGACGGACGGACGGACAGACGCACGAGTGATCCTATAAGGGTTTCTCCTTCTGAGATACGAAACCCTAAAAAGATACATTTTACTCGGGTTTGAGGGTTGGTTTTTGTGTTGCAGTCAGACCCTCACTTAACCACTGTTTACCAATATACTTTGGACAACTGTGGGAAAAAAACGACAAAGTGATGAGGGCCTTTAATAAAAAACTGCCGTGGCGCGTTGAACTCTTTTATAGGGACGTTACGTTGTGTTATGTCATTATTTTTTTACTTAACAATTACGTTTATATAAAGTACGCTTACATTGCTTCTAGCCCCACACTAGGTTATGTATCATGGGAACTAAAAACAGTGACGCCACAAACATGTAGCAGCTCTCTCGCTCTCTCTTTCCAGCTGTGATTCGAACCCGCGTCCTCTAGGTTGAAAAGCACAGCCTCGACCGCAACACCACAGTACCAATTTATTATTGTACTAAAATATTATCTCACACATCTATGTAACTACTACCTACTCATGTGCAAATATTGCTTCTAAAAAGTCTGGTCGTGTTGTGTGTTAATTCAAATGTATCGCAAATTTTAATTTTACTAGCCTAGTCTAGGATATGGGCTTCATTCTGCTTTGCAATTTTTAAGTTTAGACGATACAAAATAAGGAAGAATAGGCACGTCACTAAATTGCTTCTTGTGCTACTTGCTAGAACGAACACTGAAGCCGTAAAACTACAATAGATACAAATATAATTCATGGATTTATAGAGATGTTTTAGCTGTGTGGCGATGGGGTATTCTCCTGCCACGCTAAATTGAGACATGTATTGTCATACCTAATGATATAGTTCATTCTTGCAAACACGATGCCGATGCCGACACCAGTTGCGCGGTAGGGGGGGTGGCTGTGCCACCCCTTATGGGAATGGGAAAAGGCTAATACAATGTATGTGTTTTGATATATAAAAAAACATTCATTTATTAATTCCCTTTGCACGACTAATGTCCAAAATACAAAATCATGTAAGTATTACTTATCGCTGCAGCTAAATAAACATCTCTATAAATCCAAAAAATATTTGTTTTAGATGTCTTTTGTTGTTTTAAAATAAAACAATTAAAACTAGAATCGGGGACCACATATAGATAACCTTAAAAGAACAGATGACTACCTTTTAACAGTTCAATGTCATCTCACATTCTCAAATCCACTAAATGGGAAGTTGACATGTTGTATCATCAGCAAGAATACACCGTCATTCAACAGACACCTCTAAAGGTCGGGGTTAAAGCCGAAAAGTGAAATTTTGATTACTATCTGCGACGTAACGTGGTGGCTTTGCATATAATTTCGCTAATAATAAGATGATTTTGGCGAAAACAAGTTGTCCAAGGTCTTGGGTGTCGACCAGGTTTTTTTTCCGTATCATATTGTCGCTACGAAATTGTGATAGATCTAATAATAAAAACCGGCCAAGTGCGAGTCGGACTGTCTATAAAAAAACCGCAAAAAAATGTATGGGAGACCCCCCTAAATATTAATTTAATTTTAATTTAATTATTTATTTTTTAAGTAAATAATATACTCAATATATTGTGAATATTTTAAGCGTCTATCTGCTATCATTATCAATATCGAGCAAAAATGAGCAAAAAAAAATCACGTTTGTTGTATGGGAGCCCCCCTTAATATTAAATTTCTTTTGATTTTATTATTTGTTGTTATAGCGGCAACAGAAATACATCATCTGTGAAAATTTCAACTGTCTAGCTACCACGGTTCATGAGATACAGCCTGGTGACAGACAGACGGACGGACGGACGGACGGACGGACGGACGGACAGACAGCGAAGTCTCAGTAATAGGGTCCCGTTTGGCACCCTTCGGGTACGGAACCCTAAACAATCAAATGTTTCCTTTTGTGTAATTAATCTTAATAGTAGAGATGTGCCGACTAGTCGGTAAAGCTGACTAATCGGCCACTTTTTAAGTCGGTGACTAGTCGGCAATAAGTCCAATTAATTCATTAATATTTCACAAAAAAATGTTTACATACTATACAGGGTGTTGATTTGTAAAGTTACGCCGAGCTCAGAGGTTGTTATTTACACGACACTGAAACTAAAAAAATATATTTTTTGTTTAGTATTTTTTCATTAAATTATTTTTTTATTTTAAAAATATGTTCAAAAACATGTAAATGTGGTCCGAAAAGAGTCGCACGGGGTGGGGTGGGGCTTAGGGCACGAGGGGGAGTCTGTTAGCACTTGTGCGCGGTCCCTGGCGGAGGTATCCACACTTTTAGGTAATTTCAGGAAAATTTCCAGATGGTAATTTATGAATGAAAGTGATGCGTAGGAAAATTAAAACATTTTTTTTGTCATCAGCGATACGTAAACTATCAACCCTGAGTCGGGCGTAACAAATCAACACTCTGTATTATAAGCAATTATACAAGTCTCGCCAAGTATCTTTGGCGCTCAGTGAGCTGTGACCTTCTTGCAAGGGGAAACGAGGGGTGAGAGAGAGAGATGGCATCTTGTTTGGAGTTAAAGAATTTTGGCGCAAAAACTATACCTTGCGCGGGATAACATGACAATAGCGGTCATTGACCCGTAAGAAAATATATGCGATTTGACGTTTTCGGGTCGTTTCTCACATCTACCACAGTCATTATACGGACGTTTTGATGGTAGAATACAGATGAACAATTCCTTCGTAATATCATAACTGTGGCGATGAGCCAACCCCATTGTCACGTACGCAAAATGACCTATTACTGGCTAAACTCTACCCATACTGGATAGAGGCGTGACTATTTGCTTGTTTGTCAGGTGTGTCCATGTAACTCTTAAAAGTTGTCGACGAGTACCACTAGACTGGACAGGCAGCGTTAAGGCGGGTCCAGGCATGTTCTTTTATCCGTATCGTACAGAGACTGTATATCCAATTGTATGCGCCTGCGGGGGAATGCGGCCCGCCAAACGCATACGCAACCTATGTACGATGACGGGCCGCCAGACAGTTTCGCAGCGGCTGACCAATCACAGCTCTCTTACCTCGTCCCCCGCTGCGCCGCCCGTAATTTGGTGAGTTGTGTTTCAAAGGAAAATGAATCTATGCGCTCTCCACTGGATACTCTGGATAGGTGCTCCTTGGTATCGTACCTCCTCCGCTTCGTATCAGTATCGCCATGATCCGAGAACTCTAGTTTGGACCCCCTGTTCGGTGGTACGGTAGCAAGTACTCTCCGATTCATCACGAGTCAGTTGTTTTTGGATCGCGACGAAACGGGCGTGTGGACAAAAGAACATGTCTGGACCCACCTTTAGTGGTTTCACAGTTCATAGAAAGGTCACACACAATCATTACCTGCGTGTAAGCGAAATGACGAACACAAAAAACAATAAACTTACTCCGAACAGAATTGACGAAATGCTGGTTCGCCGACACATCTTATATCACAATAGTTCGCCATTGTTCGGTCGTTCGAGCGGTGTGCCTCTGCGAGTGAAGGGGTGTAAAGTCCCGATAATCTTTATTTGACAGATTAGATACTTAAAAAAACATGATTGTAGCATGTGGAAGGATTAAGTCTCTGCCTTCCCTCAGTACAACTTGTCGTCATCGAACTAAGCGCAGTAACATAACAACTTAATGCACCGCGTCACTTTAGCACCTGAATGATGGGCTAGCCCCCTGTCACTCAAAATAAACATAAACATAAACATTTACATACAGGCACATACATTGCTTCTGGCCCTACACTAGGATACCCTGTGTCGTGGGAACCAGAAACAGCGACATCACAAACTGTAAACATCCAAGACCTGGGGGTTGTTTTTTTGTCCCCAGCCGGGATTCGAACCCGGCCATCGCCGGCAACGCCATCTAGCGAAAGAGAGTAAACTTCCCATACAAAAGTTATTTAGATTTTTTGGCCTTTTCTCTAAGTTTTTTCTTATTTTCTTTTTACATAAACCTCCTCCGGACTGATACAAATAAAACGCAATAGGCATCGGTTTGGCCAATTCACAGGAAAGGGAAGACTAACTTACGCAGGTAACGCACAACATTTAATTTTTATAAGTATAAATACTTGCAAAACGTTACCTTCCTCTATGCGCGAATTTGGGTAAAAAATGGGCTTTTACAAAATGACCAATCATGACCGCAAGTGCGCATCATAATCTAAATCTGTACTGCAGCCTTACTCCAACCTTTTTTGCGATTCAAATCCGATAGATACCATTCAGATAGGCACCATGGCAACCATTTTCTATCGAATACTCCAATAGTGAAGTTTTTGTTTTAAAACGGTCATAATTATTTTCTAGAAACAAAGTTAATTAGCATTAAAAGAATGCATGAAACATGAATAATTAAAAGATACAAAAATCTTACGAATTTATTCTGTATCTTTTCTACCATTGCTTTATATTTGTCCTCGCTCGGAGCCCAAATAACAGCATTATATTCCAGGTGACTTTTAACCAGTGCTTCGTATAAAGATCGCAATGCGTTGATATTTGTGAATCCCTTGACTGTCTTAAAACGAAGCCTACGGTTAATATATCAACAGCATAACACGCGTATATGTATAATTGTGCTCTCCTTAACTATACTCTCTCTCTCTATAAAGATAACAATTCGTTAAACATAAAAATAGTGGATGAGCTTTCTAAAATAAAGCTTAAGGTTAGTTACTACCCGTTCGCTATAAGTTTGCCGGTGCGTGGAATGCGGTTGCCCTCCCCCAACCGCCAACCGCACCCCTGAGTCGCCCTATCCGCACACCGTTAGCAACGTCATCGCTGACGCGTCGCAGTACTCGCAGTCGGGAGGCGTGATATTTTTATTTATTTATGTGTATTAATGTGTATTTATTGAAATAAAAAACAAAGATTTTTGAAATAATGGTTTATTTATAGCAAAGTTTGTACAATAAATTGGAGAAAAATCCATGACCCCTGATTCTAATTAGAATTTGGAATATACACTCGTAGGTAAGCCTAACTGGAGTAAACTATTTTTATTGTTGTAGATTATTAATATCGATCGAATGTGTTAAATGTTGCCTAATAAAATGTTTTGTAAATGTTGAATATTTCTGCTAACCCTACCTCTGAGTGACGTCACATCGTCACCGGCAAACTTATAGCGAACGGGTAGTAGTTTGTAAGTCTTGAGAATTCCACTGAACGTATTGTTATGTAATCGTCAATACGATTACCAACTAAAGGTTCACCGCATAATTTGTAGAAAATTGTGGTAGTTGGATGGGGATTTTCCAATTTGAGCATTGTTTAGTAATTAAGTAGTTATACAGGGTGTTAGCGAGAGTTTTCACCACACACTAAGTGGGCGCAGTTGCACCTCTGTCACCCCGTATGGGAATCAACGTGACGCTGTGTTATGTTAAACGTAGAAAAAACATTGACTCCGTCGTCACTTTAATTTTTTGATTGATACTCAATATTTCTTTGTGACATTTGTAATTGTAATTTCTTTATTGTACTCACATGACAGTAAAAATAGCTTAAAATAGAAAAAAAAATGTACAAAGGCGAGCTTATCTCTAATAAGAGATTTCTTCCAGCAAACCATGTTGGGTAGGAGACGGAGATGATAGGTAAGGGGAAGAATTGCGCGTACAATAAAACTATTCTAGTAGGTACCTATAATACATAGATATTATTATTACACATAGGTACGTACATATAAGACATTTTTGTCTTGGGTGATGTGCATTCGATACAATTAGAATATTTTTGTAAAACGCGTTGCTTTTATTGTAAAATAAAACAAGCATACCAAAGTGGGTAGGACATAAAAATTCTAAAAAGGATGTAAAAATATAAGGATGATTTGAAAATTATTTAAATTAAGGCAACTCTTGAGGTCTATTTAGCAAGGTGCTAAGCTAAATTAAATATGTATCTTAGGTATCAAATGACCGCTTACATGACCCGGAGACACCGATACAAGATTGACCTCGGATTTAGAAGATGTTCACTTAATTAGAACTGTGGTTCTCAAAATAGGGGAGTGGGTATAATTAACGAAAGTATAAAAATATTATTATAAATACATAAAAGTAGCCCATTCATGTCCTCGCGTAGGGGCACAAGGTTAGTATGAAAATGAAAAATGAAAATGAAATTTATTCACCATACAAAAAAAAACCAGTGGAGAAATTACATTGGTGCCTTAAACTAAGTTAAAAAAAACCTGTGTTTTAAGGCCCATATCTGCCTCGAATAGTATGATTGAGCCATACTCCACCACGCTGGCTCAGTGCGCGTAAAGAAGTTAACAAAAGTAAAGTAAATAAATACAGATGCAATAAAGATTGAGTAATATATTTAAGGGGTTATATTGGTTATTTAAAGCAAAGGGGCACACACAACTGTACTTCCGCCACCCCGTATGGGAAAGGGGCACACACAACTGTACTTCCGCCACCCCGTATGGGAAAGGGGCACACACAACTGTACTTCCGCCACCCCGTATGGGAAAGGGGCACACACAACTGTACTTCCGCCACCCCGTATGGGAAAGGGGCACACGCAACTGTACTTCCGCCACCCCGTATGGGAAAGGGGCACACACAACTGTACTTCCGCCACCCCGTATGGGAAAGGGGCACACACAACTGTACTTCCGCCACCCCGTATGGGAAAGGGGCACACACAACTGTACTTCCGCCACCCCATATGGGAAAGGGGCACACACAACTGTACTTCCGCCACCCCGTATGGGAAAGGGGCACACACAACTGTACTTCCGCCACCCCGTATGGGAAAGGGGCACACACAACTGTACTTCCGCCACCCCGTATGGGAAAGGGGCACACACAACTGTACTTCCGCCACCCCGTATGGGAAAGGGGCACACACAACTGTACTTCCGCCACCCCGTATGGGAAAGGGGCACACACAACTGTACTTCCGCCACCCCGTATGGGAAAGGGGCACACACAACTGTACTTCCGCCACCCCGTATGGGAAAGGGGCACACACAACTGTACTTCCGCCAGCCCGTATGGGAAAGGGGCACACACAACTGTACTTCCGCCACCCCGTATAGGAAAGGGGCACACACAACTGTACTTCCGCCACCCCGTATGGGAAAGGGGCACACACAACTGTACTTCCGCCAGCCCGTATGGGAAAGGGGCACACACAACTGTACTTCCGCCACCCCGTATGGGAAAAGGCGTGACGCTATGTTATGATATAGTATTATAAGTTATTGAAACTGGCCTCAATTCTCGCGCTATCGAGATCATCTCCCCAGTCGAGATATCTTTTTTGATACCGCCTAAACCCAACGAAAACGATCTCTATTTATTTTTATTTCGATCGAAAACGGGTCGAGATATCTCGGTTGGTCGAAAGGCTAGTCGTAAGAATCGCTTTTTCTTGTTTTTGATAGAGATTTCGGTATCTGAAAATCGATATTTTGACCATGGACATGATCTAGCCAGCGCCAGAATTGCCCCCCAGGTCATTCACCTTTCTGTATAACATACGACATTCTCAATCCTCGGCAATGAGCAAACGTCCGCATCACAAAACTAAAGATTGAGAACCAAAGCATTAGAATAAAACTTTGTCCCATCCCCGCTCTGTCTCTTGGCCGCTCGAGGGACCAAATAGTGGACAGAAGGCTACAGATGTGTGCGGCGTTCACACATTAGCGTGGTTTAGTTTGTAGTTTTAACTTTTTAACTTTTTGGGTAGAGGAATATCCAAAATTTTAGACCTGACTGCGGGACGGTATATCGAATTTGTGGTGGGTTAGAAAGGGAATCGTATGTGCAGTGCGTGCATTATGAAGTGTGTGTGTATACTACTGGTCTGTGTAGTCGGTAAGTGTACTTTTAGATTTGGTAAAGGCACATTTTGGCGTTGGTACCGTAAAAATAATAACTAACTAATAAATAACTTAAAATTACTCTAAAACACAGATATATCTGTATACAGGGTGTAACAGAGAGGTGTAGTCATACTTTAGGGGGCTGTTAAGGACATCATTCTGAGCAACTTTTACTATGAAACCGATTTGATCAGAGCAACTTTAATTTTCACATCTCTTTACTTTATACTTTATTGCACAGAAAACATAATAAATAATCTCTATACAAATCAGCTGACCGCCCGGACCAAAACGTATTGAGCAATGAAAAATAAAGGTGCTCTGATCAAATCAGTTTCATAATAAAAGTTATTCAGAATGGTCTCCCAAACGACCCCCTAAAATATGACTACACCCTTCTGTTACACCCTGTACATAACACTAACTTATAAATATTTGCATGTACATCACAATTACACACACACACACACAATTACACACACACAACCTCACACACACGTACACATACAGGGTGACATTTAATTAGCTGACCATATTTTAGGGAATGATAGTACCCATCATTATGAACAACTTTCCCCAAGAAACATATAGTCGCGCGCCTCTTCGAACCCCATCCTCGTGGCCGTTAGACAGTGGCCAGCCAGCCCAATACATAAAACATGGGAAGGGTACCACGCCCCGTGTTATACCTAGTATTTTTAAGTTTATTGATGAATGATGATTGAATTTAAATTAATTTTATTGATAATTGTACATAATTTTTATCTAATCTTATTTAATTTAATTGTATTTTGACGTGACAACGTCTTATAAATTGGTTTGCCGGGTGACACTTCAAGAAACTGCGTTACGCTCCGCTCACGTTATGCGCTCACAATGAGAGCGAGTGAGAGGCACGCGTCCCTTCAACTCGGGCATGGTTAGCCCGCCTAAGAGCGAGAGAGACAGACATAAAAAGTCGTTGTCACGTAAAACTTTCGCCCGTATACCGACTTTACAGGCAACCAATTTTTTATATTGTAATTGATATTGGACATCACGTCTGGAAATTTAATAAATAATAATAATAATAATCAGTAAAATTCAATAGTAGAATTTGAAATACCTTACTTGATTAAATATTATAGTATCTGTCATTAACTGATTACCTATAGTTTCTGGATCTAAATAAATGGTAGGATTTGAGCCATTGTAAGTTCCAGATTACGTAATTGTAAAGTGATTGATCTCTTTACTATCGAGATCTACCTGTTTTAATGGCTATATAAATGTCTATAATAGTCGCAAATGAAAAAAAAAAATTCGTCCCTCTGTACATTGCCCCGATCAGCTGATTTCAAGTTACTATGGGAGACCCAAAATAATAAGTTCCATGGGGAAAGTTCTTCATAATGATGGGTACTATCATTCCCCAAAATATTGTCAGCTAATTAAATGTCACCCTGTATACATACCTCAATAATTAATATTTTACAATAGCCATTAGTATTATATACCTCTCTACTGCTGCAGTGCCCTATGGACAGGGTCCATAAATTGTACCTTAACCTAAAGAACAGATGTTTATGTACTTTATGGAAGCAATAAACTTAACTTGAACTTGAACTTGAATTAGAAACAACGTAACTCAACCTTTGTGCAACTGAGGACCGGATTCCAAACAGATATTATGTTCAGTATAAAACCCTCTCACCCAAAAAAAATGTCGCTCCATACTCCAAACACCCTGTATAAGGAAAGCTGTTATGTGCAGTTGTGGGTTTAGTAAATGTAAATATAGCCCATTGATGTCCCTACCGAAGGGCACAGGACTTTACCCGGATACGAGTAAGCTTGAGCCACACTCTACCTCGGATGTTGGGATTAACGTGTATAATTATAAAACTCGGCTTAAGGGCGGGCCCTAGGCAATCAGAACTTAGAATTTCATCCTTAACCCGGCGAGGATGAGGTGAAAAAAAGTTACACCAAGAATGAGGCAGGGTATTTCATACCCAGAATATGAAAGTTCTAGACAGTTTCTGTTAGTTATTATATGTTTTTATTTATTGGACTTTTATATCTCTCTCTCTCTCTCTCACACATTTTCACAAATGATGTATTTCTGTTGCCGCTATAACAACAAATACTAAAAAACAAAAGAAATTCAATATTAAGGGGGGCTCCCATACAACTAACGTGCTCATTTTTGCTCGATATTGATAATGGTAGTCAGGTAGACGCTTAAAATATTCACAATGCAGTATATTATTTACTTAAAAGATAAATAATTAAATTAAAATAAAATTAATATTTAGGGGGGCTCCCAAACAACAAAAGTTTATTTTCGATATATTACGGAACCCTTCGTGCGCGAGTCCGACGCGCACTTGTCCGGTTATTTAATAAAAAACGGTTTAAGTTCTAAGATTTTTCATTACTCCTGAGATCCGGGGTGAGATTTTTTTGAAAGAAAGTATTTTGGCATGCTGCGGCATATTTTGAACACAATAATGTACTTTTTGGATGTCCTAAATTTAGGACAGAAATACTACCCCCGGCTCTCAGGAGCCTAATGACCAATCAAGCTTCATACATTTAAAACATGCGATGGAATTACGTAACTATAATAAATTACTGGCAATATAAACAAATTGTATCCAATGTTTATCTAATTGATTGCAAAGAGCAAAGCTCTAAAACTTAATTGAAGATACTCATTAATAACACACTAAAGGTTTGCATAACCACTCCATATAACATGATTGATAATACGAAATTCGGCCATTCCCTGCGTAAGCAAAAGGTCATAAGAAATCGCTATCGGTCGAATTTTGGGCATGATGTATAGAAAAATAGGTCTTAAAGCGAAGTAATAAAAACTATGGAGATATTTGGTGAGTTTGAGGAGTCTCTAACATGAGTATCTATTATATTAGTTACGCATTGAATGAGTATCCGAATGCATTTTTTACGGATTCGCTTACTTATTTGATTCGGTTAAAAATCAAAAGCTGCCCTGCTTAGCGATTCCACAAAGTAGGCATTACGATACTAATTGTATGATTATGTACAGAAAGCATCCAGAGGTGATATTGGGCAATCCGCGATAAACAGATGAAATGTCTGTCATTGTTCAGTTGTCACGCGACAGTTTAGGGATTTCAACTTCATGAAAATTCAACTTTCTGTATATTTTTGTAGTCGTGAGTTATGTTAGGTTGCACATATTGTATTGTAATTAAGTATATCTGACTAAAATCAGAAATAAAATCAGATATATTCCTAACAATTAAACGGGCAAACTTTCTGTACCGAAAGGGATTTCGCATACTAAACTAACCCCCAATTTCTGAAAGAGTGGTCAAAAATGTAAAATAACAGACGATTATTCGAAAACCAATTTAGAATGGCGGCACGACCTAAACAAGTTTAAAACAAGTTGTCAAAACTAATTTAATTTTCGGAAATTGGGCGTAAGTGAAACTATTTCGAACGCAAGTTACCACAATTCTCTAACTTTGACAACTCGATAATCTGTACATACTTTGTTCCGAGAAGAGTGTTGATTAGCGTATCATCTGTCCGCCCTCACCCTCTCAGCTGTGGGTGGTTGTAAAAATGGCCCGCTATCTTCAATCTTACGACTTGGTAGTAATATAAACCAAAACCTATGAAATACAAACACAAATACAATAGTAGATTGTACAACAAGTGCGTAAAACGCACTCGCCTGCGGCTCGGGTGGATATATACGTCTCGGGTAAAATGGGTTTTATGTACGAGTTATACACTCTGCTTTTCACTTCGATTGTGAGGAAATTAAACAGAAATATTGCAAAAAAAAAAGTATAATTTCCTCCTCACTTGACATTGTTAAAAGTAAATATTATGAAATAATTGCAAATTGAAATTACGGAGAAAAAATAAGGACTTCCCGACTTTTTTTTTGGACGTGCCTCCGCAGCCGGCTCTGGCCGCCGGCAGTGGCACTTAGCATAGGTGTATGTGGCTGTTTACCTGACGACCTTTGTCAGAGTCTGAGATTTAGACGAAGATTTTACTTTATGCTCTAGAACATAAAATTTGATTTTATGCTGGCTCTCTCTTCTTCTAGCCACAACATCTGTGGAGATGATTGTTGCAGCGCTAGTGTGTTAGTTGCACCCCACATCGTCTTTGATGGCTATACAGCCCTATTGCGGCACGGCATTTCTTGCCACATGCTGGCTATACCCGACATAAAGACGAACTTTACGAGCATGAGAAGTGAAAAATCTTTATTTAACTGATTGGTTTGAAATATACAAGTTGCTTGTGGACCCCACACTAGGTTTAACCTGTCACGTGGAGTCCTGGCCAAATTACAAGTTTACATAGACTTAATAATTAGTTGCTAACTGCGTACGTTACTTTAGACGTAAAGACGAAAATAATTAGGTATTTAAGTTTAGAAAGGAAAATGATATAAAACTAAAAATTTAAGCTGAGTAAGACCAACAGTTGTTGTAATCATATTAATTACAAATGGAAATCATCTGTTGAGAGGTTACAGGCTCTTCCGCTGTTATGTAACGTGACATTTTGTTGATAGAGGCTAAAGGGCAACAATCTGGTTCTGGCGCTAGCGAGATCATGTCCGTGGTCGAAATATCGATTTTGAGATACCGAAATCTCTATCAAAAACAAAAAAATGCTATTCTTACGACTAGCCTTTCGACAAACCGAGATATCTCGACGCGTTTTCGATCAAAATAAATATAAATCGAGATCGTTTCCGACGGATTTAGACGGAGATGATCTCGACAGCGCGAGAATCGGGGGCCTGAAGACATTCGGAAGAGGCAAGTAGTTCAGTTTTGACTGCGGATTCGGCAGTGTGTCATATTTTTTATCTTGTCTATCTTCTGACAATCGGGTTGGCCACTAGACCGACATTTCAATCTTATCATATCTGATTAAAGATCTATGCCCCACTGTAGGTAAGGTACTGTGCTCTAAGTATAAAAACATGTTTATTTGTCCTATAATTTGGTAGATAGATAAGACAGCCTGTCAGCAAGGCTTTTGTGTTCTTATTATCTCATGCAATGTACATTTTGTATTCTCACCATGACTTTTCGATCACGAATGAATCAACATTTATTTTGCCGCAATTACATAATGGATTGATAACGAACCTTCTAATAATTGAGTTTCTCTTAAAGTTGGTTTCTGCGAGATAGGCCTTTGCCCAAGGGCGCAATTTTCGTGCAGTCGCGATCGTCTCTATGGTCGAAATATCGATTTTACATACCGAATATCTCCATTGAAAACCAAAAAAGCTATTCTCACGACCCGCCTTGCACTACTGTCCCAGATACAAAATAACAAAAGTAATAAAATCTAATGATGATGATGATGTGGTCCGACCGATTTCGGTCACGGCGACCGCCTCAACTCGCCGTCTGTAGACGTCGCTCGTGGGCTCGCATGTGGCTTATGTAGCCAATCTTCCTAGTAAAGATCCTCGCACATTGCGGGCATGTCATCACCCCATTATTATAATTGTAAATTATTAGCGCAGGTGCTCGGGCTTTTAATTCGTCGCGTTTGGCGTCATTCTCAGCGCGCCGAAGAATTTCGAAATTACGGACTTTTGAATCTAAGAAATAAGACTCTTGCTAAAAAATAAGATATAATCCAAACCCAAGTTCTGATAGTTAAAAATAACGACGAAGCGTTACGAGAAAAGGTGGGTAGTGCCCCAGTGCTTCGCGCTCTTCTTGGCGGGGGCACTACCGTGCCCCCAGATATCATGTAATTTTAGCCTATTAAGGATTGGGGTCATTGCTCGGATAATTGGAGTTTACTAAAATATCAAAATTAATTATGACCAACTATTTTAAAAATGGAACCTGTGTGAGATGACAGATGTATGTATATGTCCATCGATCTTTTGGCAAGCGGTGACATGTAGAAACTAACGTTTTTTGACAGGTTCACTGCATTAGGTTGCGTAGAACTGGCGCCTCCCTGAAAACGTCGCTCACACGCCAAAAGATCGTTGGAAGGCTGTAATGGCCGTTCTACACTCTCGCCGAGTGGTCTCGTGATGTCTCGGGCGAGAGCTCTCGCCCGAGAGGCCTGCCACGAGAGGTACCCAGTACACTCTCACCGCTTCTAGTGCAATGCTCTCGGGCTCCTCGCGAGACATGCCGAGACCCTTTGACTCGGGCCCAAAAACCGCCGCCGCCGGAGCGAGAGCAGGCGAGACATCACGAGACACCCCGAGCGCGGCGAGAGGTACCATCTACATTCTCCGCCTCGGCATGTCTCGTGTTGCCTCGGCGAGAGTGTAGAACGGCCATAACGGGCAAAACTACAAAAAAGATAACAATCAACTATAGATTCTATACTATTGAAATTGGGTTACTTTTCTTCGCAACCGAAAACTGACGAGTTGTGTTTACAAATAGTATACATATATTTTGACGCCCTAAGAACTCAACACTAGGCAGGGAGCACTTATCCAGTGGAGAGCGCATAGATACATTTTCCTTTGAAACACAACTCACCAATTTACGGGGGGCGGGGGACGAGGTAAGAGAGCTGAGATTGGTCAACCGTTGCGAAACTATCTGGCGGCCCGTCATCATACATAGGTTGCGTATGCGAACGTTTGTTGAATACAACAAACGTTTGGCGAGCCGCATTCCCCCGCAGGCGCAGTCAATTGGATATATAGTCTCTGACAGTAGGCTATTCATTCATTAATTTCATCGAATTTCAACTTCTAGGGGCATGGGCCTCCCCAGCCGTCCCCAACCTGGCAGACCTGGACGCGTACGAGTTGAATGAAGCCCTGGAAGAAATAGCAGGTGGCAGCGCGTCGCGGTCACCACGAGCCTCCTATACTGACCGCTGGATGGAGGTCATTGAAGGTAATGAAAATATTTCGTAATTATTGTAAGTAGTAGTTTGCGCGCGATAACATGGCCATAGCGATCGTTGACCCACTAAGAAAATGTATGCGATTTGACGTTGACGTTTGTTGCCACCGGTTAATGACCGCTACTGCCATGTTATCGCGCGCGAACTATACATAAAATTCAGAAAACTTATAATAAGTACTTATGGCTATTCCACTGTCACGCAGTCGGCACTGGGGTTCGAACTTGCACCTCTCAGCAAGCGGTGAACCCATCGCACTAGACCACGGAGCTCGTATTTATTGTTTCACGTGGTAATAAAGTTGTTACAACAGGTCCCGACAACTGACCGCGCCAGGGCACTGTATTAACTTACAAACTAACTGTCGTAAACTCAAACTCAAAGCTTTGTTTGTTAAACATAGACGCACTTACATTATAAAAATATTTTATAGTAAGTATTATTAAGTCGGGTAAAAAATTGTCTCTGTATATTTGTAACTAAATATCTTTGGATGTATTAATTGTGTCTGGCTGGTGTTGTTGTCATTAAAAATGTTATATTTCAAAAAAGGAATAAATATAATAAAATTTTGTTTCCGACAATTTTTCATTTGTTTTTCTTTCTGTCAAAATGAGTGAAGAGAAATTCAATACATTTTACAGTTGTGGAAAAAAAAGAAGTCATGCAACGATGGCCTTGAAAAAAAAAATGTGTTTATGAACCTAATGCAGCAATCATTACAAGTAGCACAAAGTTGGTTTAAGCGTTTAAGTCAAAGATGCACCTTTTTGTTCGATCCGGTACGGTCTTCATACAAAATACGAAGAAACTTTTTACCGACCTAATAGTATGCCTCTCTGGGGTTGCGGTAGAGGTCCCGGGGTCGAATCCCGCCTGGGGTGCAAGAAAAAACCCCAGGTCTTGATTGTTTAAAGAAAGAAAAAACAAAGAAAGAAAAAAAAATTGCCACACAGTAAACGTTTCAAACGTTTCTGGTCTCAAGCCACATGGTATAAATAATAGTGTAATGACAGAAGCAGTGTATGTGCCTGTATGTAAATGTTATTTATGTGCAGCGCTGGCGCGCTCCCAGATGGCTGAGGAGCAGGGAGAGCATCCGGGGGAAGAACCCAGGCCCTTCAGACTGAACCTGCCCATAAGTAAGTACCAGGTTCTAATAAGCGCATAGAACAAATACAGAGCCACAAAGTTATCTGTAGTTAGTTGTCTGTTTTTTATTCGTAAATAATTAAAGTCAAATAGAGGTCAAGAAAAAAAATTGCATGTGAAATTGAAACTTATCGTATGACACGAGCGTTCATATTCCATTAGACACCACTGACACGATGCCGATCACGCAGGGTTGCGAATCGCACTCAGTTGCTTTCGGCGTCATTGACGTCATTATAGACTAGAGAATGGCCAAAGCGGAAACTACTGACGCCGCTATGAAAACGTTACTTCGCTGTCAGTTTGTATAATGTCACCGTAAAATTGTGAAACCCGTGAGATCACAATCTGACGGTTTTAAATCCGTTAGAAAGTAATCTGTTGATAAATTGTGAACTGTACCGAACTTCATACAATAATATGTACACCTTGTAATAATATGTAAAATAATGGTACGGAACCCTTCGTGCGCGAGTCCGACTCGCACTTGGCCGGTTATTACAATATTACGGTGACATAAGCATTGTGTATGCTGTTTAGTTGGAGACTTGGAGTAGATGGTGGCGCCATCGCTCATTCTAAGGTGGTGGATTCTACGTTCCGGTTTTTAATTTCGGTTGTTTTGTTCCGAGGTAAATACCTATGTCAATTAATATTTAGATACTTACACCATTGACGACCTCTGTGGCGTAGCGGTTGTGCATCTGCCTACCATGCGAGAGGTCCCGGGTTCGAATCCCGGCTGGGGAAAAAAAAAAAAAGCCCCCAGGTCTTGGATGTTTACATGTTTGTGATGTTGCTGTTTCTGGTACCCGCGACACAGGGTATCCTAGTGTGGGGCCAGAAGCAATGTATGTGCCTGTATGTAAATGTAAATGTTTATGTTTATTTATAACTCAAGATCAAGATCAACCAAGGTCCAGCTGCGATTTTAATGATCTTTTATTTGTGGGTTTAATAAATTTGCTAAATACATGTAGGTAGTGACTACGAAATTCGGGTCAGCTATCATTATTTAAAAATAATGTTTCGCATCGGAAAATCTAATTTGCTTTCGTCAGTTTTTTTCTTGTTATATGCTTATTAGGCTAGAAACTTTTCTGACGAGATTCGTTTTTCGAGTGTAAAGTACATTATATTGAGATTGAGTGAGACTCGTTTTTTTGATGACGATATTTAGGTATTTAAATTTGATGGTTATCTGATATATGAGTAATGGCAATCGACTATACTCCAATGAGTTATTGGCACAAGGTTACCTCATCAATATGTGGGCTGGTGGTTCATCGCAAAATTGAGATAGATTTTTTGTACTTGACTTACCTACTTTACTTGTGACGTTAAGTAAATTGATGGGATGATTACAGTATACAAAATATTATATCATCGTCAAGTCATCAAATGTAGTTGGTTGCACAACAAATAGGGCCACATAAAAATACTAAGAAATAATGTTCTATTGGTGCGTTATTTCTCATAACATAAAACAATTTACAAAAAGATATGTACAAAGGCGAGCTTATCTCTTAAAAGAGATTTCTTCCAGCAATCCTAGGCATGACAGGAAAAAAAACAGATAAAGAGAGGGAAGTCGGTGCACAATAAATGACTAAAACTAATGACAAGTATGAATTTTAACATAATATAATAAGTATACCAAATTACTCCTCGGGAGGAGAATGCGACGAGTCGCTGGATTTGAAATAGGGAATCTTTAAGCATCGCGCACATTAAGACGGGCCGCATCGTTCCGGGTACCAGCGCACTATCGCACACTGTGTCGGGGCGCAACGGGCCGCATGATTTTGTATGCGGCGATGCGGCCCGTACCGCCCCGGCCTAATGTGCGCGATCCTTTAGGGCTGTCTTTTTAGGTGAATATGATTAGAGACAGAAGTACAACAATTTTTCCATCCACATCGTCGGATCTCTATGATGGGCCGGCTTTGCCACAGCACACAGCACAGGCACTATTCACCGTTCCTCAAGAGTCCGGTGTGTGCACATGGCAACTTGGGTCAAAAACCCCGTGTCCTGGGAGTTCTACACTTGAGAGACCACCTCACTCAGGGAGACCAGCAGAACATTGAAAGCAGGAGCGAAGGAAAGAGCTGATTGTTAGGCGTCGTCAAGAAAACTGATTGATGAAAAGTCAGGAAAGTGCGGGTACATAATAATTATTGCAAAACCCAATCTTAAGTTAAATATGAATTCAAATACAAAACACAGGGAGCACTTACCCATTGGAGAGCGCATAAATACATTTTGCTTTGAAACACAACTCACCAATCTACGGGCGGCGGGGGACGAGGCAAGAGAGCTGTGATTGGTCAACCGCTGCGAAACTGTCTGGCGGCCCGTCATCGTACATAGGTTGCGTATGCAACAAACGTTTGGCGAGCCGCATTCCCCTGCAGGCGCAGTCAATTGGATATTTATAGTCTCTGACAAAACACTATTGACTGCACTAAACCCTTCACAAAATGAAAGGCCCGGTGACAGGGTCCGTGTCACTGACTGTTGAGGTTGAATTTAGTTTGGCCCACCGGTCTTTTATTTTTTGTTGACTAGGCATCGCAGCTTAGAAGATAGAGCTTAGAAGCTTTCTTCCTCACCGTAATTTTTTTGCACATGTATTGCTCTCTCTCCCACACTAGGATACTCTGTGTCGTGGAAACCAGAAACAGCGATGTCACAAATATGTAAACATCCAAGATGGACCCTATTTCTCCCTTCCGGCCGGATTCGAAACCGGAAACTTTCGCTTGGGAGGCAGAATCTCGCAGTGCCAGTGCCACGGAGGTGTTCAAAGCAACTTTTCCATCAACATCCGTCTTTAATTATCACTAAAATTTAAATAGGTAGTTGTGCATCCAAGTCTCAAGTTCACGCCACGGGTCATATTACGCCTGCGGCAAAACACCAGTTTAGTAAGAATCTGCATATTATTATCTTCGAATTCCGACTCATATTAAGTGGTTTACGACACTCTTCACCTCGCATCTTGGCCCTGCCCTTCCCCAAGCTGTTGACCCTGTCGACGAGTCATTTTAAGTCTGTTTTTCGATATAAGTGTCTATTTTGCTTCAATAATTAACTGTCATTAGGTATTCATTCCTCAAAGTCATTAAATGTAGCCCAATTAAAATCTCGACTAATTGCGGACACTCAGAGTAACTTTGAAAGTGATCGCCTCAACGACCACTTTCAAACCTGCATATAAGTACTCAAATGTTTACAACAACAACAGTGTCACGCCTTTTCCCATACGGGATGGCAGAGGAACAACTGTGCCCACTTTTAGACAGTGTTTCAATACTCCATTAGACGTGACAGGTGGCTATCTCATCTATTTAAATTAAAGCTAATCACCATTATAATCCATTTTCAATATGTTAGATAATAAATACAATACATTTTTTTTTCTTTTTATTGCCAATTCAATTCCAATTAAATTTCTAATACCAATTATTTCAATTTTCAATTCCAATAATAACATAACTAATTTCATTATTTAATTTTGTTTTTCTTATGTAATTACTTATATAAATTAAATTGTGTAAGTACTTGAGCTACTGTTGTGCGTCCGCTTTGGCCCTGGCAGAATACCAGCGTCACAGATTCGTCTGTGACATTGCTGAGTCAGGGCCATTTCACTGCCGTGGTACAGTCACATAACCACACAGCTGTAGGTACCTACTGTTAATTGCATAGTGCGTGCTATTAAGTGCCGTCTATTTAAATTGATTTTTTTGTTATTAATTTATGTGTGTGTACCATGTCCTTTGAATAAATGATTTATCTATCTATCTATCTCATTGCCGCAGCTATGGAGCAACGGAGGTTCCCTGACATGTTTACTATCACCGTTTGAACGTCTGATACTTATAAAATTACTTATCTCATATCTCATGGTACAATTAAATACATGATTCGAACCTGCATCTCCTGGGCAAGTGTGAAACCCAGAAGCCTACGGAGCTCTTCGTATGTAGGTACTTATTGCTTCACTGTGGTAATAAAGATACAACTAAAGGTCCCGACTATAATGAACCCCGCTAGAGCAATGCAATGACTTACAAACATCTTACAATACAATGACTTACAAACATCTTACAATACAATGACTTACAAACATCTTACAATACAATGACTTACAAACATCTTACAATACAGTGACTTACAAACATCTTACAAACTAACGGTTTTGTGTTGCCTAAGACCAAAGAGCTCTTTTAAATGTTTATGATATTTGTTTTTTATGGCATGCTGTAATTTACCGGAATTATGCATAATATTTTAAACATTTCAGGGTCAAGCCGTGGTCGCACAGAGTCCTTACCGGTGTTAGTTCTACCATTACCAGTCCAGTCAGGTGAGTCATTTTGAGAGACATTTTGTCATCTAAAAACTCAAGAGAATAGCAAGAATATTCTGTCTGCAGCACCTATGATAGGTCTGACGTGTGATTTTCGTCCCATATAGTTCCAGGGCGTCAAAATCTACTCACACTCTATCCCCCGGTTTCCGAGGCGCCGATCAAAGCTTACGATGAGCGGCACGTGATTAGCTAATTACTTAATTGCTCTGTTAGCTAATCGTAACTCTTGATCAGCGTCTTGGAAACCGGGGGAGAAACCGGAGACAGTTATTTTGCATTAGTGCCACAGAAACATAATTTAGGGGCTTATGACTATTATGTCTCCCCAGGGTCATGCAGCAGCAGCAAGAAGGAACGCCCATCCCACCGCCGGAAGACCTACTACCAAGAAGAAGAGTCAGAGGAAGAGGAAGAAGAGTATTCGCCACCGGCGCGCGCGCAGAAGAGACCGCAACGCCCGTCTGGTCGGGACCGGCTGGCTCAGAGACGGAGACCGAGCAAGCCGGTCTATTATGAGAGTGAGGAGGATAACGAATCTGGGTTCGTAATTTGGATAATCATCACATCTCCGTAGGTGAAATATTTTATTGTATAATAAAATAATAGTTATGTTGGGACATGGTGAGCTCGTCATAATAATAATAATAATAAGATTAGCTGGTGTACACTTGAAGGGTGGATGTGAAACGTAAGTGGCGAGTTGGCGTACGTGATGGGGCCCTGAGCTAATAATAATAATAATCTTTTTATTTCAGGTACAAAACCCATATTGACATATACCTTAAAACTAGAGATATATAACATTTTATGAAAGTAACCTAACTTGACTTAAGCCTAGCTAGGGATTTTCTTCCTCGTCGGTCTCGCCTCCCTATTAGTCCCTCGGTAGCGTCGGTAGCTAAGGGTGCAAGTGATCGTCGTTTAAAGTCCTGTTTCACCTCTCCACCCTTAACCTTAACCTTAGCCGTTCCCACTTTTGTTACCCCCTTGCCGTCATTTTTCGTCGGCTGAATGGGGAGCCCAATTAGTGGACGGCGAGTCACCACCTGCCTACTTTTGATCAATATTGAGACTTGATTCAGGCAGGTGTCGGTATCTCAGAAATATCCTGGATTTACCTACCACTGAAAACGCAAACCCATAGCCCATTCCTTAGTTTCCCCTTAGTTTTTGCAATAGACCTGTGTGCCTGGCGGGAATGTTCTTCGTGTGCACTTTTGTTGTGTGTGTATTCGGGGACAGACCAAACGGGTGCACCACATTTCATATTTGTTTCTAATAAATTGTCTGAAAGGGGCCTCTACGTGTCGGACCCATGTCCCCACGCAAGCCTACAAGAAGGAACGGGACAGCAATGTCCCGTGAATTCTTAAATCAGATAATGTTACTTATGCTAAGTTCTTGTTCAAATTATGATTTTAGTCATAAATATTTTTTTTTATTTATAACCATTTTGTTCCTAACTAGAGAGTACGTCCCGCCCCACCGCAACTCCCCCCCTGGCGGCCAAAGAGAGTATCCTCAGCGCAAGGTCAACCAGATAGAATCGAGGTTCCAGTATGAAGATACCTCACCCCCTGTGATGAGCAGACCTGGTGAGTTTGGTTGCATTTTCAGGCTTTACAAGGAATGGTGTCTTTTATTAAGATGAATTACCGTATTTTGGTAAATAATACCGTACTCCCAAGAAAATTATAGTCGAAATAGTATTATTAAAATACAGCCGAATGAAACTGGAACTAACATATTTTTCGGCCCTCAGCTTGAAAGATCTCTGGCTGGAACTTGACCGAAACCTCAATGACCGAAACCGACCCTTCGACCTAATTTTTTAAACACTTCTTAATTATTAGGTGAAACCAACCATCGTATTTTCTTTCCCCAGTATCCTCAACATACCTAGTCCAGCAATACTGCGCCTCTACCCCCTCCGCCCCGCACTTGCCCCCCGTCCTCACCCCCGCGTCCCCCCCTAACTCCCCGCTAGCGCCGTACCCCGGGGCGGTGACCCCTGCCAACTCACCCATTCGCCCGCAATGGTCCAAGTCTATGGTTCTACAGGGAGAGCTTACTGTTGGCAGAGCTGACTACACTGAGTCTTACAGGATGTGGTAAGTTTGGAATATGAACTTAACTGGTTCGCCGACAAATCTTATATAACAATAGTCCGCCATTGTTCGGTCGTTCGAGCGGTGTGCTTCTGAGAGTGAAGGGGTTAATGTGGATTTTTCGTTTACTCAAATCTGCTTTCTGAAATCCAATACGAAAAGGCCGAGATATAGCTACCTAAACACTAGAAATACGAAACTATACAACATTGATAAAGACTTGAAAATGGTACAAAAAAACTTATAGTAGACGCCAAACAACTTGAACAAATGACCTTGCATGCGCAGAAACCATCTGATATATGATACTGCGCACCACGGTATGGGGTGCGGGACGCGGCGTGCGGAAGGAGCATCGCATCGAGCGCGCCTAGCCACGCTATTGGTAGATCAGTTTCCCGCTTTGAGTTCACGTCTCGTCGCTGCCCAATACACTTGCGTGCAGTGAAATCACGGATAAAAAATGCCTCGACGTCCGAACGTAGTTTTAAAAAGGCAAGCCAAAAAGATGGTATATGATGAGTTTTCTATCGCTGGAGATATTATTATGTTTTATAGGTGTACATGGAAAAACGTAATTTTAGGGAATTTCAATTGTAGGTATCCCATAAAAAATCTTGTCTTTTGTCAAATCATTATTCTTTGTTATTAGACACCAATAAAGACGACAAATGTCGCTAAATAATTTACAGTTTTATTTTGATAAAGCCCGGTCGCGGGGCAGGAAGAAATTCGTACAATGACCTTTAGCTACTTGTTTCTTTCGCTCGCGCGTAAAATACATTGCCTTCGCGCTCGAACATTTTTATTGTGAGCAAGACGGAAATATAATTAACGCGCGAGCGAAAGAGACAAGTAGCTAAAGGTCATTGTACGAATTTCTTCCTGCCCCGCGACCGGGCTTTAGTCATATCCACAGACCATTAAATCTGTACAGTTCGCAGCAAATGTACCTACTTCGCGTGTCTCAAACAGTTATTGTGCACCTGTTACCGCTCAGTCCCTCATGCAAATGGTACAGTATATTTCTCATTTTCTATCGATTGAACTAAGTAAGTAGGTATATAGTATTGTGTACTAAGATTCATGCAGTATACTGTAGGTACGATTTGTTTTGAGAATTTTAAGTGCGTCGTTTTTTTGGCACGTTTGTGTACATGCGCAAACTTTCCCCCAACACGTCACATTTTGCTCAAGATGTTTGGCGTTTACTATACCTATTGCAATCATAATACCTACAAAAGATCGAGGCCGAATGCCGAGTCAAGTGTACAACCTACCAACTAATAGGAGAAGTTCCAAACCGAAGCCGAATGCCAAAACAAGCAACACAAAGACACATACATACATAAACATAAACATCTACATACAGGCACATACATTGCTTCTGGCCCCACACTAGGATACCCTGTGTCGTGGGAACCAGAAACCGCGATATCACAAACATGTAGACATCCAAGACCTTGGGTTTTATTTGTCCCCAGCCGGGATTCGAACCGAACATATGTAGAGAGGTGCAAGGCCAAGCCATGCATCTTAACCAAAAAACATCACTTCCTTGTTATACAAAAGCTTCTAAACATGTGAGTGAGCCTTGAGAGAAAGACAATCGATATCTGCGAAGCATAACGCTATTTCCTATTTCCGCATTATTAAGTTTGATGTTGATGTGTGCAGGTGGGACGCAAACTCAGGCGCATCCCGAGTCGAGTTCAATGGCGGTACTACCACCACCGTCACCCAGCAGTTGAACGACGGCTCCTATCAGCGAGTTGAGGTAAGATTTATCATCGTCCTGATCTTCATTAATTATTCTGTCTACGGATGGGGCAGTAGCCCTTACTGCTTCTCAGGTACCACGGACCAGCCATGTGGGGGATGCACAGAAATAGCTGGATAAAACTAACCCGTTGGTTTTCTCCCCCGCGTTGCATCCTTATGACATGGAGTCGGAATGAATTTCAATTGCATCGTGCAAACTTTAACACGCTCAGCGCCATGTGTACATATCATTATTGCACACAACTGTCTCAACACTTGTGTTTCATTTAAGATACACGGCTTTTGAATGTTTCGACCTTGTGTATCGCTCATGCACACACTTTCCATATCTACATTTTATAGAGTGTAAAAATGCTCTGGCTTAGGAGATTTTCCTGGTGGTTTTGGGGTCGAGATATGGCGAATCGATTTTGAGTTATGGCCTCCGATTCTCGCTCTATCGCTATCTTTTCCCCAGTCAAGATATCGGTTTTGATACCGCCTAAATCCGTCGAAAACAATCTCGATTTATATTTATTTCGATCGAAAACGGGTCGAGATATCTCGGTTGGTCGAAAGGCTAGTCATAAGAATAGCTTTTTCTTGTTTTTGATAGAGATTTCGGTATCTCAAAATCGATATTTCGACCATGGACATGATCTCGCTAGCGCCAGAATTGCCCCCATGGTACAATGATGACGGGACATCATCAGGGGTTTGGGCTTTGGCGATGAGTGTGTTGTTAACCCAGATCGCAGTTCGCACGTCCAAAGTGAGATTGGTCTAGTCTAGCCCATCGCCCCGTAGCTATGGGGTAAAGAAGGTTTCCTCACGATTTTTTTCATCAGCTTAAGAACGTTCATATAATTACAGACACCACAGACTTATAACTAAATGAACGTTCGCACCAGATGTCTACCGACAACACGGGCTCGCAAGCAGCCCGCCGGTGTGCCGGGGCCCCCCCACAGCGCCTCTCCCGCCCGGACCTGGCCCCACCGGCCCTACCAGACCTCGACCAGTACCAATTCGCAGGTCAGTGTACCATCATCATCATCAGATGCCCCCGCATTTAGATTTACGCGGATATCCGATGATCAGCAAAACTCATCACGAAGAAATTCCGAAGCAAGGCTTCTGTATAATATAGTAGATTGTACAACAAGGGCATAAAACGCACCATTTTACCCGAGACGTATGCAGGCGAGGGTGGATAGTCATGTCGAGGGTAAAATGGGTTTTATGTACGAGTTATACACTCTGCTTTTCACTTCGATTGTGAGGAAATTAAACAGAAATATTGCAAAAAAAAAGTAAATATTATGAAATAATTGCAAATTGAAATTACCGAGAAAAAATAAGGCCTTCCCGCCATTAAACTTTTTTTTTGGACGTGCCTCCGCAGCCGGCTCTGGCCGCCGGCAGTGGCACTTAGAATAGGTGTATGTGGCTGTTTACCTGACGACCTTTGTCAGAGTCTGAGATTTAGACGAAGATTTTACTTTATGCTCTAGAACATAAAATTTGATTTTATGCTGGCTATACCCGACATAAAGACGAAGTTTACGAGCATGAGAAGTGAAAACGATATTTTTGTTCACCTGTCCAGAACTCTGTGTATCTGTAAACAAATCTTGCAATTTAATTTGCTGCTGCACGACAAGCATTTCTTTTTGACAAATAGCTGATCTAATGATGCAGACCAAGGGCACAGAAGAGATAATAGCCAAGGGGGCCAGGGGAATTCTCGTAACCAAACGTCGCAACCCCATCGAAATTGGGCTAATTTGACTCGCCATGACAACTACTTTGGTCCTGGATGATGTCCAGGGTCTGATGACGAAATCAGAACATCGCCATGGGAACTCTGCAATAAAACAATGCAACCCTATCGAATTTGGGCTCGTTTCATACGTCTTGAAGTACTTTGTTACTTGATAAAACGTAAAATCCTCCAGGATACACCGAATCTGACCGCGGCACGTCGGAGGTATGGCGGCGCGTGGTGCAGGGGGGCGCGGGGCAGGGAGGCGCGGCGAGGGGGGAGGTGCTCACCTACAGCCACGAGGTCGAGCTGCTGCGTGAGCGCAGGGGAGATGCCGTTCCGCTGAGGTACGTTCTTCTAATCATCATATTACATCATCGCAGTCATCATCATTATAATCATCGTCATCGTTATCATCTTCGGCCTGTCAGGGAACCCACTGTTGAGAAAGGGCCTCCCCATGGGCGTAGGTAGGCTAGTTCTAATAGTTCTTAGAATTATTATTCTTCTGCAATATCTTTTTCTTCACCTGCCTTTACTATTTCATTTCATTTATACTTTATTGCACAGAACATAAAAGACACGTAACATTTAAAAAAAGGTATGTCCAAAACGAGCTTATCTCTAAAAAGAGATTTCTTCCAGTAAACCAGATACAGAGAGTTGCTATTTAGTTATCTACTTTATCACAACCATGTGAAAGCTCTCAGGTGAAGCTCTTGCAAGACCGTGGAGGAGATATTATTCCGTTCGGGTGCATTCTTCAACTTCTTGTATTAAGTATATTAATTTTTCTTTATACTTTTTGTTCGTAAACATTCTGCTTCTTCTTACTGTCGCGATGATGTGCTGCAGTAAGGCGGCATTCGTCAACAAAGTGATTATTATTGTCTAACTTTTGCTACTTCTTTATGTTCTTGTACTTCTTCTTCCTTTCCCTTCCGAATTTTACCTTCTTGTCTTGATCCGTCATAAAAATATAGGTAGGCATAATATCTTATGGTGCATCTTGTGACATCATTCTGAAGAACTTTCCCCGTGCCACGTGATCTCTGACCTGACCAGAGCAAACGGGCGGTGTCAAAGCAGATATAATATTATCGATAATATGTAGCCCACCGAGGGGCACAGGCTTTTACTCGGATCCGAGTAAGATTGGCCCATACGGCCATACTCCACAGCAGATGTGTGCGTTTGTAAATATAAACGTGTTTTCATTCCCAGGTACACAGTATCCGTGGACAGCTCAGTGCTGTGTCAGCGCAGCGATGGATACGAGCATCGGTACACGGACGTGCGTTTTGAACAACCGCTACAGGAGAAACTCACTGTTGATTTGAGTGAGCATGATTTTTTGCTTGTTGTATTTTGCCTTGATGTATTTTCTCTTGTTCAGCGCTCTTCTTCTTCTCTGAATGCCTGTCCACTACTGGACGTTGTCAATTAGCTATGAATATCCCTCTCGGTCTTTCAATTTGGCCAAGCGGAACAGAAAGGACTCTAGGGCCCCCCTTTGGATTCTAATTCTTGATTCCGCCTACATGCATACTGTACTGCCGTCATACCGAAGAAGGCGGCATATACAGATGACGCTGTTTCGAGATAATTAGCAAAACGTAACTTTTCTATATTTCGTAGCTCTGAGATCGAAATACTTATCTTTTTAGGTACTGGTAGGAAGGGACTAACTGTCTTGTACTACAAATACTAAAAAAACATAAATATTGTAGAAATCAAAGAAGTAATGATGAAAAAACCTAGTTGCCGCTATTAAAATTTGCATTTTAATAAACTTACACTATATGAATCCTACCGAAAAGGCGGCATCTGCATAGAGAATATCACAAATTTAATTAGTTTTGTACCATAATTAAGCCAATAGCATTATTTACAATAAAATAATATTTTGAATAGAGTCACAGGGGTATTGAGATCAAAAATAAAGCATTATTTCTCCTTAATCAATCGCGGCGTCGTCGCTGTCGTGTTTTTTTTTGTAGAGTTGGGTGTCACGGTTCAGGCAAATTCTTCCAGAACTCCTTTCGGGTTTCTGGAAGGATTTTGACTGACATGAGAATGCCGGATCTGCAATTACAGCGGAGGCGTTAAAAGGTAAAAAGGCGGCATGTCTAAAAACAGAGAAGAATGGCGGCATCTACAGGTAGATGCCGCTTTTTTGCCCTGTATTTTACAGACGCTGCTTTTTTACTTTTTATCGAATGCAGGTTATGTGCAGAAGCCGCCATCTTCCCATCTCGAAACCATAGTTCCAGCGTAGTTACCGCCTTTTTTTATATACAGAAAGATAGGAAATTTTGTACTGATTCCAACGGTACCAAAAACGCATTTTTTATTTTTTTGTAGATGCCGCCTTCTTCGGTATGACGGCAGTGTAGTCACAATAAGTTACTCAATATGCAGTACTTACTCTAAAGTTCAGTGAACTGCTTGGATTTTCATATTCATAACAACACAGGTTGCTCATCCCATACAAGTTAGGATTAGTAACCCTTCGTAAAAAATTGAGGACGTGAGGAGTATGATTTGTACTTTAAACGCCATGGTTTCAGTTAATATACTTCTAGGTCTTAGCGCCATCTCGTGGTATTTGCAATTTTTTGATAGTGCTGCACCGAGCGATAATGGCCTCGAACTAAAGAAGCTTCCGTAGTATATAACAATACGATTTATTACATTATAATCTGATGTTTCCTCCTTAGGCCTGGAGTGCAACGACGTTGAGCCACTAGACCCCAGCAACAGGGAGCACGTCGCCCGACTGGTGCCCCTCCGAGAGTTCACACTGCCGCTGAGAGATGTCAGATACGATGACGGCATCGAGAAGTTAGTGGCCACAAGCTATTAATCCTAATAACAATTCGATTGTTTCTGGGACAGTTTCCCTAAAAATCCAACAGAGGACTGAAATCTGTTCACTTTCAGAGTCCTCTGTTGGATTTTTAGGAACAATCTAATAAAAATATAATAATAACAGCATTTGCAACTTCCTTGTTTCATCAAACCAGCTTCAGTCTTATGAAACTCAAATAGCAGTAGTAGTGTATCGATCGACAGCTGCCAATGACGCAAAAGGCCAAATTAGACTTGTTCACCTTTTCTGTTTGGAGACGGACTGGCAAATGCAGCAATTTGAGAGCAATCGATAAACTTTCGCTATTCGAGTTCCAGAGACTCGACGCCTAGAAATTATTTATGACCTTCAAGTTAGGTATATCCTTATAATGCAAGTCTGCATTATCTTCTGCAGATTCAAAGCGGAGTTTGAGCGCACTTACATGGACGAGAAGGAAGAGGCGGTGAGGAAGACCCTGTTCATGCAGTGCAGCAGGTAAGACACCTTCGCTTAGTCTCAACCTGAGTTACACAAAACTATTTTTCATCACATCTATTCAAAAAGATCTACTTTAGTCCCGGCAAACAGGGACTAAAGTAGGTCATTTAGTCCCTAGGGACTAAAAGTAACTTTTTAATTTTGTTGCCAGTACAAAGGAAAAAAATGCTGTCATTAATCAGTTTCACTACCACTCAGGCTGACAGACCCAATTAAAAGAGAGATCGATTCTAAACGCAGCCAATAAAAAAAAAATTGTACTCAAATGCGTACTCGACACAGATTAGATAATCCGATCGACCGAATCGATTGACACCGATTGGTGACAAAAGAGAAACAACCTTACAGAATTGATATCGAAACACGGACCAAATAATTAAAAAAGTTGTGGAAAATTTGTAAACAAAGCGCGCCAAATCTGAATGCTGTAATTATTTCAATTTCGTTTGCGGATATGAGTAAAGAATATGAGTGAAAGTGAGTGTCTAACTCAAACAAACGCAAACGACAAATACAAGATCTATTACCAATAAAATCACGAGGAATATTATAGGTATGTAAAAACTAGTGGTTATCTGAAAATGCTTTTGAACCAATTTTCAAGATTTAGCCAATACTAAACAAGCTTTAACTTTGTGGAGGACATATTTGTAATTCGTAATTTCTTTATTGTACTAAGACAAGAATGACATATAGAAAACTTATAACAGATAACAAGAGATTTCTTCCAACAAACCATTACACACAACCACACAACATATCACGACAATTGTGTACTTAAATAAATATAGGGTCTAACAGAAAGGGGTGTACAAGCCGAAAGAAGGTTGTTAGGGACATCATTTTGAACAACTTTCACAATTGGACCGACTTGATCAGAGCAACTTTATTTTTCACTCCACCATACAGATCAGCTGAGCGCTAGGCCCGAAATGTACTGAGTTAAAAATAAAGTTGCTCTGATCAAGTCGATCCCATAGTGAAAGTTGTTCAGAATGATGTCCCTCATTCCGCTTGTACACCCCTTTTTGTTACACCCTGTATAGGTACATGTATGTTATTTTATTGATTACTTACTACTTTTCTCATAGAGGGTGATGAAAAGTAGAGTGTCCACCTCAGGAGTAAAAACTATTTTTGGCTCGAGTGATGTACTTTGAATCCCTCGCTCCCTCAGGATTCTACTTTTGAGTCCCTCGTTACACTCGGGACTCAACTCTAGAATCCCTCGGTCGCTCAGGAGTCAAAAAACACTCTCGCCCTAAAAATAGTTCTTTACTCCCTTGGTAAACAATCTACTATTGAAAGGACATCATTTTTTTTTCCCTGTTTCACATAACTCATTTATTGTCGTGAATCTCTTAGGTTTTTAATGCTAAGGGTAAGGATATGCTTTCAAATTTGCTTCGTGTAACACAGGGTTATCCATGTTAAACATTTATATCCTTCGATTATATTATGATCGATGTGGATATCTGTTAATGGCTTTAATTCTGTATCTTTGCTCTTTGTAATTTGTTTGTCTATTGTGCTGTTGATGTCCGAAATAAAATAAAATAAAATAAAGGGTCATCCAGTTATACAGCTGATAAATAGAGTTAAGTGTCCCCTAACTGTTGGTGAAATCGTGCAAGGACTTTACTAAGGATATCATCTCCATAATTGCCCAATCCGACAGGTTCGTGAACGCAGGCAACCGTCAAGGCAACACATTCGCGATGACCATGAACTTCCTCGCCGACCGTCTCGATGCGGAACTAGATTCGCTCCTGGGAGTCGCGTATGAAAAGGAGGTGAGCTCCTAACTTCCACCTCTTTCCACTTCCTTCCTTACCTCTTTCCTTCCTTCGTTTTGGAGACCACAACCTTAGCGGAAGCCTGGCCTAGTATGTTATCTGCGGACCCGCCACCCACCTGCCACGCCACCGCCCCTCCACCGCTCCGCTGATGTGCTGAACCCTTACCACGAGTCAGTATAAGATCTTTATCTATCAAAATATCAAGATCACCATGGGAATGGCAATTTATATAATCAAAATATACGTTGCTATAGATGTACAGTACAACGTTTATTTTCCTAGGTCTTCGAGGCAGAGGACTTCCCTCATGAGAAGCAGGACCTGAAACAGCTGGAGAAAGAGCTGGAGGACAAGTTCGACTGGAGGGACGAGGGCGGAGTCTCGCACGTCAGATGTGAGGACACTCGTCATTAATTTGGCGTCACGCCTTTTCCCATACAGGATAGCAGGAGGCACAGGCTCGCTGCAGGGTTTTCATGTCGTAGTAGTTTAAGGGGGATACAACTTTTACTATGACACCGATTTGATCAGGGCAACTTTATTTTTAATTGTACGTTTTGTTTGGCCCGGGCGATCAGATTTGTATGAAGAAGCAAAAAATTAAGTAGCTCGTCTCTCGATCAAATTGGTTCCATAGAGAAAGTTGCTCAGAATGAACAACATTCTCTATGGAACCAATTTGATTGAGAACAGCCTTTAGAAAAAGACAAATCGCTCGGAAAGACGAGTATTATTGCTGTACGTTTTTTCACTCGCTTGTTTATCACGAGTGTCAGCGTGACTTCCTTTTCCCATAAACGTTATTTTATTAATTTTGCTCGATAGAAGTCTCCTGAAGTTGCCAGAAAATCTGTCTGTCACAATGTTTTATTTTACAATTTCGCACCGCATCTGAATTTGTATTTTTGTTATTTATCTAATCATTATAAAAATGGCACAGTATGTTCCTCAATTAGACTTGCTTAGCTTTATTTCTAGTGGCTCTGTGAGCTGTAGACCTCGCGAGTATGTCGGTGGGAAAGCTGAACTGCTAACACACATAAAAAAATAACCCAAATAATTTTCTTTCAATAACACATACAAACTTATGAATGTACCTGGTTACGTACATGCAGTATGAAAGTAGCCGCACCAATAACTTTGTAAACTACATTTCGCGATCTTTTATACAACCTATTGACTTTTTACTAAAATTATATAATCTGTTTCACTCTCATGGTCTTTACAAATCCAACGACACCTCATTTGTTAATATCCATCGAGCCGTTTGGGTTGTAGCGATTTTTTTACATTTTAAAACCCCATATCTCCGCCATTTTGAAAAAAATCAAAAAACTGGCTCGAGTAAAAAATTCTATTTATTTTTACAACCTGCTCACAAAATTTCACGAGAATCGGTTCATAAATGCGACCTGTAGAGGAGAACAACCGGACATACGAAAGCATTTTTGCCCAAACCTGAAAAGGAGACGCTTCGCTCGCTTCGCTCGCTCATCTGTTTCACTCTCATGGTCTTTACGAATCCAACGACACCTCATTTGTTAATATCCATCGAGCCGTTTGGGTTGTAGCGATTTTTTTTCTCCGCCATTTTGAAAAAAATCAAAAAACTGGCTCGAGTAAAAAATTCTATTTATTTTTCCAACCTGCTCACAAAATTTCACGAGAATCGGTTCATAAATGCGACCTGTAGAGGAGAACAACCGGACATACGAAAGCATTTTTGCCCAAACCTGAAACGGAGACGCTTCGCTCGCTTCGCTCGCTCGGTCAACGGAGACGCTTCGCTCGCTTCGCTCGCTCGGTCAATTATTATTACGAGCCTGTAATGTCCCACTGCTGGGCAAAGGCCTCTCTCCCACTCTTCCACTCTACTCGATCCTGAGCGGTCTCCTTCCACTCTTTATTCCAGGCTTTAACCTTCTTTAGGGTTCCGTACCCGAAGGGTGCCAAACGGGACCCTATTACTGAGACTTCGCTGTCCGTCTGTCTGTCTGTCTGTCTGTCACCAGGCTGTATCTAATGAACCGTGGTAGCTAGACAGTTGAAATTTTCACAGATGATGTATTTCTGTTGCCGCTATAACAACAAATAAGAAAAGATAAAATAAATTTAATATTAAGGGGCTCCCATACAACTAACGTGTTTTTTTGCGGTTTTTTATAGATAATGGTACGGAACCCTTCGTGCGCGAGTCCGACTCGCACTTGGCCAGTTTTTTTTTCTATGTTCTGATTGCCTAGGGCCCGTCCTTAAAATATGACTACACCTTTCTGTTGCACCCTTTATAAGTGATGAATCCTTTACCCCCCCCCCCTAGACCAGGGCTCCTGCTCGTCATGCTGGGCGGTGGCCGTCACGGGCGCGGTGGAGGGCGCCCTCTTCCGGAAGACCAAGCAGTTGGTGCCCCTGGCTGAACAGACCCTGGTGGACTGCGGACACACGTTAGTGCACTTGTATCGTTAATAAATCACAAAGTTAAAAAAAAAACGACTTCGAGACCTTATTACTCAATCCTCTCTGCTCGCGTTGCGAATGTCGTCTAAAAACACAAACACGAGCCTGCATCTGTGTTCTGGCTGTTAAGTCCACACATATTACACTATATACAGACGAATATCGGTCCCTTCAGCCAGCCCACAGTCACAGAAAGGAAACAATACGTGATTTCTAGGGTTCCGTACCCAAAGGGTGCCAAACGGGACCCTATTACTGAGACTTCGCTGTCCGTCCGTCCGTCCATCCGTCCGTCCGTCCGTCCGTCTGTCACCAGGCTGTATCTCATGAACCGTGGTAGCTAGACAGTTGAAATTTTCACAGATGATGTATTTCTGTTGCCGCTATAACAACAAATATTAAAAATCAAAAGAAATTTAATATTAAGGGGGGCTCCGATACAACAAACGTGATTTTTTTGCTCATTTTTGCTCGATATTGATAATGGTAGCAGGTAGACGCTTAAAATGTTCACAATATATTGAGTATATTATTTACTTAAAAAATAAATAATTAAATTAAAATTAAATTAATATTTATAGATAATGGCACGGAACCCTTCGTGCGCGAGTCCGACTCGCACTTGGCCGGTTATTTTTTACCGTTAATACGTTAGGACATTATACTTTTCAGATATTTTGATGTAGTTACCAAACTACTGGACCGATTTCTGATTTTCAAAAAATGGGACCAAGTTAACCTATCAAACAAAAAAAGAATTTTTGGAATCGGTTCATAAATGGTATCAGTTTCGATGTAACAAACATTAAAAAATATATGATAAAAAAAACAACATTCAACCGAATTGATGACCCCCTCCTTTTTAGGGTTCCGTATACCCGACGAATTTGTGATGTGACATGCATTTTGTTCTTTTTAGAACCCCTCGAATTCGCGCGATCACCGGCGCGTCTCGCCTACGTTCATTTTCAATAACCGTTTCATGATGACTACGGTATCATTTGACTGTTACACTATGGAACTTATATCCGTATCTATATATTTTGCAGATTGAGGATAGATAGACTATTGAAAACGGAGGCTAGACGAAGCGATAACCCTAGCCTTTTTAACCCCCGCCCGACGAAAGCTAAAGAGGTGTTATTTGACGTGTGAGCACAGACTTCATGCGTGTGAGTCACTCTGTGTGTTTGTCTGTCTGCGGACTGCTTTATGTGGGGGTTTTTTAATGCTATAAAGTTATGAGCTAGAGTAGGTCACCAGACAGGACCGTTACGATTGGCGTTTGGGATCCAATCCGAGCCACTATTCCTCAATACTTAGTTATGCCGTACTCGTTGCAGTTTCGGCACCCACGGCTGCAACGGCACCTGGCCCAGCTTCGCGTACGACTACGTACAAGAGAGAGGGCTGCCGGCGCTGAAGGACTACGGAGCGCACAAGGAGAGGGTACGTCTTCTTCAAGATTAGATTTTTGTACTATATAGTGTATCTAATATAACAGACAACTCGACAGATGTCAATCTTAGCCTGTTTGTGAGGGGACATTGCTCATAAAAATCGATTAATCAAAAGAATCGATACATCCTTTACATTTGTGAATCGGGCGGGAATAATTTTACAAGATTTGCAAAGAGATATTAGAATAGACAATTATGGTTGAAAATGAACTAATTATATCCCTAAGTGCGGATAGCAGTGATGACGATGACAACTGTTTTATAAAATTAATTCACCCGATTAATTTCCCGATTCACAAATGTTTAAGAAACATTTGTGAATCGGGAATAATTTTACAAGATTTGCAAAGAGACACCTGAGAATAGACAATATAGTTGAAAATGAACTAATTATATCCCTAAGTGCGGATAGCAGTAATGAAGATGACAACTCTTCTGTTAGTTCAACTGAATAAACAATTTCGATTCTTTCCGATTGTTTTGGTAACATCCCTAATGTTTAAAAAGTGGATTTTATGAAGTTTAAGGTTAGCTGTCAAGTTGCTTCTAAGCATGGATAGAGTATAGCGTGGTATTTTGAAGACCCCTTCCCCCCCTGACCTGGTCACGTAGTATGGGTACATCCCCAAGGAGGGATGCATCAACAGGCGGATCTACACAGAGTGAGCAGCCTTGAGAGGCAGCTCGGCCTGTATGGACGTGCCGAGGCAAGCGCGCGTTTTTCTTGTTACAGAAATTAATAAGACATAACTTGCAAACTCGATACGATACGAATATCGACTGAAATTCAAAGAAATCTCCTTATTCGCAGGTGGAGACGTGCCGTGACAAGCAAGTGTCGCCGGTGACCCACATCAGTGCTCACGTCAACGTCACGAAGAACAGCATTCCAGCTCTGAAGGTATGACGCATCATCATCATCATCATCGTTATTATCATTCCTATCTCATTTATTATGATCATCCATATCATCTTCATCATCACTCATTCATTCATATTTTATATTGCACATGGCAATCAGAATTGTACAGTTACAACAACATTTAATCGCAGAAACGAGTTTATCTCTAAAGAAAGCTTTCTATTTCAGTACCATCATATCACCGTCATTATCATCAGAATCGTCGTCATTATCCTCAACCTTAACATCAGAATCATTTATTGTCATCAATATCATAATTAGCCAATCTTTCAGTGTCATCCACATCATCGTCGTTCTCATGGTCATCAACTATCTTCTCTTCACCAGCATCATAACGTCATAACGTCTTAACTGATGACTAATTGACGTGTTATACCCTTAGGTGGCGATTCGCAAGCACGCTCCATCCGTCGTCATCATCGACGCCAAGGCCAAGAGCTTCATCTTCTACAAGAACGGCGTGCTCCGTGACGATAGATGGTAAGAGTCAGACACTTGAAGGCGATGACGCTACTATAGTCTATTCGTGATAAGAATGCAGTAAAGTCATCACTCGGCCTAGCCACGCCCCGTAACCATTCAAATCGAATCCACCAAGTTCACAGTGACCAGTTGAAGGCAAACTGTCGAACCCGAAGGTTGTTTCCTGTCCTGTGAGAGTGTGTAAACAGATTTAAATTTAAATTTCACTGTATTCTTATCACGAATAGACTCTACACTATTTTGTTCAGCCTCCACTGGTAAGCAAAGGGCGAGTAGGCAAGTACCTACCGTGTGGAGAGGGTAGAGACGTGTGTATATGGGCGGGAGCAAGTATTATAATATCTGTGGCGGGAGAGAGAAGTCAGAGCTGGCTCAGGTGCCAAGAGAGCTGATGGCATGATCTTCTTTAGATTAGTTAGAGCAACCTTGTTACTCCTCCTGGTAGAAAAAAACTTTTGAGAACCTGAAAATTTTACTGAGGATTTGTTGTGGTCAGTCTTAGTTATAAATAGTGAGAGGTAAAACGTACGGGCGGTTGGATCCAAGCATCCCTGCGAACGTGAGTTGCTCCCTCTCCGATTCTCACGTGACGCCTAAATATTTACAGCGGCAAACAGCCTCCGAAACTCAACCACGCGGTTCTTGCGGTTGGCTGGTCGACGAGCGAAGGCGCTCCGCACTTTATCATCAAGAACTCTTGGTCTGCTGCGTGGGGCGAGGCTGGGTATGCAAGACTGCATGCGCCCAGCAATGCGTGTGGAGTGCTGGCTCTACCCTCATACCCTCGGCTTGAGAAGCAAGACGTCGACAAGCTGCCCGAGGCGTAGAATAAAACGTGTTTTGTAAATCAATCGCTCGATACCCTTTCACTATATATAACCCTGCCAATAAATTTGACAGATAGGATAGCTAAATAGGAGATCCGGAATTTGATTGCAGTTTTGAAATAACAACTGAACAACCTTGAAAAATGCAATCTCAATGAAAATATGCTCTGAAGGCGTTTACCATTCTTCAAAGTGACAATTTGTTTGCGACCTTGTGGTAGGGAATCGAGATTACAGATTTTCAGTTTTTTTCCTTTATTACTTTTCTTAGTTGAATAGCTTCAAACTTGAAAATAATAAAATCTTGTCTTTATTTTTAGAACAATACATGATAAGTCGAGGTAAGAAATACTCATGCTCAATTGCTCAATACTCATACTAACTAGCTGTATATAGTTCATTTAATTGTTACAGTTGTGTATAATAAACTTTTTGATATTTAATAACAGTTTCATTTATCTTATTCCCAAACCCAAAACAATGCAATACCCCAAGACCTCGAAATACAGCCAAATAGTTTTAGGGAGATATTTTGTAATACGAGAATTCCTGCGTTTATTTCGTTTGGTGAGCTCTTGTTTATTGAAATATCACAATCCAGCGCATGGATATTTCACTTACTTATTTTAGAAAGTTGTTTTGGATTATATTAATATACTCGAACACCATTCTGAAGAACTTTTTAATTGAAAACTATTTGAACAGAGCAATAGCTAAAGCAGAGACTATATATCCAATTGACTGCGCCTGTGCGGGGGAATGCGGCTCGCCTAATGCGGTTCGCATACGCAACCTATGTACGACGACGGGCCGCCAGACAGTATCGCAGCGGCGGCTGACCAATCACAGTTATCTTACCTCGTCCCCCGCTACCCGTAAATTGGCGAGTTGTGTTTCAAGGAAAATGTATTTATGCGCTCTCCACTGGATAAGTGCTCCCTGGTCCCTATACAGTGCCATTACTATTACTGCTAATTATCACTTAGAAGTGCTTAGTGCAAGCATAAACGAGTAAAGTATGTAATTAACTTCAACTCTTAGATGCAGTATCTAAGTCTTGGAGAGAGAACGCATACTTCTATGCAAAGTGGACGATTTCTAAGCAAAATTATCGCGAGAGTAAGTACGAATGGTAGGTATAGGTTCGTTAGTCAAAGATAGAAAACGTATACAAATACAATGTAAGCTATGTGCCTAAAAAATCCTTCGATATCCTGTTATCCTTTTGAACTATCATTGTCATACAAGTTATCCCATAAGATAGTTATTCTCATATAACTTTTTGTTGGTGAAATCCACCCTTAGAGCGAATTATACCAACGAAGAGTAACTTTTTACTCGAGACTACCTTCTACTTTTCCTGAGAATGACTTAATTTTTGCCATACAAATTATCCCCGGGGTAATTATTCTCGAATAACTTTTTGTTGGTGAAATCCATCCTATTCTTGACAACTTAAGGCGCCTGTTTCAAGAACACTCGAGAAGAGTACATATACAATTATAATAATTTTTTACTCTCGATTTTCACTCTCTGAAATTTTAGGGGCGCCTAATCCTACTTTGAGGAAGTATTCGTAAATAGACTCTTACTCGATTATCAATGAAATACAGATTATTTTTAAATGCACATTACTTTATTTTAACATTCAGTCTTAACTTAAAATTAAGCTAGAGACACTTGACATGTTTATATTTACAAAAATATATCAGACAGACGGAAAATGTGTACAAGATTGTAGATGTAACTACAGCAAGAGCAAACAAAGGCGAGTTAACACTTTGAAAAGAGTTCGAACATTTAAACTCAGATGTCTCGCAAAGTATATTATTTATTACGGAATTTAGAACCGGTATTGTTTTAATAATTTACAGTACGGGGCCATTGTTTTGGCACGTCGTCGGGGCGGGACCCGACGTGCCCCGAGTATGATACTCGGTGTTTGACTTGGCGAGAGAGCGAGAGAGCGAGATGAGACCCAGCGTGCCAAAACAATGGCCCCGTAGTAGGGTACTCTATCGATTGACCCACCAACCCGCACTGAGCCAGCGTGGTGGAGTATGGCACAATGTTACTCGTATCCGAGTAATGGCCCATTCCCCTCGGTGCGGACATTAATGGGCTACATTTTTCATCTGAGATTGAAGGTCATTTCAATTAACGACGAGCAAATATGGGCGCAACACAAAGGACAATAGAATTAACTTTTGATATTACACGAATGTTCTAGGCAGAGACTATAAATATCCAATTGACTGCGCCTGCGGGGGAATGCGGCTCGCCGCCAAACATTAGTTGTATGCAACCTATGTACGATGACGGGCCGCTATTGCTTTAGTGACAGTTCTCAGCTGCCTCCGCAGCAGCTGACCAAACACAGCTCTCTAAGTTACCTCGTCCCCGCCGTAAATTGGTGAGTTGTGTTTCAAAGGAAAATGTATCTATGCGCTCTCCACTGGATAAGTGCTCCCTGGTTCTAGGTGATGGAATACAGCGGAGTAAGGAAGCTTCCAAGGCTGCGTTGACAGGGAACTTCTGTCACGTAACTCACGTATAATAAAGTATGTGCCGCCATCCACGATGACGCGTGACGTAGCTATTTGCATCTTTGTCTTTCAGCAGAGTGCCCCGATGAAAGAGAAAGATGCAAATAGGTACGTCACGCGTCATCGTGGATGGCGGCATCTATAAGTTGGCAGATCTGGGCCCGAATTCTACTGTTCACAAGCATACGACAAGCCTGGCACAAACTTCAATACTAGGTATTTGGTATTCTACTAAAACCGGAATCCAATTCACAAGCGCCAGCGTGAAGCCAGCGTACTTCGTATTCTACTGTCCAAAACGTACTCACGCTGGCGCCAGGTTGTGTGTGTGTGAATTGGATTCCGGTTTTAGTAGAATACCAAATACCTCGTATTGAAGTTGCACAGATTAATAGAGTTAGGAACAGATTGGACACTGTAGATAATCGTTCAACTAAAAAGCGACCCTTGCTACAACGCAACAAAGTACAATTCATGCTGTGTAGCGCGGCGCCCGCACTTCGATTACTTGCCTAAAAGTTGCCTCTCTTTCTGTCGCGTAACTCTATCCTCGTCTGAAGCGGCCCGTGAAACTAAGGGTTGTCTCTTGTGACAAATAAAACTGAATATTTACTTACTAACTACGAACCACTTACTATTATTATTCTAGATTTGTGAATAACATTTATAATATAGGTAGTAAAGGTACCTACCTAACCTTTTACATAATGGCCAGAAATCCTATCGACAGTCAGTAGGACAGTGACCTTTTTATTCATCTCTGCAGTGACGAATTCTCTCTCGTCGTAGTAAGGTCGAATTTAGTTTGGTCCACCGGGCCTTTTATTTTGTGAATACTGTAGCTATAAGTAGGTACGTTTCCTTACCTATAGATGTCTTTTGGAAGTCTAAAAAACGTTAGGCTTTTATTCTTAGAATTATTTAGGCATCCAAATGAGATGCAATAATTAAAAACCATAATTTACGCCACGCGGGTAGCGGGGCGGGGGCGCGAGAGCGGACACGCGCAAACCGCTTGCCGCTTGGCAGCCCACAAATCTATTCCTGCCGGTCGGGGTGCGTCGGAGACGCCTATGTACTGGCAGCTTTGTAGGTAAGTTGCGGAGTGTCACAGGCCTGGTTTGTGCCAGGCTACAGTAGAATTCGGGCCTTGTACAGAAGCTTGCAAGAAAAGTCGCCACTGAGCAGTATTTATGGCACAATCGTGCCGTTTCCGAGGCGCAACTGATCCTCCTACGTGGAGCGCGGCTTGAGGTCGTCGTAGCAGGCGCGCAGGTAGATGAAAGTCTTCTTGTTTGGGTTGTAGTGCTCGTGGCCCTAGAAGAATTATATCATATTAGAGACAAGCTTGCCTTTGTACATTATTGAAGTAAAAGTTCTTAGGGCGCGTTGTGAAATTGGAGGATAAAATTTATTTAACCTCACAACTGTGGGCGATTCAATATATTTGTTTTTCAATTGCTACTAGCCGGGTGGCGAGACTACATCACGAGGGGTTAGAATATGTTACGTCATCTATGACGTCAGGATCAATTAAGGCTTTTTAAATCGCAACTATTTTCAATGCGCTTTTCTTAATATTATTTGGGTTATTTTCTGATTTCTGCAATACGAAATATGCGGAGGACAACATACTGGCTAGTTACTTCGTGAAAGAAGAGGCGAATCAGTTATATAATAGGCTTGTGGCCAAGGTAATCCAATAAATCTAGGAACATGTCTTAAGCTGAAGCATTATGTACATAATTGAAACAAAAAGTAAACTTTAGAAAAAACCGACTTCCACAAACCCTATTTGATTAGATTGAGTTTAATACAAACTGTAACCCCTTATCCCCCCACCCTTGGGGAATTAATTTTGTCAAATCCCATCTCAGTGCTACCCCACGCTACTAAGGAACCTCTGTACAAAGTTTCATGGCTCTAGGTCCACCGGTTTAGGCTATGCGTTGCCTGCCCGTCGGCCACGCATTGTATTTGTACCTAGTATTGAGCAGATCTGGTGGCCATATGTGGTCTTCATCAGCAGTTCCGCATCACAATATTATGCTAACCATGTGCATTTGCACGAGTTATTATGAAAAACACAAAAATCACTATAGGTCTGCCTATAATATTTGAAGAGTTCCCTCAATTTCTCCAGGATCCCATCATCAGATCCTGACCTGGTGTCAATGGGACCACCCTTGAGGTATTACCTATACGCCGAAAAAAGATTTGTTCAAATCGGTTCATAATTGGCGGAGTTATCGCGTAACAAACATAGAAAAAAAAACATACGGGTCGAATTGAGAACCTCCTCCTTTTTCAACCGACTTCAAAAAAAGGAGGAGGTTCTCAATTCGACCCGTATGTTTTTTTTTTTTTTTGTTTTTTTTTTCTATGTTTGTTACGCGATAACTCCGCCAATTATGAACCGATTTGAACAAATCTTTTTTCGGCGTAGAGGTAATACCTCAAGGGTGGTCCCATTGACACCAGGTCAGGATCTGATGATGGGATCCTGGAGAAATCGAGAGAACTCTTCAAATAATATAGGCAGACCTATAGTGATTTTTGTGTTTTTCATAATAACTCGTGCAAATGCACATAGCATAATATTGTGATGCGGAACTGCTGATGAAGACCACATATGGCCACCAGATCTGCTCAATACTAGGTACAAATACAATGCGTGGCTGACGGGCAGGCAACGCATAGCCTAAACCGGTGGACCTAGAGCCATGAAACTTTGTACAGGGGTTCCTTAGTCGCGTGGGGTAGCACTGATATAGGATTTGACAAAATTAATTCCCCAAGGGGGGGGGGGGGATAAGGGGTTACAGTTAGTATTAAACTCAATCTAATCAAATAGGGTTTGTGGAAGTCGGTTTTTTCTAAAGTTTACTTTTTGTTTCAATTATTTGAAGTCGGTTGAAAAAGACAGCATTTGATGGCACTTTTACATGACGTCATTCTGTTGTTATTTCATAGAACTCAGGAACAAAAGTTCCGTTTTGACAGTTCATAAAAAGTATCTATTTTGACTTGACAGGCCACAAGCCTAGTCCTTTGTACACTTTCGGCTTGCGTGAGCGTTTGATCTAGCTGACGAAACTAAGATAGGTTCGAGTAGTTGAAGGCGGCTCGTGGCAGCGGTTGGTTCCAACGGCTGGCATTAGCGGCCCGCGTTAGCACCTCGCGTTAACGGCTGGGGTTAGAGGTCCGCATCAGCGGCTCGCGTTAGCGGTTGATCTAGCGGCTCACGTTAGCGGTTGGGCTACGGACTCGCGCTTTATATAATTCCTACATTATTACCTTAGACCAGTTGAATCCTACAGCATACGCTAATATCTGTCCAGTATGGTTGAAGGCGTCTCGTGCGAGCTGTTGGTTGAATTGAATTGGTCTAGCGGCTCGCATTAGCGGTTGGTCTAGTGCAGCGGCTTGCGTGAGCGTTTCTTTAGTGGCTGGCAGAACTAAGTTGTGCACATATGTAGGTCTATCTTTTGTAAATTAATCCTGCCCATCCTAGGTTTGCTGGAAGAGAACTCTCATCAGAGATAAGCTCGCCTTTGTACATGTTTTTTTCATTATTAAGTGTCTGTATTCTGTTTTTGTGCAATAAAGTATAAAGTATAAGTTAGTTTGATCCTCTTTTCAAAACTGCCACGGCTGCTTTATTTTATAAATAATTAGTACCTTAGACCAGTCGTATCCGACAGCGCACGCGAAGATCTGCCCCATGTGGTTGAAGGCGGCTCGTGTTAGCGGTTGGTCTAGCGACTCACGTTAGCGGTTTGTTCTAGCGACTCACGTTAGCGGTTGATCTAGCGGCTCGCATTAGCGGTTAGTCTAGTGTAGCGGCTTGCGTGAGCGTTTCTTTTGTGGCTGGCAGAACTAAGTTTTTTTTTTAAACATTATTTAAAGAGAACTAGTTTGATCCTCTTTTCAAAACATCCACGGCTGCTTTATTTTATAATAATTAATTAGTACCTTAGACCAGTCGTATCCGACAGCGTACGCGAAGATCTGCCCCGTGTGGTTGAAGGCTGCTCGTGTCAGCGGCTGGTCCAGCGGCTCGCACGACTTGAGCTTGGTCCGCGCGTCCTTGTCCCAGAACGAGAAGGAGCCGTCGGAGCCGCAGGTGGCGAGGGTTCCGTGGGTCGGGTGGAACGCGATGTCATTCACGGAGTAGATATCCTGTTGGGGGAACACGAATTGGGTTCTGTCCAAGGTAGTCGAATAAATCTAGGAGAAAATCTGAAGTTGAACAAAATGGCGTGACAATCTCAGAATTATATATTTAGTGCAACACGCCACGTGACATCACGTAGTGCTATTTCATGGAATTCAGGAACAAAAGTACCGTTTTGAAAGATCAAAGTATCTATTTTGACTAGGAGGACACAGGCCTAATTGATAACTAGAGGTCGGAATGTTCATAGCAAAATTCAAAAGTCACCAGAGATTGTATGGGATATTTTTCGACTACGATTGTATCGCGGCCTGCGACATGGTCACTGTTGCTAGAGATTGTACTGGACGAGGCTTTGTAACACCGCTGCTACCATGCAAGTAAATCTTAGTTCTTGGCTGGTAAAACTTAATCGGGACCACAAGTTCTCGGTTGGAACTCTAACCAGGACAAGTTCTTGGCTAAAACTGGAACCAAGGACCAGGATCAGTATTACGGAACCCACCTGGTACCCGCCGCTGGTGCCTGCGCTGCGGTGGCACTTGAAAGTGAAGTTCTCTTTAGGGTTCTGCGGGCTCACGTACTGGATCGCGACACGGCCCTCCACGGAGCCCAGCGCGAAGCCTGTGGGCTGCTTTGTCTTTTTGTCCCTGAAACAGCATCATATAACCAAATGTTTAGCAAGATCAGGACCTGATAATCTACAACGATTTTAGATCTTATTTTTAGGATTAGGATACATTATCAAATGGATTATTATTACACAAACATTTACATAAAACATTTACAAACAGGCACATACATTGCTGACGGCCCCACCTATCCCTGTGTCGTGGGAACCAGAAACAGCGACATCACAAACATGTAAACATCCAAGACCTGGGGGCTTTTTTTGTCCCCAGCCGGGATTCGAACCCGGGACCTCTCGCATGGTAGGCAGATGCACAACCGCTACACCACAGGGGTCGTCAAAGCCATATCTGGTACTGGCTGGTAGGCAGTGGATGCTGGAGTCCCAGGATCGGAGTAGATGGCGTGGTAAATACGAGGCATATGACCAGCGGCGGGTAAATGAGGACTGGTTGATTGATTTCATAACATATCAAATGTTATGGAGTAACCTTTATTACTGCTGCAGCCATAGCGCACTTATTGCTAAAGACTATTTACTTAGTAGTAAAAAGAGTTGGTACTCTAATTTTGGTATAGAATCAAAGAAAATATCAAGATGATCAAAAACATTAACTAATTTATTGCTCTCGCTGTAGGGGCATTCTCGCCTCGGAGAGTTCGGAAAACCGGCACCGTGGCCAGCAACTGCGGCCGCCGCCGTGTCACTCGTGCGCCCAGTTTGGGTACGAATAATGCAATACTAGATAACGTATTTGGATTATTTACTTGATTACGAAAAAAAACTAATATAGTGAACAAGGAGTGCCAGTTTTCTTCTAATCTCATGGGTATTAATTAGAGTACTGAATAACTGGCTTAAAATGGGCACAGTTATGCCTGTTACCCCGTATGGGAATAGGCGTGCCGCTATGTCGTGCACGTTATTGAGGAGCCGGCACGTACCTGAAGACTGCGACGCATCGGTGCTGATGCTTCAGCGGTGACTCGATCCGCTTGAACTCACTCGGAGTGCCTTCCAGAGACACCAGGGTGACTCCCCGGTCCGCTGTGCCCACCACAGCCAGGGGATATTCCTGCGAATAATATAGGATTGTGTAGTCATTTTGTCAAAGTCAAAGTAAAAAAAAAATTGACCAAAATATCATACAGATTGTATCATCATCATCATAGTCAACGTCAATATAATTTTAATATTTTTCGGAAGTTGTGGGCTTAGGGATGGAGCAAAGTTATTTCTATTATATATTAATGACATACCGGAAGTTACAAAACACCGTTGCACCCTATTTGCAGATGATATTTCTATTATAATAAAATGTACTAATAACAATGAATTTAACAATGACATAAATAATACAATTAAAAATATTATCAATTGGTTAGTAATGAATAATTTATGTGTGAATGTCGACAAAACATCCTATATACAATTTTACAATCAAATAAAACCAGAATTAAATTTATCCTTGACATATCAAAATCAATCTATCAATGAATCAATTGACACAGTTTTTCTAGGCATAACAATAGACTCACAATTATCGTGGAAAGCTCAAGTAGACAAATTATGCAAAAAAGTAAATAGTTTTAATTTTGCACTTTACCGCCTTACGAAGGTAGCAGGCAGAGAGTCAGCCCTATTAGCTTACCACGGATATGTTGCATCCATGTTACGCTATGGAATCGTTGTCTGGGGTAATTCAGTGGACATACAACGTCTGTTCATCATACAGAAACGCTGCATACGAACTTTGTGTGGCGCGCACCCCTATGAGTCTTGTAGGCCACTGTTTAAAAGATTAAATCTTCTTACACTGACTAGTATTTACATATTTGAAATTAGCACTTTTGTTAGACTTAATATTAATTTATTCACAAAAAATTCCATCTCATGTACATTCAATACCCGATTCCCAAACCGCCTAGTGGTTCCTCGAGCCAAAACAGAACTATTAATAATAACCGGCCAAGTGCGAGTCGGACTCGCGCACGAAGGGTTCCGTGCCATTATCTATAAAAAACCGCAAAAAAATAATGTATGGGAGCCCCCCCTAAATATTAATTTAATTTTAATTTAATTATTTATTTTTTAAGTAAATAATATACTCAATATATTGTGAACATTTTAAGCGTCTACCTGCTACCATTATCAATATCGAGCAAAAAAATCACGTTTGTTGTATGGAAGCCCCCCTTAATATTAAATTTCTTTTGATTTTTAGTATTTGTTGTTATAGCGGCAACAGAAATACATCATCTGTGAAAATTTCAACTGTCTAGCTACCACGGTTCATGAGATACAGCCTGGTGACAGACGGACGGACGGACGGACGGACGGACGGACAGCGAAGTCTCAGTAATAGGGTCCCGTTTGGCACCCTTCGGGTACGGAACCCTAAAAAGGAACTGTTATGCCATGGCGGTAAAGATATTTAATTGTCTACCCGCAGATCTACAATATTTACCTTTACCTATTTTTAAGTCGAAGTTAAGAAAATGGCTGGTTAATAATTGCTTTTATGCCTTAACGGAGTTTTATAAAACGTCAGAAAAAGTTAACAAATTTAGGTTATAATATTATGGTTATAATGAATTTAATGTGTATTATGTGATGTTTCTATTATGAATAATTATGAATTAATTCATAGAGAACGTATGTCGTATGTACATATAAATACAATTTGCATGCCACAAATCGGCTGAATGTGCCGCTCTATAATTATACTTACTAAGACCTAAGACTGTACCACAACAACGCAAATAAATTATTTCATTTCATTTCATTTCAAAGAAGGGCAAGAAACTCCCCCGTACCTCCTTGTTATTTCTTGGTCCATACTATCCTACTTGGTAGTATGTAGTAGTCGTAAAACCCCCATCAACCCGCAATGAGCTAGCGTGGTGGAGTATGGATCAATCTGACTCGTATCCGAGTAAAGGCCTGTACCCCTCGGTGGTGAGTGTGACATTAATGGGCTACATTTACTTTAGTTTACTTGGCCCATAAATCAGAACATTGATTATTTCCACAACAAATGAGGTGAAAGGTGAAAAAATATTATTATAACGTATGTAAAGTACACAGTATAATTTTAGCAGTTTAAAGTCTTCACAAAATAAAAGGCCCATTTTGACATTTCACGCCCATGAAGTTTTAACCCCTAACCTCAAAACGGGCCTTTTATTTTGTGAAGACTGTAATATTTGATAGATTAGGTACTCACGACGTCTGCGCAGTAGCACCGTTCTGACATGTTCATTGTGTGTATAGGAGTGGAGCTGCGTGTGTCCCAGAACTGAAAACAAACAGTAGACGTGAGAAACATCCTGTATTTCGGTGGAATCTATAGCACACCTCGGACACTCCATAGAACGCTCGTAAAATAGTCACCTATTACTACTTTTATTTTATTTTATTTTATTTTATTAATGAACAAAAATCACACAGCCATTCTTACAGCTAGTCGGAAAAATAAACTTAAAATAAGGCCAATTACGGATTTAACTATGTATACAGTTTACAATAATTAAATGACGGTTATTTACCTAGTTGAGCTAAAAGAGCAAAAACAACAAGAAATGTATCAAAAAACAGTGATTTTGTGTGGATGTGGTAAGTAGTTTTATTGTGTTGTGTATGAGGGTGTGTGTGTGAGGGTGTGTGTGTGTGTATGTGTGAGGGTGTGTGTGTGTGTGTCTGTGTATTTGGCGGTCTGTGTAGTGTAGTGGACAAAAACAAAATAGATAAGTAACTGAACTTAAAAAGCGCGCGCGCGACGCATGCAGTGTGCTTATAGGGACGGTTGACATGGAACAGATTCCAGTGAAATGCTAAAGTGAGTCTACCTGGAGAATCACAGGTTCAACAGTTCTTGTGTAACTTGCCGTTTAAATGCAGTCTTTGATGTGCAGAATGGGTCCAGGTCCGAAAAACGTTTATTAAAAGTACTGGGAAGCCTATGGCAGGTACAGTTCGATGTATAATTGGTGCGGCTACAGGGTACAAAGAAAAGTTTAGTATGTCGAGTGCGTTTAGCCGGAGCAGCAAGCGATAATATCTCTGTTACCAGTCTTGGACAGTCTAGTGCGCCGGTGGATACGTCGTGTAAGAGTGACATGTCAGCCAGGACACGTCTATCTCGCAATGTTAGTAAGTTGTAGCGGCTACATGTGGCGGGGTATTCTGTACGAGTGTTTTTAGTGCGCCAGTCCAAGAATTTTAGGAATTTCATCTGGATGTGTTCAATATCATTTACGTGTGTGGTATAATGTGGATTCCAAATTGGACTGCAGTATTCTAAAACATTACGTACATATGCAAAATAAATGATTTTAATACAGGTGGTATCCGTGAATTCCTTGCATGTACGAAAGACGAATCCTAAGTTTCGGTAAGCCTTCTTTATGATATGTTCGAAGTGAGCTGTGAATGTTAACTTTGAGTCGAGAGTAATACCTAGGTCTTTCACAGTGTCACTTTTATTTATTACTGTATTATTCAGGCTGAAGTCAGAAGTAAAAGACCAGGGGCGTTATCATTCAAAATAAACCAGCATAACTTTTAAAAATAGTTGTTTATTCTCCAAAATTCGTAAATGGACTGACCCGAGACTAAGCCAAACAGTCTCTTTTATACTTTTTAAAAACAAGATGGCAGCACCTGTTTACCGCTAACAGTTGCCGCCTTTAAGCAACTGATGTTTATATTACTGTTTAGCTTGGTATATCTTATTCCAAATACATTTTTTAATTTATGCTACAATTCTATAAGTATATTAAACACAAACTCTAACATTCGGCCTTCCTGACCAACAGTTTGTCCTCAAACTAAGTATCTAGTCTGTAGATAAGTATCACCATCTAATATATTTGTAAAAAATCTACATGTATTATTATGTATCATGTATTATCTTCCAATTATTTTGACATTCACAAATAAATGATCCTCTTCAACACTCACACACATTACATTGCTCTTTAGGTAACTGTTGTTTTAATTCTACTTTCCATATCAAACTAATCAAGAGATTGCCAACCACCCATGACTTCCAATCTCAAAACGTATGCCAACTGCACCGAGAGCTTCGCCAATACACTGACCACCCAATGACTTCCAGCCGTCAACCAGCTGCACCATTGGACTTCATCAATGCTCCACTCAACGACTTCCGTCAGACATAAATCTCTATTGATTGCACCAAGGACTTCATTGACATGTATGCCAACTGCACCGAGAGCTTTGCCACTGACACTGACCACCCAATGACTTCCAGCCGTCAACCAGCTGCACCATTGGACTTCATCAATGCTGACCACTCAACGACTTCCAGTCAGACATAAATCCCAATGATTGCATCATGGCTAACTGCACCGAGAGCTTCGCCACTGACACTGACCACCCAATGACTTCCAGCCGTCAACCAGCTGCACCATTGGACTTCATCAATGCTGACCACTCAACGACTTCCAGTCAGACATAAATCCCTATGATTGCATCATGGCTAACTGCACCGAGAGCTACGCCAATACACTGACCACCCAATGACTTCCAGCCGTCAACCAGCTGCACCATTGGACTTCATCAATGCTGACCACTCAAAGACTTCCAGTCAGACATAAATCCCTATGATTGCATCATGGCTAACTGCACCGAGAGCTACGCCAATACACTGACCACCCAATGACTTCCAGCCGTCAACCAGCTGCACCATTGGACTTCATCAATGCTGACCACTCAACGACTTCCAGTCAGACATAAATCCCTATGATTGCATCATGGCTAACTGCACCGAGAGCTACGCCAATACACTGACCACCCAATGACTTCCAGCCGTCAACCAGCTGCACCATTGGACTTCATCAATGCTGACCACTCAACGACTTCCAGTCAGACATAATCTCACTATAAGCAACGCAGAGTCAACAGTGTAATCCTCAATTACCTGTGACCTTCACAAAAAACGAGAAATTAATTCGATTCTTATGTCTTATATGTGTGTAAGTGCATCATGTTTCATTACATTGTATCTACTTCATTAAATTAAAGTTTATTTATATGTCGGAGAAGGGGATAATATAGATCATGACTCTTCATGACAATCATTTTAGTGTCAGCAAAGCCAGTCTGTCGGCTCTAAACCCAGTCTATCGGGTTTTTGACAATAGTCAGTCTATAGGCTCTGTGTCAATAATACCAGTCCATCGGTATGCCAAATCCATCGGGTTATGACAACATTACCATTACATTGGTCCGTCCCGTATCAGATCACAAAGTACTCGTTACCGCTTACTGTGGGCTTCATTCACATGCCTCCGAATCATTAAATTTTCGGATGGGGCTCGACTACGGGTCGACACGATACTCAGGCCTGCGATAGCTGCGGGGACTGGACAACACGTCACAACGTCACCAGTTTCCAGAGGCCTGCTGCCTCTTCAGGTACGGGAACTATCTGGTTACTGCATTTTCAGCCCTGTGATGGTGGCAGCAGCTTTCTGAAACGCAGAGACAGAAAAACAGTGCCTATCCACCTATTCCGCCCCGCTATGAGATCGTTGGTTGTAATTGTGGTCAGCAGCAAGGTAGGCAGACCACGTAATTCGTTGCTTTGTATCTCTTGAGGCACAGGCCACCCCTTGTGTGCGAGATTCCCGATCCGGCACGTCTATCTCATAGGCCCTGATTTCCATTGCCAAGCCATAAGTTCGAGAATTGCGGGCGATTTCCACAATTACACACAGTTAAAGGGGCTTTACCTAAGGACAACGATTTCACAACAATCGAGGCAAACACGCGTTTCTGCGTGTAGGGAGAAGTCTCACAAACGTGAAGTAATAGTCTGGCCTAGTATGATATGTTTTGCATCTTAATCAGTGCAGGAAATGTATTAACATAACGTGTAATGCGTAAGAATAGAAAAATATAGGTACTCGCCTGTTATTGTCTGTTCCAAAATCCATTCTATTTCATTGAAGTTTCATCGGAAATCCGTATTGGGCTGGAATCTCCATCCATGTTGGCGCTTTAGGTTACATCGTCATGGGGTTTACCCATATCAATATCACTGTTTATCACTGATTAATTTATTCGTGCCACTTCTGATAAAAGACCAGGGGCGTTATCATTCAAAATAAACCAGCATAACTTTTAAAAATAGTTGTTTATTCTCCAAAATTCGTAAATGGACTGACCCGAGACTAAGCCAAACAGTCTCTTTTATACTTTTTAAAAACAAGATGGCAGCACCTGTTTACCGCTAACAGTTGCCGCCTTTAAGCAACTGATGTTTATATTACTGTTTAGCTTGGTATATCTTATTCCAAATACATTTTTTAATTTATGCTACAATTCTATAAGTATATTAAACACAAACTCTAACAGAAGAAATTGGATTCGTCTTTCTTGTGAAAGTTACGTGTACGCATTTTGACATGTTAACGCCAATTCGGTTTTTATCATAGTAGGCAGTCAGTCTATCTAAATCTTCTTGCAGAAGATTTGAGTCACTTCTGCTACGGACGTTGATATAAATTTTCTTATCGTCAGCGTATAACAGAAATTTGGCGTTTATGAAGCACTCTTTAATGTCATACAGGTATGCTGCATAGAGTAGGGGTCCTAATAGAGAGCCCTGAGGGACACCGGAGGGAACGTTTATGTAATCAGACCGAAATCCACCTACAACCACGGCCTGTCGACGGTTGGATATATAGGAGTCAGTCCATCGCAGCAAGTCCCCGCGTATGCCCAGTACGTGAAGTTTACGGAGCAGGATCACGTGATCCACACGATCGAACGCTTTTTCAAAATCGGTGTATACTACATCGACCTGTCCATGAGAACTCATCCCACGGAGGACGTCACTGGTGAAAATGGCCAGGTTGGACGTGGTGGACCGACCTCTGATGAAACCGTGTTGTTCTTCTGGGACGCCTTGCATCACTACGGGGTAAATATGTTCAAACACAATTTTCTCTAGCATTTTACCAAACGTGTTTAAGATAGAAATTGGTCGGTAATTCTCCACGTCCAATCTGGAATTCTTTTTATGTACCGGCACAATGTAAGCTTGTTTCCATTTGGAAGGAAATGCAGCCTCACGGACAGATCTGTTAAATATAATACCAAGGGGTATCGTCAATGATTTTATACATCTTCTAATAAAGTTTGGTGGTATACCGTCGTTCCCAGCACCCTTATTCGTATCGATTTTTTACTACATAGCCTAATGATGTTTGTATACGTGCAAATGTGTGCGTAAACTTTGCTAGGGCTGGTGGCGCGGCAAATGCAGCGATATTAAAGTATACGCGTCGTCCGTCACTCGTCCGGCGTTCAGCCCTGTCTATTGATCTTTTAACCAATCTTTTGACGCCAGGGGTGGGGTGCGGTATCTGAATCAGCGCGGGGAAGGGAGTGGCCGTTCTGTACAGGTTGGCAAGACAGTCTAGAAATTAAATGATGGCAACATTCACAGACTACTGCGTGTTTTCTTTAATGTCATATTTGGATTGTCTATCAAAACACGCAATAGTGCTCTAATATGTCACTTATGTTGCCATTATTTAATTTCTAGACTTTCTTGCCAACCTGTACGGAGTACTATTATCTCTTCTGTGTCTATAGTTCTCTTCCAGAGTGTGGGACTTGCGCGGCGGCGGCGGGCGATATAGCGCACACACGACACCGCCGCTTGCGTTCATACTGAACGTGACTAAGGAGGGTGTGGCTAATGGCTGCGTTATACGTTGGCCAACGCGCTCGGCCAACGGACATGACAAATTAAGTTGACGATGTTCACACGCTCGTGTGGCGATCGGTCTGCGTTGGCCGTCAAACGATGCCTTACTCATGCACTTACTCTATGCCAAATGATGATTTTTAGGGTTCCGTACCCGAAGGGTGCCAAACGGGACCCTATTACTGAGACTTCGCTGTCTGCCCGTCCGTCCCTCCGTCTGTCACCAGGCTGTATCTCATGAACCGTGGTAGCTAGACAGTTGAAATTTTCACAGATGATGTATTTCTGTTGCCGCTATAACAACAAATACTAAAAATTAAAAGATAATATTAAGGGGGGCTCCCATGCAACAAACGTGATTTTTTGCTCATTTTTGCTCGATATTGATAATGGTAGCAGGTAGACGCTTAAAATGTTCACAATATATTGAGTATATTATTTACTTAAAAAATAATTAATTAAATTAAAATTAAATTAATATTTAGGGGGGCTCCCATACAATTTTTTTTTTTGCGGTTTTTTATAGATAATGGTACGGAACCCTTCGTGCGCGAGTCCGACTCGCACTTGCCGGTTATTGTGTTTTGCATGCCAAATAAAAGATTAATTTTGATAAAGATGACCCTACATATCTCCTCGTTTCTTCAAATAAGTACATTTATCGAGAGATACACGGCTAAAACGAAAAACAAATAGTCGATTTCATCCGAATTTTGAGGTTAAGCGTTGGGCGAACGTCTGAACACCGTTTGCCGCCGTCAACGGCCAACGCCTGTGGCCAACCCACAAACTAGACAAATAGGGCCTTTACACGCTTGGCCAGCGCGTTGACCCAACGTGTAATGCAGCTAAAAAGTGCCGCCCCGCAGCCACGCACGCCTCAGGCCTTAGTCACCGCCAGGGAGCACTTATCCAGTGAAATACAGCGCATAGATACATTTTCCTTTGAAACACAACTCACCAATTTACGGCGGGGGACGAGGCAAGAGAGCTGTGATTGGTCAGCCGCTGCGAAACTGTCTGGCGGCCCGTCATCGTACATAGGTTGCGTATGCAAAGTTTGTTGAATACAACACACGTTTGGCGAGCCGCATTCCCCCGCAGGCGCAGTCAGTTGGATATATAGTCTCTGGTCCCCGCGCATTAACTCTGGACGCGGCCATAGAGTGCTCATTTACAAGGATAGACGGCTAGAGGGTCTTGGATTCAAAGGTCTGCTGGTACCTTGAGGGTCTTGTCCCACGATGATGTCATCAGGCAGGTGTAATTGGGTGCCTTGACCCAATGGCAACTCTTCACCGGAGCGTCGTGGGCAGCCACCTGAAAATTATTTATATTAAAGGCACCTGTGTTCATTTTCAGACTGTTACAAACTATATTTTTTTTAAGTACTTATATGCAGTGTGAACAAAGCAAAATGATGATGATGAACAAAATAAATAGGTATGTGCCTAATTGTAAGGACATCTTTTTCCACCTAAATAATAGAGCCATACACTCAGAAAATGTTATGTTAGCCAAAAATGGGTCATGTAGGAGTTCCCTTATCTACCTTGGGGTGTTAGCAAAACACAACTCGCTTCTTTTTAGGGTACCGTACCCGAAGGGTGCCAAACGGGACCCTATTACTGAGACTTCGCTGTCCGTCTGTCCGTCCGTCCGTCCGTCCGTCCTGTCTGTCACCGGGTCCGTCTGCACGAACCGTAATAGCTAGAAAGCTGAAATTTTCACAGAATACAACAACAAATACTGAAATACGAGAGATATTGCAAATTAAAGGGGGCCCCGATACAAGAGACGTGTTTAGATACACTTACGCATTTCAAAATGGAGATCTTGACTGAAACTGTTTATTTATTGTCATAGCAACCATGTCATAGACACATATACTACACATTTAAATATGATAGCATATTTCGCGTCAACCCACATGGTTGTGGTAGGCATGATGTAGACTCTCAATCCGGAGGTCGTCGGTTCAAATCTCGTGAAGGCATAAACTTTTTAAATTTTCTTTTTGTTTATTTTTTTATTGTTTTGAGTGCTTTTGATTTGTTGTACGATGGTATACCGACCCGCACGTAACCGATTTTTTTTATTTAATTTACACATAGTAAGTTGAATAATCACCTGTACTGTCTGGTTAGAGGCGAGATCCCAGCATTTAACGCTCTTGTCTGTGGAGGCCATGAATACTTTAGAGCCATCCTGAAAAATAAATACATGATCATGTCACTGGCCGGAGGGCATTGTGTACCGACGCTATAGGGAGGCGAAACTGACAAGGAAGAAAATCCCTAACCCGGCGAGCACGAGGCAGGGTATCTCATACCCAGGACACAATTAAAAAGTAGTGTAATTCTATAACCGTTTAGCAACACTGGCGTTCTAAGAAGCTGGAGGAGGGATGTGTGGGAGGGCATAGTGGCGAAATCGTAGAGTATCTTGAAGTGTCTGCCAAGATATTCGCGCGCAAAGGCTGTCTCGGGTATGTAATACCCTGCCTCATTTCTGATGTATTTTTTTACGTAATGTTTTATATTTATTTTTTGTAATTTAATTTGTTTATTTTTGGTTCGTAGTTTGTGTTTTGACAGTCAAGTATATAATAAATAGAAATAATATTAATATGTAATATTATATTTTTTTTTATTTTTTTTTTATTTTTTATTATTATTTTTACCATGTTAATTGCAAGGACTACCTCGATAATAAAGACAGAAATAAGAGCATTCCTGCAACATTTGCGTCAAGTTTGTTGCATGGAGAGTGCACAATTTGTATGAAATAATCATGCAGATAACGACACAAGTAACTAATTATCTTTTTAATAAAAAAAATGTTATATATCATTTTCAAGAAGAATATCTAGGTAGGTAATCATTAATAAGTTTTAATTTGTTTGGTTTGTTCTTATCACTCGTATTTATTTAAATTGTTGATTTTTTAAAACCCTTAGATTTTTTTTCCCAGAAATGCATAGTTTAAGAAAAACAGATACAGATAGATATTTTTTCTTTCATAATATAAAGTAAATTTTTATTCCATTATATTAAAGACACCTTAAGATATAAAAGTCTAATACAGATAGATATTTTTTCTTTCATAATATAAAGTAAATTTTTATTCCATTATATTAAAGACACCTTAAGATATAAAAGTCTAATAAAGAAAATCAAATAAAAGAAACTGTCTAGAGACACATTATATTCTGGGTATGAAATACCCTGCCTCATTCTTGGTGCAACTTTATTTCACCTCATGCTTGCCGGGTTAAGTTAGGTTAGGTTTATAAAATATTAACTCCTATGGGATAAAGAGTGGAAGGAGACCGCTCAGGATCGAATGGAGTGGAAGAGGGGGAGAGAGGCCTTTGCCCAGCAGTGGGATATTGCAGGCTCATAATAATAATAATATTAACTCCTAATCATGATCGTAAAAAAGACACCACAAGATCATACACTATGACTGACTACACAGTCCACAAACAGAAAGACAATCTCTAATATTTAAATTCAACACTCTTAGCTCTCTGCGTTGTGTCAGCTTTAACACAATGACAATATCAATAGCGATAGCCCAGCAATAGCAATAGCCCAGAGCTGAGAAATAGTCTATTGATACAGGACTAAATTGCACTTCACACTAATGCATTAGCACTTTCCCCAACATCACTTGCTGTTCTGTATAGTACATACACCCACCTGGCGGATTTGTGGTAAGGAAAGTGTTAACAGATTCAAACAAATTTTGGTGCATTACATGACATATACAGGTGGCCACAACTTCTATGTAACTTAACACAACAAACACATCATCAACAAAGACTTTTCAATTCTCATTGGTCATCATGTTACTTCCACCTGTCACCGTGTGCCAAAAGATTGTTGGAAAGGTGTAGATTCGAAACTTACAAATTAAGATTGATTTCTGTGCAGTATACTCACATCATGCCAAGCCACATCCAGGATGGGTCCGTCCATAAACTGTACCGCCTTCGCCACAGTCTTGCCTGACTGTTCAACCTCCCAGCATCGCACCTGAATTGAATATTGTTTGAAAAAATACTCATATATTAGGATACATCTCTGCCTGGGCCTGACTTCTAGAGCTGGGAGTAGGATACATATATATTACTTTGAGCTGATTGATCAGCTAAAAGTGGGTGCTAATTTGTGCCTCTGCTGGGCCCAAATTCTACTAAGTTCACAAGCATACAACAAGCCTGGCACAAACTTCAATATGAGATATTTGGTATTCTACTAAAACCGGAATCCAATTCAAAGCACCAGCGTGAAGCCAGCGTACTTCATATTCTACTGTTCAAAATGTACTTACGCTGGCGCCAGTCTGCCAATACGTTTTGGACAGTAGAATATGAAGTATGCTAGGTTCACGCTGGCTCTTATGAATTGGATTCCCGTTTTAGTAGAATACCAAATACCTCGTATTGAAGTTTGTGCCAGGCTTGTCGTATGCTTGTGAACAGTAGAATTCGAGCCCTGGTGTCCAAAGGGGAGAAGCTGTGCACCCGGGATTCAAACCCAGAACATCTTGCTTGGGACGCACGACCTTGACCGCAACATCACAAAGGGCGTCAGATAAAGAAGTGAACTGGTTTTCTCTGGTTACCAAAGATTCTAAGTAAAAAAAACTCTTGATTGTTTACCTTGCAGTCCCAACTGCCTGCGATGAGGAAGTTCTGCGGCACAGTGGGGGGTGAAAACTCGAGGGAAGAGACCGTGTCGTCAGGCGGGGATATCACCTCCAGGTCCTTATTGGGATTCCCCGCTGCCGGTGCCATTTGGTTGAACATCTTGGTTGATCTTCAGGGAAATGCCGCGAAACTGATATTGAAAGCGGAGTACGTATCTCTAAATGTACGATGATGCACGGGAACGTTTGTTATATTTTGAATTGTAATATAATTATTGCACAATGCTCAAAATAAACAGAGTACTTAAACAACGGAATTTCGTGAAATGTTTTAATTTTTTTGAGGTTATTAACGACCTCAACAAACGTCAATATCAATATTTGACAGTTAGTGAATAGTGCTGGCTGAGTGAGCCCCAATGCCGAATTAGTTATTCGATTATATTTGTGTATGGATTTATTTTCGATTGAAATTGTGGTTGATGTCCCTGCCTACCTATCGACACGCAACATTTCTTTCATAGTATTAGTTTCGACTGTCTACGTGTGTCGGTAGGACGACGTTCATTCACCACCGTAAACCACAGACCGTGCCGTCCATATCAATACCGTGCAGCCACTAGGACATTTAACCGTAAAAGCTGCACGTACATCTACCGAGACGCAAGGCAGGCAACGGTAGAACCTCGTCCACCATCCCACCTCCAGTGTCTGTCGCCCCGTATGGGAAAAGCCGTGACGCTCTACTATTATTATTTTAACTACTCTGATAGAGAAAGCCTTCTTTCTATTTACTTTCTCTCTCTGACTTATGTACCTATGTCAGGCGGGCACTGGGCAGGTAGACAAGCGCTAATGGGTAAAATAAAAATACTTAAAAGAAAATTCTGATTTGCACAAAATATCATGTGTATTTATTTGAATCTTTGATACAACCGGCATACTTTCACATTACATTTTCTGAAATTACTTTCACCACAACGCAAGACCCATCCACTTAACTATGTGCAGAAATCATAAAAGTCTGTCACACGAAAGCATGTTCTTCTTTTGTTTATCTTAAAATAATTTATTCGAGATTTGATCTGTCACCATAAAATAACTCCAAACAAAAAAGCTAGGAATCCAACATATTTTTAGGTCTATTTTAGTACGAGAATTGGTCTTGCGCAATAATAGTAACCAGTAATGTAAGTACAACAATTTGAGAGATCCTTACGTCTAAAAGTAACTTGTACTTATGTCTATGAGATGCCCAAGATAACTAATGATGAGATAAACATTTATTTCTTACCTATGTATTGGGTATCAGATCTATCATGAATATGTTTGTGTAAGAAAAAAGGGATGATAAATGAGCAGACAAATATATATACTAACTACAACTAACTACATCAAAAGTAACAGTTTAAAAATGCTATTCAACGTCGAAGTTTCTGATTATCGTTTTATTTTATCCGTTAATTTTAAATCTTATATTGTGTAAGTGAACCAAATAAACAAGTTACAAACAAAATGAGGCGTCCTAAAAAGAATCAATAAATTGAGATCATTCATCATCCCTATTCAATATAAGTAATGTACTTACTTATAGTTTTTTTTTTACTTGGCAATAGTGAGCGTTGGCCCGCTAAGAAAATGTACGCGGTTTGACGTTTGCCGCCACCGACGCCGCCGCGGCGGCAGTGGCGGCAAATGTGCGGGTCAATGTCCGCTATTGCCAAGTAAAAAAAATCCAACTATAGTAGGTATTTTTTCAATGAGTATTTTCTAAAATGCGATATGATAGATAAGATATAACAATTGATTCCTGGCTCTATACTTTTATAAAATACTTGATAATAAACAACATGTTGAAAAGCAGTAAAAACAAAGCACATTAAATCTACAAATTACTGCTTACATACATATAAACAAGCTTGCATTCGTTCGATTGACAATGGACTCGTCGCAGATTCAACCTAACGCTAACGGTATTAAAGCTCATTATTGCGTGGAACCGGACAACACAACCAAACAATTTTTTCTAGGCCACAACCGCGTTGGCTACAACAAAATGCTCAAACACAAACCACTCTCAGCTTGATCTAAGATGCGGTGAAACGCAACTGCAACGAAACCCTCTTGAAATTATTGGTTTGAAAACAGTTTCAATCGTTTTCCACACACGCCGCAACCTAATGTACCATGTAATACGATGAAATCATAAATCATACTATGTAATACGATGAAACTGAAACGCGAGTTTCATGCATGCTGGTTTCAACGCAACTGACTTGCAACGCGTTTCAAACCGGTTTCAAACTGGTCGCTTCATGTGTGGTCTCTCAAAGGAGTCTATGGCAGAAACTCAGATGCAACTCAAAAGTAACTAGAAGTTGCAGTTTCGTTGCTTTTGCGTTTCACCGAGTGTTCTGGGCCTAAGGCTGAGATGAATCGTATTGTATAAGCTGCCAAAAGGTTGAACATTTAGCTCACCCATCATAGCCACAGCCGGAAGTAAATACATTAAGTAATTAATATACAATGTGCTACGTAAAAAAATCGAGTAGATAATAAACATAATTTTTGTTAAATATTATTACATTTTAAAAGAACAAATTCACAATATTATAATTGTCATATTGCTGCTTAGAATTACGTTGGTATGGCACAAGGTACAGTAAATTGAGCTAAATAGGAGCATACAATTGATATACCTAATTATTTTGTATTTATATGTTGATTCGTTTGGCTGGACCTTTAACATAGATCCGATTTCTATAAAATAAACTAAATATCTAACGAGCATCAGAACTTGTACGAGTGATTATCATAATCATAATGTTACCTATAATAATAAAATAATATTAATTTTAGTTTAGGTCGGCAAGAGTGTCGGACGCACGTACTCGCTTATCTAACTAGAATAATAATAAAAAAAAAAAACATTATTTACAGTCAATTTGATCACATTTACCTAACACCTAACATATATTTAACTAACTAATATTTACTCTGTGATGATATCGATTCCCTAACTATGATATTTGCTTCAAAAAGACAGGATTTATTAAGTTTTGACTTTTATATAATGTTTATACGGTTATTTTTAATTCACCGCGGATATTTTGGGGATTGATAGATAGTATTCATCATTATGAACAACTTTCCCAAATCGTCGAGTGCGAAAAATGCATACGATAATGAGTTAAAAATATTTATGTTTTAAACTAATATAGTGACAGATCAGTTCGTTCTCATTACTTTTACAGAATCCTAAAATTCTAAGATGTAATTCACATTGATTACGTACTTTATAAGAAATTCTTACAATACTGTCACACGAATTTAATTATATATAAACCTACGCTACAACGTTTTGTCAAAATCACAATTCTGTTAGATCATATTTGGTCTTTACTATCGCAGGAACACTTTGTTAGTTATTTGGTTCCTTATTATTCCTAGGTATTAGCTGATCATTGGTACTAGCGGTTACAAAGTAGGCCGTATTGTGATTAAATTAAAACTGACATTTGCTTTTGTTTGATGTGGCCACTTTATGAACACTGCCAATCTGACAGGTTTAAAATTGTCGCAACTAGCAACAACAGTGGATGTCCTGCTAATAAGAATTTATCTACACGGGAAGCAGTTACTCTATAGTCTATTCGTGATAAGAATGCAGTAAAGTCATCACTGCCCGGCGGCCTAGCCACGCCCCGTAACTTTCGAACGCGAAGGTTGTGTCCTGTTCTGTGAGTGTGTGTTAACAGATTTAAATTTAAATTTCACCGCATTCTTATCACGAATAGACTCTAGTCCGAAGCAAATTCTCGGAACCTACGGCCCTTCAGCTCCTTCCCAGTTAGTGCTAACGAACCACACATCCACACTTCCTCGAGTGAGAACCTGTCCAAAGACAGAGAAAACTACAAAAGTACAAGTTAGACCGTCTTCATTAAGAAATTAATTGATTGGTGAAATAGTGATGTGACTCTTCTAGTCGATGTGAGTGGTTCAGAGTAGCGCGGCGCGCTCCGGGGCAGGCGAGTCGGATACGTCGGCCAACAAGTTCGCTTGCTCCTAGAATGTACACAGAAATGTTAAAATTACCACCTATATACATTCTAAAGAACTAACATCAACAGAACTAAAGAACTTTGAATTTAATTGTGTTTTACTGAACACAGCTTCTTGTGAAATGTATTTACGCGATGTAGGATTATATGGCAAATGGAAGACAACACAGCAGCGACATCTACTGTCACATCGCCAAACAAGTACGTAAAATCCGATAATAGTAACAGACGCGTATCTTTTCGCTCATCTTTTCGCTCGAGTTTTGACTTCAATTATATGTAAAGTCTTCACAAAATAAAAGGCCCGTTTTGACAGTTCACGCCTATGAAGTTTTAACCCCCAATGCGTAGGTAATAAAAGCCAACTGGTGCGTACAAGGAAAGCGTACAAGTTGCACCTAAAAACCGCTTCTATTACTTACGAGTTAGGGGTTAAAACTTCAAGGGCGTGAACTGTCAAAACGGGCCTTTTATTTTGTGAAGACTGTAGTTACGGCATATTGTGTGTTACGTACTGCACTGACCTCGGCCGGGCTTGGCGCCTGCGCCGCGTACATGCTCTCGTAGACAGGGTTCGCGAAGTGCACGCCGTTCTGAAACGTAACCACAGAACATTATTTATCAATTTCTAAAGTGTCTTGACAAGTAAGATAAGCAGTAAGGTAATTGGTAAAAGAACCAATTCAAACGATACTCCAAAGGCCAGTTAATGAATATTTATAGTTTGGCGTTGTTAGTCGCGTGATTGTTACAGTGGCCCTTTCATTGCATTTGTTTGTGCAGAATTGGGCCCAGGATTTCTGTCTTTTGGGAAAGGCAAGCCCGTAAACTTACTTTACTGAGGACAGGCGGACGTACTGAAAAGTTTGTAGCCGACCCCGAATGCAGAGGGCTTGCTAGCAATGACCACTCAGTGATAGCACAGGGTGCTCGTCGCATACAAATTAGAATTAGTAACCCTTCGTAAAAAAAAGAGATGTCGTGGGTAAGATTTGTACTTTGTACTCAGTGATAGCACAGGGTGCTCATCGCATACAAATTAGAATTAGTAACCCTTCGTAAAAAAAAGAGATGTCGTGGGTAAGATTTGTACTTTGTACTCAGTGATAGCACAGGGTGCTCGTCGCATACAAATTAGAATTAGTAACCCTTCGTAAAAAAAGAGATGTCGTGGGTAAGATTTGTACTTTGTACTCAGTGATAGCACAGGGTGCTCGTCGCATACAAATTAGAATTAGTAACCCTTCGTAAAAAAAGAGATGTCGTGGGTAAGATTTGTACTTTGTACTCAGTGATAGCACAGGGTGCTCGTCGCATACAAATTAGAATTAGTAACCCTTCGTAAAAAAAGAGATGTCGTGGGTAAGATTTGTACTTTGTACTCAGTGATAGCACAGGGTGCTCATCGCATACAAATTAGAATTAGTAACCCTTCGTAAAAAAAAAGAGATGTCGTGGGTAAGATTTGTACTTTGTACTCAGTGATAGCACAGGGTGCTCATCGCATACAAATTAGAATTAGTAACCCTTCGTAAAAAAAAGAGATGTCGTGGGTAGGATTTGTACTTTGTACTTAGTGATAGCACAGGGTGCTCATCGCATACTAATTAGAATTAGTAACCCTTCGTAAAAAAAAGAGATGTCGTGGGTAAGATTTGTACTTTAAACGCCATGGTTTCAGTAAACATACTTCTAGGTGGCGCTCATCTTAGAATAAATTCTATATATCTTAGCGCCATCTCGCGGTATTTGCAATTTTTCGATGGTGCTGCACCAAGCGATAATGGCCTCGAACTAAAGAAGCTTCCGTAGCATCTCAGTTTACGCCAGTGTCATATTTTGTTCTAGGTGGCCAATCTGTATTAGTATAATATTACAGTGTCTGTGGTGATAGATAATATATCTAAGTCACTAAACGGGTATTGTTCTAGCAGATTGGGCAGCAGATGACGTTTCGCTTGAGCTAACGAAGTTGCCTGGCGAGTAAGCGAGACAACGGTAGGTACCGACTACGCTCATCGTCTCATTCTCACGCTCACTCGGTACCGTAGAGTAAATTATATGCCACGGTGAGATCATGTGCCACGGACGGCAAGGTACCAAAATAATTGTTACGCAATGGATGTAAAAATATATAATAAAGTGCCTAACGACTTAAAACATCTCCCACTTATATATTTTTTTAAACCAAGCTGTTGTCATGGCTAATGCAGCATAATTTTTACACACTGCAGGAGTTTTTTCTTTAAAAAGTAATATTGCAGACCTGCCTACCTATACCTTCTACTTTCTACAATAAAATATTTGCATGCTATATATAGTTGATTTAGGAATAAAATGACATATTATATTAATTTAAGAACTGTATGTAATACCAAAAATCATATGCAAATAAACAAATATGAAAACTGAATCTATATATCTCGGTACTTCCTCTATATTGCACCATGTTTGTTAGTATGTAACTAGTCAAGCAAGCTAACCTGCCGCCTCCCGTCCGGTTCGAGTCCCGGCGCCTCGTCCTCTCCGGCCATGTACATCGGATTGCTGATCTCCACGTTGTTGTCCAAGCGCGCATGCGTGAACGCGCCCCTAAACAACATAAACATTTAATTTTTATTAATGTGTTGCCAGTTACCTACTGAGGAAATTATCACACTTTAGTGCATTTAAATCACCAAAGTTTTTTAAACGCGGACCAAATTAAAAAAGTAAGTTTGTGTTAATGTTCTAGTTTTCAGTTCCAACCAGAAAACAGATTGTTTTAGGAACGCCCCGACCAGATAAAAAAGCTGTAAATACATTCCGCATTTCGCCTTTATTCGTTTACGCCACCGTGGGGGAGTACGGCCTAATCATTCTCGAAATCGAGCGAGTCGAGTAAACCTTAACACGTAGAACGCCATGCGGTCACCATGTGGGCGGCACTCAAAAAGCACGGGGAGCCAAGCAAAAATCGGGTATCGCGTGTCGACCACATGGTGTCTCCCATGGCCTGAATGGCGGGCCGGCGTTCTAGGTGTTGTTAGAAGTCTATATACGCTACAATGACTAACTAAGTAGCCTCACCTCTGCCTCCTCAAGTACACCACAACCAGCACCACCAACAAGACCATTAACCCCACGATCGTGACCCCCAGCCCCCAGCCGGGCCCGCCGCCGGTCACCGCGCCCGCGCCTGCGCCCGCGCCGCAGAGAGCGCCTGCCGGGCATGCGCAGTACACCGCGCCGGGCTCCGAGTTGTGCACTGAGGAGAGAATGGAGTTTGAGTATACGGAGGAAATGTGAGAGCATCAATCAGTCGCCATGATGGAATGATCCTAGTCACGACACGAGACAAGAGACGGGAGACACAGAACGAGAAAGAAACAAGCATGCTTTACCGTTCCGGGGCGGATTCTGCAAACCGGTATTTCGCCGCTCTCGCTATAGCCACTTTCATGCGTTTCTTTTTCAGAATTGGGCGCCTGTTTTGTCTTCTGTGTCTTACCTGTCCCTAGGGATGGAGCCTCAAAACGTATCGATAGCAGACTAGCACGCGTTTAAACTTTTTAAGTCTGCGCCGCGGTCGAGATATAAGGCTACCGCCGATTACTACCGTGCATGCCGCTCGTGTGCAACAGCTACTCATGTGCCGTTGCCGGAAATCTTGCCATTTGGCCGGCAATATTCAGCCCCATACAATATATTCTTACAAATGGCAATATTTCCGGCACATCAGTTGGGACAGTTTTAAGTCCTTACCGTGTCCCCTCCACACACAAACACTCGGCTCCACACACGCGCGCGCCACACACGCGTGATCGTGCCCCACGTACTGCGAGCACGAAGCCCCGCCCCACGCGCCGGCGCAGGCGCACACCCCGCTCCCCGCGACCCACGCGCCGCCCGCCTGGGGCACGCAGCGACCGCGGTTGTGGCAGGGCGTTAGAGGGCCGCAGTTGAAGGGTTTTTCTGTAACGGGAGTAAGTACATTTAAAATACGATGGGCTAGCCCCATGTCACGCAAAGTGGACTAAAAGTGGCCTCAATTTTCGCTCTGCTATCCCGTATGGAAAAAGAAGTGACTATGTATAAGTATGTAAATGTACCCACAGTAATAATGGAATTTAGACTTTACGTACCTGACGTTTCTATAATACCTTTCAATTTGATGAATGACTACTATAGTGTATCTATTATAATTACAACAGGCAACTTGACAGATGTCAATCTTAGCCTGTTAGTGTGGGGATATTGGTCATAAAAATCGATTAATCAAAAGAATCGACACACCCTTTAAACATTTGTCTTCTTCCAAGTTATATCTACGGAATTCGAAAATGTGTTTAATCTGACCGAAGTGAGAAATAATAATAAAATAAAATTCTCTGAATGGGCTTCAGAGGAATTAAGACAGAGTAGGTCCAAACTATATGAATTGTATGAACAAAAATCTTATGACCACAGTCCGGAATTTGTCACCCTTGTCAAAAATTGTTCTAATAATTTTAGGAAAGAATGTCATAAAGCCAAATGCTTATATTTAAACAATCAAATTACAGTTTCGGGTGACAAAATTAAAACTATATGGAACATTATTAAAAAAGAGACAGGCAAGGTCAGGTGTAGTGAATCTAGTTTTAATTTAAAAGTTAATGGTAAATTACTCTCATCTAACGAGGACGTTGCTAACGCATTTGAAAAGTTCTTCAGTACTATACCCATAATAACAACAGAAGCACTACCATCCTCTTCTGAAAAGTCTCTAGATTACTTGGTTGAAAATGTTCCCCAACACAAGAGTGGCTTCAACTTCAAACCAATAGACTCTCTAACTATATTTAAAACATTCAAACTTCTAAACGTTAAAAAGACTGAAGATCTATGGGGCATGTCGGTTAAAGTAGTTAAATCTGTAATTGATGTGATTGCTCCGTACATGGCAATCATGTTCAATAGTTGTATAGCAGAAGGTATTTTTCCTGACCTCATGAAAATGAGCAGATTAATACCACTTTTCAAATCCGGTAGCCAGGAAGACCCTGCGAACTTCAGACCTGTATCTGTTTTGCCAGTGTTGAGCAAAGTGTTTGAAAAGGTGATACTAAATCAACTACAATCTCACTTTAACGCATCAGGGCTACTCCACAAAAAACAATTTGGTTTCACTAAAGGCAGATCAACAACTGACGCCGGAGTAGCACTAGTACAACACATCTATAGTGCGTGGGAGGGATCACAGGATGCTGTTGGTGTATTCTGTGATCTTTCCAAGGCCTTTGACTGTGTGGATCATCAAACCCTTCTGCTCAAACTGCAACACTATGGTATTAAAGACAATGCTTTAAAATTAATGGAATCATATCTTGGAGACAGAGTACTAAAAGTAGATATAAATAGAAATAAGTCTACCGGAACGCATATGAATATTGGTGTCCCCCAAGGCTCTATTCTGGGTCCGTTCCTTTTCTTAGTTTACGTGAATGACCTGCCGTATATGGTGGAGAAAATGACTCAGATTGTACTATTTGCTGATGACACATCCATTATCTTTAAGGTGAAAAGACACCAAGAAATTCTAGACGATGCAAATAGTACGCTCTCTCATGTGTTAAGTTGGTTTAATGTAAACAACCTTTTATTAAACTCGAAGAAGACAAAATGTATCGAATTCTGTTTACCGAATGTGCGGCAGGTGGACACGAGTGTAAGCATAGGAACGGAAAGACTAGACCTCGTTGAAGAAACAATTTTCCTTGGAATCACTATAGACTCGAAACTTCAATGGGGTCCTCATGTAACTAGTCTCTCACGAAGACTTAGCTCAGCTGCTTATGCGGTCAGGCAAATCAGACACATCACAGATGTAGGAACTGCCAGATTGGTTTACTTTAGTTATTTCCATAGTATTATGTCTTACGGAATACTTCTTTGGGGGAGAGCGGCAGATATAAACACAATATTTGTCTTACAAAAAAGGGCCATTCGGGCTATCTATCAACTAGATGCTAGGCAATCACTAAGGGACAAATTCAAAAATATCAATATACTTACTGTTACCTGTCAATACATTTATGAAAATATCATGTGTACCAGAAAAAACATAGGTTTATTTAAGACTTTAGGTCATAATCATAGTATTGGCACTAGAAATAGAAATAAGATTGCTATGCCCGCGTTCAGACTCAGTAAGGTTGCTCACTCTTTTATGGGAGTATGTGTTAGTTTTTATAATAAAATACCTAATGAAGCAACGGACCTACCAGAAAGGAGGTTCAAAAACTATGTCAAAAACGGCCTGTTGAAGAAGTCATATTACAGTGTAAAAGAATATTTAGATGACAAAACTGCATGGTCTTTACCATCTCAGCGCACAGAAATCCAAAGAGGGGCGATGGACTGAGTCAGTACGTCTCTCCTCGGTGTATTTCCTTAGACTTAAGTAGAAATACATAACATTGTATTTTTAAGGCTCTGATATTTTAAAAAGAGGTACGGGGGAGGTTTCTTGCCCTTCTTTGCTCCATCCCTAAGCCCACAACTTCCGAACGGGCGGTAGTATACAAAAATATTAATATTATATTGACGTTGACTAAGTAATATGTATGATTTTATGGTCAATAAAAATTTTGAACTGAACTGAACTGTGAGTCGGGAATGATTTTACAAGATTTGCAAAGAGACATTAGAATAGAGAATATAGTTGAAAATTAACTAAGTAATTATATCCCTAAGTGCGGATAGCAGTGATGACGATGACAACTCTCCTGTTAGTTCAACTGAATAAACAATTTCGAATTTTTCCGATTGTTTTGGTGCCATCCCTAGTGTTTAAAAAGTGGATTTTATGAAGTTTTAGGTTAGCTGTCAAGTTGTTTCTAAGCATGGATAGAGTATTGTATTAGGTTGTATTGAATGTGCTTTATTGCAGGCTCATTTCCTTGCGATGGATTGTAGATACATTTCATCAAAATCGGATCAGCTTTTTAACAAATACGTGATGATACTTCCAGACACTGTATTCATCACTAGCCGAGGCTAATGCAAGGAAAACACCAAAAGAAATACCTCTATACGGTTACATTTAGGCACGATTCCTCACCTCATTTAGTTGCGCTGTGTGTAAACATGCCTGATTGATACTGATGGATTTTCGTAACTGCAGTGCAAAACTAACGATTTTTGCCATTAAAGATGAACTCAGTAGTAAGTATTTTAAATTCCTTGAATCTATAGGTACTATCTATAGGTCTCATTAATAAATGGGCAAAACCAAGGCTTCAAATATAAATGTACATGGAATGATAAATATCTGAGCAGATTCACATGTTTTATTGATGAATCTGCTGAGCTATTTATGTACCCTTCCATGTTGATTTATATTTGAAGCCTTGGTTTTGCTCATATACAGGGTGTAACAGAAAGGTGTCGTCATATTTTAGGGGGTTGTTAGGGACATCTATAGATATGCTGAGCCGGCAACATTGCGGCAATATTGCCATAAAAATGATCAAATCGGTTTCATAGTAAAAGTTGCTCAGAATGGTCTCCCTAACAACCCCCTAAAATATGACTACACACTTCTGTTACACTCTGTATTAATGAACTCGACTGTACTTACTTGAAAAGTTGAATTTTTGGATACGATACTTTTTAGCCCTCAACGACGAAAAGGGGTGTTATTATTAGTTTGAGAAGGATTTAGACATTATTGCCAAAGAAATAAGACCAGAGTTTATTGAATGCATAAAAAAGTACGTACCAAAATTAAAAAGTTGACTTCCTACATCCCTCTTACGCCTTCTGCCCATTTTGTTTCACTGAGACAAAATCCTTCCAGGTACCTACTAACTTCTTATTATCCTCTTACATGTCCACTTAAACCACAATCATAAATCAAACGCATTATCTTTATGCGGCACTTCTATAAAAAAAACTTTCTAACTCACTTCAAAAGAACTGTTTTAAATTTAAAGGCTTATTTTCTCTATCACTCTGATAAAATATACACAAACACGAAATTAAATATATTTTATATTAAATGTATTTTCACACGGGATCACAGATTTTTAAGTATTTTTACTTGATAAATTAAGAAAACAAATAAAGTTACGCGAAGTTTTCGTCTCTAACGAACGCGAATCGATCGAGTATTATTTAAAAGCCAAGACATCCGACCGCCGAGATCTGTGTATACTGAACTGATCATCGACGCGTGCGCATTGCAACTGACCGGCAAGGTGAGCGAAGAGGCTTGCGCTCAGGGGCAAGAACGAAATCAAGTATTGCATAGTTAGTTGTATTTCCCAGGCTTCTGTGTGATACCGAAAATATGATACAATATCAAAATAAAAGAGTTGGCCTAACAGGCTAGAAGTGGGCACAAGTGTGCCTCTGCCCCTCCAATGGGAAAAATAAAAGATTTGGCTACCTGGCTTGAAGTGGGCACAAGTGTGCCTCTGCCCCCCCTATGGGAAAAATAAAAGAGTTGGCTACCTGGCCAGAAGTGGGCACAAGTGTGCCTCTGCCCCTCCTATGGGAAAAATAAAAGGTTGGCTACCTGGCCAGAAGTGGGCACAAGTGTGCCTCTGCCCCTCCTATGGGAAAAGGCGTGACGCTATTTTATTGTAAACAATATTTATAGATAGGCATTACATTATACAGGGTGTAACAACAGAAAGGTGCAGTCATATTTTAGGGGGTTGTTAGGGACATCATTGTGAGCAACTTTCACTTTGAAACCGATATGATCAGAGCAACTTTAATTTTCACTTCTCTATACAAATCAGCTGACCGCCCAGACCAAAACGTATGGAGCAAAGAAACATAAAGTCGCTCTGATCAAATCGGTTTCATAGTGAAAGTTGCTCAGAATGATGTCCCTAACAACCCCCTAAAATATGACTACACCTTTCTGTTACACCCTGTATTGATTCAGGTCTTACACTAAGAAAACAAAAGTAAGATAAGATAGAATAGAAGTACAAAATCTGTAGCAAGTATCATTATTGAGGTTGAAAAGATGTCCTAATTATTTAAAATTCTAATTGCATTTTGAGGAAACCTTCATTACACCACAGCTGCGGCGATGGGCTAGCCCGATGTCATGCAATTATGCAAACTTGATAATCGGATGTTATAACCTCCAAGGAGGTAATACCACAGACCTCGTCGACCTCATTTTAACTTATGACGCAATAAGCTCGTAAGTAATCAAACATCGTAAATGGGCTTAAATCGAGTGAAAAGCGAGATTAGTTAATTATTCCATTGTTTTGTGCATGAAAGATAAAGTATACAACATAATTTTATTGCTCTGAACTTGCCATGTACAGTCGAGTTCATCAATAAATGTAGGTACATGGAATGGTACATAAATATCTGAGCAGATTCACCCATGTTTTATTGATGAATCCGTTCAGATATTTATGTACCTTTCCATGTACATTTATATTTGAACTTTTGAAGCCATGGTTTTGCTCATATACAAGGTGTAAAGGAATTAACGCAAAATGAGAAACGACTTTTTTAGGGACATCATTCTGAGAAACTTTCATTATGAAACCGATTTGATCAGAGCAACTTTATTTTTCAATTCCCAGTACATTTTGGCCTGAGTGGGTCAGCTGATTTGTATGGAGAAGTGAAAAATAAAGTTGCTCTGATCAAATCGGTTTCATAATGAAAGTTGCTCAGAATGATGTCCCTAACAAAGTAGTTTCTCATTTTGCGTTAATTCATCTACACTTTGTATAAATGAACTTGACTGCACATTATATGCAAAATGGAAAAACCACTAATAACAAACTTTAAACATAATATGCGCAAAGTTATCAAACAGGTTAATGATATTTAAAATATTTTCTTAAAATTAAGTCATAAATTATTTCATTCTGTTTATTTATGTAAGTAATTCATCCACTGTACAGCACCTTCGTTTATCCTCTAGTTAATAATACCATGTTGTGTGCACATTCTTTTGGCGCTGGAGACAGCCTCTTTTATATGTTTTTGTTGTTATTTTAATGTTTTATCTCCACTGCTGTTTTGTGTACCAAATATAATAAATAAATAAATAGTAGATACCTAGGCCAAGCTCCGTGGTCTAGTGGGTTCACTTTGCTTCTCACACAGTAGATGTAAGTTCGAATGCCGTGCTGACCGTGTACTCGTAGCAATGAGATTAATAAAATTTATCTCAAGTACAGCTGGCTACTATTGCTATGTGGTAGCAGCCATAAAACCTTCTTCAATCCGCACTGAGCCAGCGTGATGGAGTATGGCTCAATCCTCGTACCAAAAGCCTGTGCCCCTTGGCAGGGAAATAAAGGGTTACTATTATTTATCATTTACATCCAAGAATTCCATCTGCTTTGTTATATTTGAATGGTTTAGAGAATGACCACCCGGCGACAGCCATAACATGCTCTAGTCAATATTAAACTTGAGTAACATTAAGTACACGTCAGTTGTTCGAGCGTGGTTTCCCCAAAACTGGAGATTGGAAACCCCCGACTTCCTTGAAAGAACTAGTAGTTTACATTCGTAAGCGATATTTGTAAGGTGGAGTTTCCTGAATGGTAACAGGTGAATGATCGTGAACAGTTGGTACTGACTTTATGATTAAATTACATGTCCGGTCTATAAATTAATAACCGGCCAAGTGCGAGTCGGACTCGTGCACGAAGGGTTCCGTACCATAATCTATAAAAAACCGCAAACAAAAATATTTTTTAAGTAAATAATATACTCCATATATGGTGAACATTTTAAGCGTCTACCTGCTACCATTATCAATATCGAGCAAAAAAAAAAACACGTTTGTTGTATGGGAGCCCCCCTTAATATTAAATTTCTTTTGTTTTTTAGTATTTGTTGTTATAGCGGCAACAGAAATACATCATGTGTGAAAATTTCAACTGTCTAGCTACCACGGTTCATGAGATACAGCCTGGTGACAGACAGACAGCGAAGTCTCAGTAATAGGGTCCCGTTTGGCACCCTTCGGGTACGGAACCCTGAAAAGAACACGAGTGCATAGTTTCAACCCAGCTGTGCATCTGCCACCCCGTATGGGAAAAGGCATGCAACTATTTTATGTTATGTTTATTTACCTAAGTTACTATAAATTAAAACAATATTTTTATAGCAGATCATAAAAGGTTTTGAGCTTCTGAATAGAGATCGAAATACGAATTTTGATGGCCGTTGTATTCAACGTCTGACATGATTTTTAACCGACTTCACAAAAGAAGGATATATTATGCTAATTCGTCGGGATCTATGTTTATATTTTTTTATAAACAAGCCAGTCCGGTAGGAGATGACACCCAAACCGGTACCGACCGGCGGCGGACAGAGGTCTGTAGTGCGAGGGGTCAAGGGCACGTGCGGTCGAAACCAGTCACCCACTTGGTTACGCACAGTGAACGCACACTGGTTACGCACAATTTACTCGATCCACGAGAAATTACAGCTTAACATGAATGGGTGTCATATTTTTAGGGTTCCGTACCCGAAGGGTGCCAAACGGGACCCTATTACTGAGACTTCGCTGTCCGTCTGTCCGTCCGTCCGTCCGTCCGTCCGTCCGTCCGTCTGTCACCAGGCTGTATCTCATGAACCGTGGTAGCTAGACAGTTGAAATTTTCACAGATGATGTATTTCTGTTGCCGCTATAACAACAAATACTAAAAATCAAAAGAAATTTAATATTAAGGGGGGCTCCCATACAACAAACGTGATTTTATGCTCATTTTTGCTCGATATTGATAATGGTAGCAGGTAGACGCTTAAAATGTTCACAATATATTGAGTATATTATTTACTTAAAAAATAAATAATTAAATTAAAATTAAATTAATATTTAGGGGGGCTCCCATACATTTTTTTTGCGATTTTTTATAGATAATGGCACGGAACCCTTCGTGCGCGAGTCCGACTCGCACTTGGCCAGTTTTATTTACTTGAGTGTTGCTGTTGCGCTAACATAAAACACATTTTGTGAAAATTTTAGGTGCCCAGAGTACCCATTACGGTGCATAAGACGCAGCACGGTCAGTTGTTAGGCTGTTATTGATATAGGTAGGTAACGCCATCCACCACGACGCGTGACGTAGCTATTTGCATCTTTCTTTTTCATCGAGGCACTCTGCTGAAAGACAAAGATGCAAAGAGCTACGTCACGCGTCATCGTGGATGACGGTACCTATAATTATGTTTAGTTGCTAGGTTACAAATACAAAGTCTGCAACGTTGTTTTTTAAAACAGGGTAGGTACCTACTTATGGAAATGTCCATCCAGGAGACCCAAATAAACTAAATAAACACAATCTGAAATTAAAATATTTGTCATCTGTCGATATTTGAGGCACATTTAAATAGTACGCTGTGTTAGAACTATGCCTTATACTTAAGAGGTAAATATAGTCATAAAGACGATGATGCTAATTATTATAGACTTTACCTCATATTTAAGTGGCCGTAAAGTCCGAGCCAAGTCGGTCAAGTGCGTGCCTGCTTCGCGTATCGAGGGTTCCGTATAAAATGTAGGATAAACCTTGACTGACCTAAAATAACTGTACTTATATAAGGCATAATAGCACCAAAGATAAACTATATAACAAATACTTCGATAAATGTTCTAATATAATATAGCAATAATTTTTGACCCACACTTTGAGATTTAGATCTGAAAAAGTAGAAAATTCCTTTATCTTTCCGTCTTCGACCTTATTATTTCGTTAATTTTCTGTAATGAGAAAATAAGATCGGACAAAACGATTTAGGAACCCTTGAAGACGGAACCCTAAAATCACAGCACATAGATCTCTACTAGGAAAAAGGAATAAAATATGTCGGAAACAGAGGTCAGTATGGATCATTAGTGTTAGCGTGCCCTTGAGGAGATCGAGTTGAGATGCGGTTTGAGGTCTAATAAAAATGAATGTCATTCCAACAAACAATAAGCACATACATAATGCATATCTATCAGAGACTATATATCCAATTGACTGCGCCTGCGGGGGAATGCGGCCCGCCAAACATTAGTTGTATTCAACGTATGCAACGTATGTACGATGACGGGCCGCCAGACAGTTTCGCAGCGGGCTGTCTCACAGCTCTCGTACCTCGTCCCCCGCCGCCCGTAAATTGGTGAGTTGTGTTTCAAAGGAAAATGTATCTATGCGCTCTCCACTGGATAAGTGCTCCCTGATAACTATGTATTCTAGCTATACTATTCTGTCGGTCATTACACTAGTGGCCGCTATCTATTCCATTTCGTATACAGGATGTAACAGAAAGGTGTAGTCATATTTTAGGGGGTTGTTAGGGACATCATTCTGAGCAACTTTCACTATGAAACCGATTTGGTCAGAGCAACATTAATTTTCACTTATCTATACAAAGAGCAAAACATACGGAGCAATGAAAAAAAAGGTGCTCTGATCAAATCGGTTTCATAGTAAAAGATGCTCAGAAAGGTCTTTCTAACAACCCCCTAAAATATGGCTACACCCTTCTATTACACCCTGTATGAACAAGGTACAGATTTCCATGTCTAGGTATAGGATTATCTCTTCTGTGGTATAGGGTTAACACAGCTCAGTTGTGAGTAAGCAGGAAAATGTGCAAGGAGGGCCGACGGCCGATGACCTGCGGGGCAATTCCGGCGCTAGCGAGATCATGTCCATGGTCGAAATATCGATTTTGAGATACCGAAATCTCTATCAAAAACAAGAATAATTGAAACAAAAAGTAAACTTTAGAAAAAACCGACTTCCACAAACCCTATTTGATTAGATTGAGTTTAATACAAACTGTAACCCCTTATCCCCCCCCCCCTTGGGGAATTAATTTTGTCAAATCTCATATCAGTGCTACACCACGCTACTAAGGAACCTCTGTACAAAGTTTCATGGCTCTAGGTCCACCGGTTTAGGCTATGCGTTGCCTGCCCGTCAGCCACGCATTGTATTTGTACCTGGTATTGAGCAGATCTGGTGGCCATATGTGGTCTTCATCAGCAGTTCCGCATCACAATATTATGCTTACCATGTGCATTTGCACGAGTTATTATGAAAAACACAAAAATCACTATATGTCTGCCTATAATATTTGAAGAGTTCCCTCGATTTCTCCAGGATCTCATCATCAGATCCTGACCTGGTGTCAATGGGACCAATGGGAAGGTAAACCCTTTCAAACAAAAAAATAATTTTCCAAATCGGTCCATCCGTCTAGGCGCTATCTTCGACCCACTGAGATATCTCGACCCGTTTTCGATCGAAATAAACATAAATCGATATTGTTTTCGACGGATTTAGGCGGTATCAAAACCTACATAGCTTGCGTATGCGAACGTTTGTTGAATACCACAAACGTTTGGCAAGCCGCATTCCCACGCAGGCGCAGTCAATTGGATATATAGTTTCTGCGAGCCGCCCATCTAAAGTTAAGACGAGAAGGCAGACTCACCATATAATTCAGTATCCTCGTCACCGCTCAACTGACAGTGCTGCCCACCGTATCCGGGGGCGCAGGCGCATGACGCTTCGCCCTGAGGGGACACCACACACTTGCCCTGAGAACAAGAAGGTATTCGATTCGAATATTATTAATATCTGTGGTAGGCTGCACGACTGATAAATCGAAGCTTCTAACTGGCACCACAGGGTGCTCATCCCATACAAATTAGAATTAGTAACCCTTCGTGAAAAAGAGATGGCGCGAGGAGTAAGATTTGTACTTTAAACGCCATGGTTTCAGTTAACATACTTCTAGGTGGCGTTTATCTTAGAATAAATCGTATATATCTTAGCGCCATCTCGTGGTATTTGCAATTTTTCGATGGTGCTGCACCAATCGATATTGGCCTCGAACTAAAGAAGCTTCCGTAGCATCTCAGTTTACGCCGGTGTCATATTTTGTTCTAGGTGGTCTATCTGCGTATTAGTATAATATTATAGTATCTGTGCTGGCACAAAAAATTGATGGCATTGGATGCTTAGACGCGTTCTCCAGCTAATTAACCATCGGAGTTGTCCAAAGATCTTTTGGCACTTAAGTGGCGTCAGGGAGCACTTATCCAGTGGAGGGCGCATAGATACATTTTCCTTTGAATCACAACTCACCAATTCACGGGCGGCGGGGGACGAGGTAAGAGAGCTGTGATTTGTAAGCCGCTGCGAAACTGTCTGGCGGCCCGTCATCGTACATAGGTTGCGTATGCGAACGTTTGTTGAACACAACAAACGTTTGGCGAGCCGCATTCCCCCGCAGGCGCAGTCAATTGGATCGCAGTCTCTGAGTGGCGATCACAGGGTGTGCGAGTTCTACGTCAACGAACCTGTCATTAAGCCTCAGTTCCACCTGTCACTGCTCACCAAAAGATCGTTGGACAGCTGTATCCTCAGACCATTATTTTATGACTGTATCTGACTAAAGTCTTCACAAAATAAAAGACCCGTTTTGACAGTTCACGCCCATGAAGTTTTAACCCCTAAGCGTAGGTAATAGAAGCGGTTTTCCTAGGTGCAACTTGTACGCTTTGCTTGTACGCAACAGTTGGCTTTTATTACCTACGCATTAGGGGTTAAAACTTCATGGGCGTGTACTGTCAAAACGGGCCTTTTATTTTGCAAAGACTTTAGTGCCAGGGTTCCTGTGAGAATATTGTCACTGGTTTTAGTAAATCGATCTAAACACAAACATTTATATACATGCACCTACATTGCTTCTGGCCCCACACTAGGATACCCTGTGTCGTGGGAACCAGAAACAGCGACATAACAAACATGTAAACTTTCAAGACCTGGGGTTTTCTTGTCTCCAGCCGGGATTCGAACCCGGGACCTCTCGCATGGTAGGCAGAAGCGCAACCGCTGCGCCACTGAGGTCGTCGCACCACCAACACCCACTCGTGTTTTAATACCCCTCATTATGCAACAGTTTCATCAACTACTATTTTACCGCCTTTGTAACGCATTGGTTTAACTGTAAGGTTACAATTGATAATTGAAACAAAAGTAAACTTTAGAAAAAACCGACTTCCATAAACCCTATTTGATTAGATTGAGTTTAATACTCCCTTATCCCCCCCCCCCCCCTTGGGGACTTAATTTTGTCAAACAAATCCCATCTCAATGCTACCCCACGCTACTAAGGAACCTCTGTACAAAGTTTCATGGCTCTAGGTCCACCGGTTTAGGCTATGCGTCGCCTGCCCGTCAGCCACGCATTGTATTTGTACCTAGTATTGAGCAGTTCTGGTGGCCATATGTGGTCTTCATCAGCAGTTCCGCATCACAATATTATGCTTACCATGTGCATTTGCACATTTGGTCTGCCTATAATATTTGAAGAGTTCCCTCGATTTCTCCAGGATCCCATCATCAGATCCTGACCTGGTGTCAATGGGACCAATGGGAAGGTAAACCCTTTCAAACAAAAAAATATATTTCCAAATCGGTCCATCCGTCTCGGCGCAATCGGGGAACAGACATTAAAAAAAAACATCCGGACGAATTGTAAACCTCCTCCTTTGGGAAGTCGGTTAAAAATATATGAATTGAATTGAATATGAAAGACGACTTACCCCGTGCATACAATGTCCGTGGCAGTCGGAGACACTCTTCTTACACGTGAGCCCTACCATACAGTGCTCGCAACGTGTACCTGCATGGAAACGATTCCACATGAGACTTCAGCAATAAATCTGTCAAACAAATATTCTAAACGAACACCCATTTAAGTATACAGGATGTAACAGAAAGGTGTATAGTATATTCGTGATAAGAATGCAGTGGAGTCATCACTGTCCGGCGGCCTAGCCACGCCCCGTACCCAATCAAATCGTTTCCAATTATCAAGCCAAGGTCATAGTGACCAGTTGAAGGCAATCTTTTGAACGCGACGGTTGTGTCCTGTCCTGTGTGTGTTAACAGATTTAAATTTAATTTTCACTGCATTCTTTTCACGAATAGACTGTATTATAGAGAGTTGTTAGGGACTTCATTCAGAGCAACTTTCAGCAATAATGTCCATATGGTGCTCCTAAACGGGCCATATTTTCACTGCAATATGTGCCCGGCAACTATTGGTGCCTTTTTCTAACATGTGAGTAAGAGAGGGACACCAATAGTTGCCGGCTACATATTGCAGCAAAACCTGGCCCGTTTAGGTGCACCATTAGCATAGCAACCCCTTCAAAATATGACTACACCTTTCCGCTACATTACGCACCCATAAACTTCTACACTACGCCACACACACACTACACGACCTCGCCGCCCGCGCTTTTCTTTCCTGCCCCCCCCCCATGTTTTATCCCCCGCCGTCCGCAGACCACGGGACGGTTACGTACGAATTTGACAAGCTATGACTCTCTTTCCTGTTTTGAAATAAATATATTTTGATTTGATTTGATTTGATTTAAAGCAATGTTTGGTAGTTAGGTTACCTGTATAACCGGGTTCGCAAACGCAATCCACAAAGTTCCTCAGCTGCCTGCATTTCCCTCCATTTTCACACCTCACTCTAGCGCACGCATCACCCCCTATCTCTGCCTCACTCTCGTTGTTGCTGCCCTTCTCATTGGGTCGGTTCCTGTGCGGCGGCCTCCTATTGGTCGGATCTTGGTCTGCGTCGTTGCTATTGGCCGGCCGGTCGTCCGCTGCGTTGCCATTGGTCGGGATTGTGCTGTTGGCGGGAGGAGTCTCGCAGCGGGGGCCGGTGTAGCCAGGGTGGCAGATGCACTGTGGTGTGTAGATTTCATTAGTTTCATAGGAGATATACCTATACAGGAAGACTTTTGGGTCCTGACTCTTACATATTGTTTCTCGCTCGGTAAATGATTGCGGTTTCAGCTATTAAGCTAGTATTTAAATAATCGCAACGATGCGTTAGTAAAATCGCAATTTGCTTGTTTTTTACATCACACACAAACACACTATCATACAATTACACACCCTGCATTTAACTTTCATTAGTTTTGTGCAGACACAACTCAACACCTCAATCACTCACCCTGCTTTTCAACACCTTTAATTAAGTGTATAATACTACATCCTACCATTTCGGAAGAGCAGCCACACTCTTTACATTCCTACACAACATTCCTATTTTCCCTAATTTTATATTTTTTTCTTTTTCCAAATTCTATATCCATAATTTTTGTTTTTCGCCCCAGTACCTAGCACCAAACACAATCTACTTGAGAAGTAAGTTGCTCATCCCATCATGTAATTTATTGAGCACCATTTGACAACCGAGATACAGTGTTTTCACTAGTTCGGTTGTCACTGATCCCTCCTATTTTACGATAAATGTTCCTAATTAAGTATCTCCTTATTTTAGTTAAGTAGAATCTGTGTAAACCATGTTATCGGTCAATAAACAATTTCATTTCATTTCATTTCAGTAATTTAATAAATTAATTATCCTCATTAATTCTTAATGTTTGGTCACAATACAATTCATGTTAAAACCTTTTTCAAATAAACTAATCAGAGGAGTTAGAAGTTTCAGAACCAATGACAAAGTCAAAAGACAGTTGCACTTGTAAAGTGTGTAGGGTGATCAACTGATCAAAATATTACATCTTACTTACTCTATGCCTCCAACTAGCCCTAAAAGTACCACTTTACAGAGCCGTTATACACTATTAGAAAAATTGTCGCAGCGCCACCAAGTGGGAACAAAGGCAGGCATAGCTGTCTGTTCAGTGGTGACCACGAACACAAAGATGAAAAAGTTGTGACACCTCTAGAAATGCAAACAATGCTTTACAATAAACAGGGGCCCTACCGCGCTGCCGCAGTCGGCATCGGCTTCGTGTTTGACTTGCTGGATTGTCATAATGATGAAGTTCATTCTTGCGCGTTTAAACGCGATGCCGATGCCGACACCGGTTGCGCGGTAGGGGGGCAGGTCTTACCATCAAGGGCAGCTTGCCGTCCGCCCCCCTCGCACCCTTCACGTCCAGGACGCACTCGGCGTGTCGACCGCACCGCCCCGCGCACCGATACCTGACGAAAAATATATGACTAGAAATACACAATTCTGATATTGGTAATCGGTTCGCTCGAAGACACACGCGGGCCAAACTAACAATAGCGACCATAGATGTGCGTGCGAGACAGCCATTTC
>OY735278.1:6637916-6673088 GCA_963457715.1 Argyresthia albistria | reverse complement strand
TTGGACGTTACAAAAGATGACTTTTGTAATTTCACGACGAGTAAAAACAATGAAAACCTACTATAATGGTCGTAAACTTGGGTAAATTCAGCTGAATGATGATGATGGCATAAGACGGAAGCTGCCAGACAGGGCCGTGAGTCGCGTACCGAAACGCATGGCAATAGCTATAGCGAGGGCGCAAAATTCCGGTTTATTTGTAATCGACAAGCCTAAACCGGCTTTTTGCGCCTCGCTTATGCCATTCCTGTACGAGACTTCCGGCACAGGGGCCCTACCGCGCAGCCGCTGTCGGCATCAGCTTCGTGTTTGGCTTGCCGTATTGGCATAATGATAAAGTTAATTCTTGTGCGTTTAAACACGATGCCGATGCCGACAGCGGTTGCGCGGTTGGGGGCTGGTCTAGTTGCCTTGGTAGAGTGGAACATACCTGTTATCACTGGAGAGCTGTCGTCCGCTGTAGCAGCCGCAGTAGCGGGCCCCAGCTTCGTCGAGATGGCAGACCTCGGAACAGCCGCCGTTGAGCGTGGCGCAGGGGTCGGCGGGGCCTGCGGGGGAGACCGAGGGAGTAGGGATGTCAATTAGATACATGCGTAGACGCGTTGTTGGAGAGAAGCGAGCGTATACCATGGGAAACCGAAACAGAGACGTCAGACAAAGAATCATTTAATGGTGCTCCTAAACGGGCCAGGTGTTGCTGCAATATGTAGCTGGCAACTATTGGCATCCCACTCTTACTCACATGTTAGAAAAAGACACCAACAGTTGCCAGCCACATATTGCAGTGAAAATATGGCCCGTTTCTGAGCACCGTAACTGGTTCGCCGACACCTCTTTTTTTAAAAAATTCGCCATTGTTCGGACGTTCGAGCGGTGTGCTTCTGCGAGAGAAGGGGTTAAGACAAACCCTACGGAATCTCGACCGCTATGGAACACGAATTCCCTAATCGCAATGGGTCAGCGGCGTGACAATCACAATCTGGTTTAATTGTGTTCATTTGTGTCGATTAGCACAAACTATAGTTCTATATATGCGTTTCAAATCCTATCAGTCAGTTATTGTGTGATTGGGTAACAACACTACATGCTAACGATGAAGTCGTCGGCGAAGGATAATGCATTTGTCGCACGTGTGGAATCGAAAACTCACAATGGCCGTCGGGCGGCGTGACCGCGACAATCTGCATCGGCCGCGGCAGCCGGCGGCGCAGCGCCACGGAGCGGCCGGCGCGGTCGGAGCGCCACACGCCGCGCCACACCCAGTCCGACCAGTACACGAAGCCGTCGGCGAACGAGAGCGCGAACGGGTGGGACGTGCCCGTTGTTGTTAGGATCTGATGAAGAAGAAATATTAAAAAAATCGGTCAATTGCAGGTCGGACTCGCACAAGAAGGGTTCTAGCATGGTACAAGAAACAAATGCCTGACAGTTATTATACTTTATACTTTATTGCACAGAAAACATAATACAGACACTTAATATTAGAAAAAACATGTACAAAGGCGAGCTTATCTCTAATAAGAGATCTCTTCCAGCAAACCTAGGATTGAGAGGATATTTTAATAAAAGGTAGACCTACATAAGTGCACAACGATAAATATTAAAATAATAGACTACTTACTAATAAATACATAAATACAGATAAAAACAAAAACAAAATATAATATTACGTGAATATCTTTAATCTTCATCTCGTAATTTTGCTATCCAAAAATGTCAGGCACTATCACAATCATATAAACCAGCTCTGATAAGCTTTGCACCTGTGCCTGTAGACAATAATGTTAAATGCAAAGGAAAGCGAAACGAAACGATAACTTTTTATGTACGCGATTTGACATTTGGAATCGCTACGTGATGTCACCTTAGCGAAGCCAATTATGTCAAATCGCATACATAAAAAGTTATCGTTTCATTTCACTAGCGTTAGCGTTTAACTTTGTCTAGGGGGGCTGAATTCATTATTATTTCATTTGTTCCTTCCTTCCTTCTTGTCTTCATCCCCTCACTCTTTCTTAAATCCTATTCTTCCGTTCATTCATTTTATTTCTTCCTTCGTACGTTTCTTTCTACCTACCTACTTACCTACCGTCGTTCCTACCTTCTGTATACTTTCAGAAACTGCATAAGTGCCACTCACATATCTGTGCGAGCCGTCATAATGGCTCCGTTCGATCTTGTCCAACCTCGCGTCAGCCCAGTACAGCTTCCTCGCTTGCAGGTCCAGCGCGAGGCCGTTCGGCATCAGGATGCCCGAGCTGATGATGGTCTGGAGCTGGAAGCCGTTGGCGAAGATGCGCTGGATCGACGGGTGCGAGTTGTTCCAGTTCGTCCAGTAGACACGTCTGGGGAGGGCAATTGGTTTATAATTCCTCATCAATCATTATTATTCTAACTGATTGGCTACTCATTAGATTTGACTATTATAAAACTAATGCAATCTAGGAAAATTTTTGGGGTTCCGTACCCGATATATCGATTTTGTCTGATATTTTGGGTGGTTATCATCATCTCGTCCTGTTACCCATTAGCCGAGTTATATAGGGCTGTCAGTTCAGATTTCCATTTGTTTCGATCTTGGGCCATCTGTTCTAACTCCGCCCAATAAATGAGCTCACAGCGGCGGCCTAATAGAAAGCATGTACAAATAATAATATATTAAAAGTATTTATTCATAGAAAAAATGGTACAACAAATGGTGGTGTCTGCTGCCATAGCCAGTATATTAAAAATTACGTTCTTATCTCTAAATTGGTGATCACCTCTTTCTCGCCACGCCTATTGATTTTGGGTTATGAAACCGCTTTACACGACCCGCAGCCAATTCAAGTTATCGCAATGCTGCGTTTGCGGAATCTTTTGCCCTTCCTCCAAAAGCAAATATCCGCCATCGCTCACCTCTCACACGGATCAACGTCGATGCCCCGCGGCCGCTCGCCCGCCGCCAGCCACGCCACAGTCTCTACGTACTGCGCGCGCGATGACGTCACCGCCGCCATGACAGTCGGCGCGTGCACACGACGCACCGCCGCTGTTGTCGTCCAGTACAGCATGAGAGTCGACCAGTCGAAGTGTAGGCCTTCCACTGCGCCTACCTCTGTGGGAAGGGAGTTTGAGCAATGAGTTGGTGTAGTGTAGACCATCGGGGCTACAATGAGGCAACTCGCGTCGCGTAAAATTACAAATTTCGCGACACCCCCTCGCTACCTTAAAGACACCACCCATAGGGTGCATGACAGGTGACACCAAGACGTCTGAAAACATCCATTGTAAGGGATGAAAGCATAACTTCCCCTATTTTAATAGCAAATATTTTTCTTTTCCGGCCAGGAGAACAAGCGGAAGGGTTGACGATTCTCCATACTTGCATGCATTGATTCGACGACCTCTGTGGCGCGGCGGTTGCGCATCTGCCTACCATGCGAGAGGTCCCGGGTTCGAATCCCGGCTGGGGACAAAAAACAAACACACACACACAGGTCTTCGATTTTTACATGATTTCATAATTTCATAATTTCTTTATTGCACACAAAAAGTTACATAGGACAGTAAAAAACATAGAAAACGTGTACAAAGGCGAGCTTATCTCTAATAAGAGATCTCTTCCAGCAAACCAAATAGGGATGAGACAGGTGGATTGCTGAGCAGGAGTAGACCCATGTGTACAATACATATAATTATTACTTACAAATCAATAGACTACATAAACTAGTGCATACTTAGATAAATAAATATGAAATATATTTATATAATATACATAAACTAATAAATACTATACATACATACTACCTATAATTCTATAAAGACAGGTAATGCTTCTTCACACGACTTTTAAAAATACTGAGAGTATCACATTAGTAGTAGTACATGTTTGTGTTGTCGCTGTTTCTGGTTTCCACGACACAGGGTATCCTAGTGTGGGGCCAGAAGCTATGAATGTGCCTGTATGTGAATGTAGTTTGTTTTGATTTTGACATTCAATTGTGACAAAATGCGCGACTGAGGTGAGTGGCGTGCCTCATGGCAGCCCTGCAGGTGTAACCTGGTTTAGAGTGTCAATGCCTGCGATTTGGGAGGCGACACAAACTATACTAATTAATTAAAATGGTGTGTTTGAAAATGGAATCTGTGGCCACCACGCAAGAGCTGTTGGATTGGAAGGTTGTCAGTTTAGTGCCTTTAGTTCCTCTAGTTTAGTGGTTTTGACACCTCCCAAATAGCCCCCAATATATACATTTCTTTCCTTATTATACTCTCAGTCATACCCGAGCTATTGTCTTGGATTCATCTCCCCAGCGCCCCACCTACATTGGATCATCATATTAACTCACTGTAGGATTCATTCGCTTGCCGACATTTAGTTGGTTGTAGGCGCAATTAGACAGACAAGTCTAAAACAAGACACGATTCAGAAACAGAAGGACTTCTTTCTCGTTCTGTTCTATGTCTTCTACATACAGCAACGTTTGTTGTACTGGTATGCAATGCACACATTTACTTATTTATTTATTTATTTATTGTATCTCAAATATACATATAAAAATTCACACAGCACAGTATCACAAAACCGAATTAATTACACAATCGTGCATACAGAATACGAAGAATACATACATTGTTTATAGAACTGCTTAGAATGAGATTTCTTACCGACCATTTCCGATTTGTCAACTGCCCACTCGGAACTGCCCATTTAGTATTTTTTTACTGCCCATTCCATAATTTTTAGGGTTCCGTACCCGAAGGGTGCCAAACGGGACCCTATTACTGAGACTTCGCTGTCTGTCCGTCCGTCCGTCCGTCCGTCCGTCCGTTTGCCTATCACCAGGCTGTATCTCATGAACCGTGGTAGCTAGACAGTTGAAATTTTCACAGATGATCTATTTCTGTTGCCGCTATAACAACAAATAATAAAACTCAAAAGAAATTAAATATTAAGGGGTGGTCCCATACAACAAACGTGTTTTTTTTGCTCATTTTTGCTCTATATTGATAATGGTAGCAGGTAGACGCTTAAAATGTTCCCAATATAATAAGCATATTATTTACTTAAAAAATAAATAATTAAATTAATATTTAGGGGGGGCACCCATACATTTTTTTTATTTGCGGTTTTTTATAAATAATGGTACGGAACCCTTCGTGCGCGAGTCCGACTCGCACTTGGCCGGTTATTTACAGTTCATTTTGAACTTACCAAAACTACTCTAAACAACTGCCGCTTTAAACTCATGCCCAATTAAATCTAATCTTCATGCATCAGCAGCAATCAATAAAACGTATAACAGTTTAAGCAATTTATTCGTACATTGGGGCCAATTCTCTAGGGCACACTCACTAAAATTACTTGACAATATTAGCTCCGACGCTCTTACGCGGTTGCCATAGATTCCATTTTCGAACTCACTTTTGAATTAGTTCATCAGTACATTAAAATAATTCAAAAGTGAGTTCGAAAATGGAATCTATGGCGACCGCATAAGAGCTGTCGGACTTAATACTGTCAAGTAATTTTAGTGAGTGTAACCTAGAGAATCGGCCTCATTCTATGTAACCATTATATCCCATTTGCCAGGCTTTGATCTCAGGTCAATTTCGGCAGTTTATTAGCATTATGTTATGATACCTAATCAAACATCCGTATCAGCCATTATGTAGGGTATTCTCCGTGACATGGGCACAGATTTGTATAATTATGCTTCAATATGTTTTGTGTACGCAATGCTAAATTGATGTAATGTAACGTAATTGTTAGTGCATAACTTTTTACATTTGGCCGTCAATCGTAAAAATGGTGTTTCGTAGAACTGTCGTGATAATTTTGTATCTTAGTATATCGGAAATTATTGACGTAAGTACTGATTTCCTGCGAGAATGTAGTTTAAAGTTTGAGTTTTTATCAAGCGCACCTAGAGACCAGGGCCCGAATTCTACTGTACACAAGCATACCACAAGCCTGGCACAAGCTTCAATACGACGCATTTGGTATTCTACTAAAACCGGAATCGCAATTCACAAGCGCCAGCCTGACGCCAGCCTACTTCGTATTCTACTGTCGGACAGTGTTAGAATTCGGGCTCAGGACGGTTACAGGTGTTGATACTGTAATGGAACAGAAATATCCAATAAATTTTGGCCTGAGTGGGTCAGCTGATTTGTATGGAGAAGTGAAAAATAAAGTTGTACTGATCAAATCGGTTTCTTAGTGAAAGTTGCTCAGAATGATGTCCCTAAGATAAAAGTAACTTTTGGCTAGGGGACCAAAAGTAACCCTGTATATTTACTCTATTTTATAAATCTAATCTGTATCTGATTATAACGTTACTATACGCTTAGACGGTGTCTTAAAACAGCTTTCACGCCCACTAGTGTAACAGTTATTCATAAAATATGTTTGTGTATATTTCCAGAGCTACAGAGTTGACTTGGTACCCGAAAGGCCCGAAATCACCTACTTGAATGAGAAGTACGTTGAGTCTGCGAGGTTCTACTTGACCCGCTACGGGAGGAAGAGTGCTTACTATGCGAACATAGAAGCACGCATTAAGTATTTCTGGGGTAACAATGTCACAGTGAGTAGTATCCCAAATCAGTGACAAAGTATTGCTAAAGTACCGGCACGCTATGAGGGGGCAATTATGGCGCTAGCGAGATCACGTCCATGGTCGAAATATCAATTTTGAGATACCGAAATCTCTATCAAAAACAAGAAAAAGCTATTTCGACCAACCGAGATATCTCGATCGTTTTCGACGGATTTAGGCGGTATCAAAACCGATATCTCGTCTGGGAAGATCATCTCGATAGCGCGAGAATCGGGGGCCAGCAGCGGGTCGGTTCTCGTGCCTTCGATATACGGATATCGAGACCTAAATTGACAGATTTCCATACGAAATCACTCGATATAGGTGTAGATATCGTATATCGAATGCGCGAGAATCATACTCCAGGGCCGGTGTGGCGTTTGCCCGCTCATCGAGTTTCGTTATAATTACATTGAAAGAGCTAATTGCTAATATTTACTGTATTGATTTCTTGTAAGAACTCTCCTCAGAAGAAGCCTTTAATGTTTAAAATATTACCTATTTTGCTTTATTGGCAACAGAAATACACGATCAATTGCCTTTACACCTACGTTCTATCGCGCAGGGAAAGTGCGAGTGACTGAGATGCCGCTATACGATAGAGGGAAAGAGGAATAGCGTATCTATCTTCTATCGTATGGCGGCATCTCAGTCACACGCACTTTCCCTGTGCGATTAAACGTATAGTCTATTCGTGATAAGAATGCAGTAAAGTCATCACTGTCCGGCGGCCTAGCCATGCCCCGTAACCAATCAAATCGTTTCCAATTATCAAGCCAAGTTCACAGTGACCAGTTGAAGGCAATATTTCGAACGCGAAGGTTGTGTCCTGTACTGTGAGTGTGTTTTAACAAATTATATTTAAATTTCACTGCATTCTTATCACGAATAGACTGTAGGTGTAAAGACACCTAATCTGTGGTTATTTCAAATGAAGTTTCTAATTATTACGGGTTCATAAGATGCACCTCGCTGACGTACAGACGGACAGACGGACAGCGGAGGCTTAGTGACAGTCCCGCCCGGTACCGGTAGACTTATCTTGAGACCTCGCTGGGATGCAATTGTCTTAGGAGTGCCGTAATGACGTCACGATTCAAGTCTCAAGTTAACTCGACCGAGTAGTACGTGCACGGCTTTCCAACGATTGTTTTATTTAAAAGTGTCCTGTTTAGCACATTCCGGGTTCGGAATCCTAAAGAGGAACTTTTCCGTCTCCTTCGTCTTCCTCCGTCTCCTTCCACCCGACCATCTGTCAAGAGTTTTGGCCGTTTATCAAGTCATTCATAACCTTTCCAACGATAGATCTTTTGGCGCGTGGTGACATATGAAACTAACGCTTCATGACCTGTCTTGATGGCAGGTTCGTTGCATTGAGTTGTGTAGAGCTGACTCCCCCCGGTTAAGACGGCTCCCTAGGCAAAAATAGCCTTTAGCAAAACACAAATCGCTCGGAATGACGATATTATTGCTGAACGTTTTTTTCAATAGCTTGTTTATCACGAGTGTCAGCGTGACTTAGCTTTCCTATAAACGTAATTTTATTAATTTAGCTCGATAGAAAACTCTCTTGAAGTTGCCAGAAAATCTGTCTGTCACAATGATTTATTTTACAATTTCGCACCGCATTTCAATTTTTCAATAAATTCCCGCATTCAATTAATTTGTGTTCTTGTTATTTATTTAATCATTATAAAAAAGGCACAGCATGATCCTTAGTTAGACTTGCTTAGTTTGGCTTTAACCATTTTTCATTTTTTTTTATGAAATTTCCTCTAAAAATATGTTAAGGATGAAATTCTCAGTTCTGATTGCCTAGGGCCCGCCCTTAACGTCACTCATCATCCAAAATATAATATTTAAGATATTTTTTATATAGGATAGCCTATTATATAAGATTCACATGTATGTGAGATTATTACCTGTGCAATACCCGAAAAGGGTTCTAAGTCATAAGTTCCTACATATAATGTAACATCTGTACAACACTTAGAACGCAATAAACATTTGAGTTTGAGTTTGAAAATACAGAATCGAAGACTTGTAGTGCATTCAATGTAACGTTTTCAGATACACATAGTTTTCTACGAACGTCTTGGCAATGAGTACAAGCGCAGCTTCGTCGAGTTCAAGAAGCGGTTGTGTGATTTGGTGAGCTTCGACCTCTATCTCGGAAAATTGCTGAGAGACACCGGATTAGAGTGCCCAATGGTAAATAAAGTTTAGGTTTTTTTCCCACTACCTAAAGACAGTAAGCAGACTGACTGACTTATAGCAGGGGGGTTTCACTTCGCCGAGTAGGTATCTACGGCCGGCTATACGCGCCAGTCGGTCTTTGTCACATGGTTGTCGCTCGGCTCTCGGTGGCCGCGTGAAAACAATGACGCCGAAAACAACTGAGTGCGATTCGCAACCCTGCGTGATCGGCATCGCGTCAGCGGTGTCTGATGGAATATGAACGCTCGTGTCATACGATAAGTTTCAATTTCGCATGCGAGCATATGCAGTAGCATGGACAAATATTTTTTTGCAACTCAACTTGACTTCTGTTCGGGAGTGAACCTTCTGCACGTAGTACTATTAGTTATTCTGTGCTTATAGTGCTTGTCCAGAGTGAGTGCTTGCGCGGTGGCAAAGGCGGGCGCCACATATCAAACATGCGAAATCGTCGCTTGTGTCCAAACTGAAGGACTTAGGCGTGTGTGGCGACAGTGCGGGCCCACCGTCCGCCTTACGCTCTAGTCGCCGCGCATTCACTGGCCTTCATTCCGCTATTTACATTACAATTCATTGATCATTCAAAGATCTCTACTGCCAACATATAGTCCAGTCAATTTAGCTTAAACATAGGGGTATCCTTGCATAAATTCCCAGCAAGCTTGAAAATTTGCATTCACGTTATATTAGAGACACCATTATAATGAAATTGTGAAAAGTCCCCATAGATCCCAGTGTGCAAAAAAAACTCATTTTCGAACTTTGACCTTTTAATAAAACATTTTCACTTATTAGATCGATGGAAACTTTTCACAATTTCATTATAGTGGTATCCCGAACGTTCATGCAAATTTCCAGCTCTTGGAATTTATGCAAGGATATTCCCCTCCTATTTTTTTAAGCAAAAGTGACTGGACTAACATTTTCAGATCATGGAATGGTCAGCGAATTGTAATGCAAATAGCGGAATGACCCCCCTGGAGGCGGCCATAGAAAGGAAACAGAAACGCCGCCACACGGGCGTTGCCGCTGCGTGGTGTCGGCACAACGCAGATATTTCAACGCAGACTGACCCCCAGTTTCTGGAAGATCGGTCAGATATAACAAGCGATATTCGAGGTCTAATCAAATTAGCGGCAAACCCAAAGCCGGTTGACCGGTTTTAAAACATTGTAAAGTTGAAATTATGATTTTGTTCACAGACACACATCCATCTAATGAATATGACGCTACTGAACATACCGATGCCGTACAAATGGCCGTTCACGAAGGCCAAAGCGGAGGCGACACTGGCAAATTTAGCGAACGAGACAATAGCTATAGGACATACATACTTTTCGATAAACATGAAGAAGAATTGAACGTTCGAAACTACTAAAGTTCGCTGGAATAAAACATTACTTAGGTATTTGTATTTTTTACTTCCGTATATGGCTGCTCAGCATAGATGTAGGTAGGAAGATAGACTAGCCGACCTGACAGACGTATTTCTGTTATAAGTTCTACAGTCCAGAATGTTCGTACCGAGATATGCTTTCGAAAGACGTCGACAAAGTATAAGACGATTCTATGTAAGTTTCGTCAATGGTACTCTTGAATTGACAAGTAGCCTATTAGCAGGCCCTGTGTACGCACACAAACGCAGTTCTCAGGTCTTGCCTTCTTGCCAATACGGTCCTTGCGGTCCACTACCATCGCCATCTACCGACAGAAGCATGAACTAAAACATCAGAATAGCTAATAGTGCTGCCATACAGAAGGTTCACTGCCTAAGTCAATTTCTAGGTACCTACAAGTGGGTACAATCTTCTGACTAAAACCTCGCGGGCAACCTTCTGACAAAAACCTTAGGAGGGAGGTCGCTGGCCGTTCGTACCTAAAGAGCGGAGTGACACCCCCCTGCTAAAACAAAGATAGATGTAGCATATGCAAAGCTTTCCAACGATATTTTGGCGCGCGGTGACAGGTGGAACTAACGCTTGATGACAGGTTCAATTCGTTAGGTTGCCCAGAACTAGCGCCACTCTGTATTCATCACTCAAGTGCCAAATGAACGTTGGAAGATTGGCTGCGTCCAGGGTGAATGCGCGGGGACTAGCCACATCCGCCTTAGTCACTTCAGGGGGTCATTCCGCTATTTACATTACAATTCGATGACCATTCAATGATCCAAAATGGTAGTCCAGTCACTTTAGCTTAAAAATAGGGGTATCCTTGCATAAATTCCAAGAGCTGGTGCATTAACGTCAGGGACACCATTATCATAAAATTGTGAAAAGTTCCCATCGATCTAATAAGAGCAAAATGTTTTATTCAAGTATAGGTCAAAGTTCAAAAAAGTGTTTTTTTGCACACTCGGGTCGATGGGGACTTTTCACAATTTCATTATAATGGTGTCTCTAACGTTAAAGCAAATTTTCAAGCTGGCTGGGAATTTATGCAAGGATAGGGGTATCTTAAAGCTAAATTGACCGGACTATAAGTTTGAATGATAAATGAATAGTAACGTAAATAGCGGAATGAATTCCGGTATGGACACAAGCGGCGCTTTCATTTGTTCTATATTTCGCGCCCGCCGTAGCCACCGTGCAAGCCCCTCATCTGGACGAGCATTATAAGTATTAGACTCACGTTCCAATAGTACGCTGTGGTTTGTCCCGTTGAGGTGCACAACGTTGATGGAGCCTCTTTGCAGATCGGAGTAGAACACTAAAGACTTGTTGTACCAGAAAGCCAGGCCTATGGCGTTCCGCATCAGCTCTCTGAAACGAATTGTTGATTTTAAAGACTGGGATAGATAGATATGCGGTCTTATAGTTAGATAGATATTGCGTTTTTTTTTCAATTACCAGTGTTTGAGCGCTTTGTTCCACCCAGAAAACCAAGTTTGATAACTTCCGCGGTGTTCTAGTCTAAGGAAAACCCCAGTTATAGAAGTGGAATTGTCCTTACATGTTCATAACCAAGTTTGATAACTAGTTATCCACGGGGAACGCTGTTAATGTTCAGCCAATTTCCCTCTCCAAATAGTGGTTGGTGGCCCTTGCAGGTTTGAATCCCGATGCTGACCATATATCTTTATTGTATTTGTGTGTATTCTTACAGTGAATAAATGGATTATCTATCTATCTATCTATCTATCTATCTATCTATCTATATCAATGAGATAAGCCTTCCTTAGTCCATAGCTAGCCCCCTATCACGCAAAATGGAATCTTACATAACTGGCTAGAAGTGGGCATAAATTGTTCCTCTGTATGGGAGAAGGCATGCCGGTATGATGATATGATGTACCTATTTAAAGTTTTTTGAAGCAGCTGATCTGTGTACCTCAAACAAGAATATAAATCAAAGTGAGTACAGGCACTTCCGCTACGGATGTTTAACTGTTTAACCCTGAGTTGCATAAACGATTTAAAAATTTAAGGTTATCACTTTACTGATTTAGGGGCGAGAATCTCATAGGATTGAATCTCTTTATGGTGCTACGGATATGCTAAAATTTCAAATTAGTTTCGTGCAACTCAGGGTAAAGCGAATGTTTGCAAGAGCGTTAATGTTGGATCCTCACTTGTCTTGTATCGGCGGGTAGGGCGAGTTCAAGTTGGACTCGTCCGCTCCGTGGATGAAGTCGATCGCACTCACGCGCGAGTACATCAGGAAAGTTTTGTACGCTGCAAGCGATAAACAGTTTAATTATACGTGGAAGGAAATTATGATTGAGATGCGAGTTTAGGATCCGGGTGAAGGACCAAAACGTGAAGGTAAATGATCTGTGAAATGAAACGTACAGAGTTTTAGGACTGTATTATAAATAATTATTTCGTTTTAATGCCTAAAACTACGTTGAGATTGCGCGAACCCATTTTAACGAGAGAAAAAAAATAATTTCATCGTGAGTAAACCTCCAGTCTACATAGCAGAGGCGATGGCCTAGCCTCTTGTCATGCAAATAGAGTATTGAATTACTTGCTAACAGTGGGCACAATTCTACCTCTGCCACACCGTACGTATGAATAAACCCGGACGCTGTTTGTTTGTAAAAATAGCTTGAAAAGAACGGGCTATGTAAATCTAATTAATATTCCTCCTCCAAACACTCACGCGAGCATTTCTTCCCGTCGACCCCGACGTCACCGTGCGGGCATCGACAGAGCGGCGCAACGCCATCGAACAGACAGAGCGCCTCGCAGCCGCCATTGTTGACGGCGCATGCGTTGAGCGACGACGGCGGCGGCGGCGACTGCGCGGCGGCCGACCATACCTGCGACGGAATAAGGGTTAAAATCATGACAGAGGAAGAGTAGCGTCTACTTTTAGCGGCGGTCGAGACTTCGAGACTAGGGGGGTCATTCCGATATTTACATTACAATTCGCTGACCATTCAATGATCCGAAATGGTAACTCCAGTCACGTTAAGCTTAAAATAGAGGTATACTTGCATAAGTTCAAAGAGCTGAAAATTTGCATGAACGTTAGGGAAATCATTGAAATGAAATCCCATAAGTGCAAAATGTTATTCAAGGTCAAATTTCGAAAAAAGTTTTTTTTGCACACTGGGATCGATGGGGACTTAACACAATTTCATTATAATGGTGTCCCTATCGTTCATGCAAAATTTTCAGCTTGCGGGGAATTTGTGCAAGGGTACTTGCATGAACGTTAGGGACACCATTATAATGAAATCCCATAGGTGCAAAATGTTTTATTCTAGATCAGTCCGAAAAAATTTTTTTTTTTTGTACGCTGGGATCGATGGGGACTTTTCACAATTTCATTATAATGGTGTCCCTACCGTTCATACAACATTTTCAGCTTCCTGGGAATTTGTGCAAGGGTACCCCTATTTTAAGCCTACATAATTTGTTCGGACTATATGTTGACAGGAGACATCTTTGAATGTTTGAATGAATTGTAATGTAAATTGCGGAATGACCGGCCAGAGACGGCGTCAGCGGATAAGCACTCAAACTTTTGGATCGTCCGATAGTTTGGTCTGGTTGGGCTGCCATCGTATTCCGGCTGATACTAAATAGCTTTTACTGTGTTTTTTTTCTCTTTATTTGGTTCACTAACAATTTGTACACTGATTACTTACATGAATAAGACTTAGGACTAAACAGAAATTAATGCACAAATCAATTACTAGTGAACACCACATTCGTAATGCGTGTCTGTGATAATGAACTAACAACTATGAGTATGTATATTAAACTAGCAAACTATAGTTAAATTTTGGTTTTCTAGGGTTGTTTGTACCACAGGGTGCTCATCCCATACAAATTAGAATTATTTACCCTTCGTAAAAAAGAGATGACGTGAGGAGTAAGATTTGTACTATAAACGCCATGGTTTCAATTAACATACTTCTAGGTGGCGCTTATCTTAGAATAAATCCCATATATCTTAGCGCCATCTCGTGGTATTTGCTATTTTTCGATGGTGCTGCACCAAGCTATAATGCCCTCGAACTAAAGAAGCTTCCGTAGCATCTCAGTTTACCCCGGTATCATATTTTGTTCTAGGTGGTGGTTTGTACCAACCAACCGCGGTCCCCAGATATTAGTTAGCTATGATGTGCGCACTTGTTTACTTTACATACATACCGATAGAAATACTGTTGTTTGCGGGTACCCTAAACGTACTAAGACGTATGACGTCTTGAGTGACTATCGCCACGCAGCAAAATAAAAATACTAACAGGCCTTATAACAGGCCATGGTACACTAAATAAACACTTGACAATTACAGGTGCAACCGACAGCCCCCTATGCAGGGGTTGCATGGAAGTGGAGGAGACAGTCGAGCACATGTTGCTGGCATGTCCATCCACAATTGAAAACCAGATTGTCGAGAGCATCATCGACCCATGAGCTCCTTGAACATCCAGGCCTCCTACTCCAGCTTGTGCAGGAGTTGGGTTGGCTGAAATAAGGGAATGGGAGAAGGGGACATGCACAAAGGCCCCGCACACGTGGGCCACGTGCAGGCACCTCAACCCCCTTAGAGAAGAATAGACTATCGTCTTACCATTTCACGCAGATATAGAAGAGTTTACTTACCACAAGATCCTTGAGCGTATCTCCGATGTTATCTTTCAGCATACGGAAGTCCGACATGTTACTGACAGGCGCTGCAAGGATACTCCCTTTTTGATACATACTGGAATGGAGAGTGATGTATCATTAGTCATTACGTTACACAAGCCTTCATTCGGCTGTGGGTGTATGAGGGTGGATAACGAACGAATAAAAGGACATTTTAATTAATGAAACATTGCATGGATTAACAGACGATCGAAAATGTTAAAATGAAATAATGGCACTTATGTAACGTGTCCACGACATTTTTTCCGAAAGAGGGGTAGGTAGAACCCTTTCATCCACAGTCTTCCAAGTATGATTTTTTTATTTTTTTATTTAATGAATCAATGAATGAAAGAAAAATCCAAGGTTTCAAGTAGATATGTCCGGTACGTGGTAGTATCCCATAAATAAATACTTTATTACAATAATGGAGTATTAAATAACTGTCTAAGTGGGCACTAAAGTACCTATGCCACCCCGTATGGGAGAAGGCATGACGTTAGGTTATGTTGATTACGCAGTATAGTATACTTACGAGTCCAGCCAGTAAACGCTATCGCGGTAGTAAGCCAGCGCCACGATATGATGCCGGGGCCCGGCGCGGAACATCGACTCTTGCGCAGAGCCGTCGTAGCGCATGCGCCACACTTCCCCCTCCCAGGCCGCCACCGCCCAGTAGAGGTAGCCGTTCTGTAAGAGAAGAGATCATATACATTAAACATTACATTTACATACATTGCTTCTGGCCCCACACTAGGATACCCTGTGTTGTGGGAACCAAAAACAGCGACATCACAAACATGTAAACATCCAAGACCGGGGTTTTTTTTGTCCCCAGCCGGGATTCGAACCCGGGACCTCTCCCATGGTAGGCAGACGCACAACCGCTACGCCACAGAGGTGGTCAAAATGTATGTTGGTGTTGAAGAATATACTGCGCTACAAAACTGGCTTAGTCAACGAAGGGGTGCGGGGGGCCATGGCCAACACTAACTCTTATGGCTGGATTACACGTCTTTAGCGCTTTAGTTGTTAAATAAATTTTTACAAAAATTTTACTAAATTAATGCATGTAAACAGTCAAGTTAATAACAAGTTGCAAGTAAACATTTAGTTGTCTACTAAAGAGTTTCCCGCGACTAAAACCCGCGCCCGGCATGCTACAGGTGCTCTAGTAGCCTCACCTCCCGGTCTACAGACACGTCAGCCACCGCAGTCCCGTTGTGCAGCAACTGCCACTTGGTCCCGGCGAGTGAGGTGCGCTGTATCCAGCCGCCGCCCGCCATGAACAGCACGCCAGCCAACGGGTCCACCGCCAGAGCTGCAACATCACAATACATTAGTATGATCACAAATACTATAATATTATACTAATACAGATAGACCACCTAGAACAAAATATGACGCCGGCGTAAACTGAGATGCTACGGAAGCTTCTTTAGTTCGAGGCCATTATCGCTTGGTGCAGCACCATTGAAAAATTGCAAATACCACGAGATAGCGCTAAGATACCTATATAGCATTTATTCTAAGATTAGCGCCACCTAGAAATATGTTAACTGAAACCATGGCGTTTAAAGTACAAATCTTACTCCTAACGCCATCTCTTTTTACGAAGTGTTACTAATTCTAATTCCCTGTGGTGTAACCATAACAACATAACATAGCGGCACGCCTTCTCCTATAGGGGTGGCAGAGGCACAACTGTGCCCACTTTTAACAGCCGATAAAAGCTTAGTAAGTACAACGCAGCCATGTTGAGCGAGGCTACCTCCTTAGCGCCTGTCCCGTCTTACTAACTTATTAAGACTGATCTAAGTTTAAGGGTCAACTAGGCCACTATGGGACCCCCTAAGTTTAAGGGTTCGAAATCCGGAACAATCGCTAGACAGCTATGAAAAAGTGCTAAGTGTCCCCTAACTGTAGGTGAAATCGGGCATTAGTATTTCGGTTAGGTTAGGTTGGACTAACTTATCCGGTCCATTGCCAACCGAATCATACATACATAATTCTTTATTGCACACGATTAGTTGAAATACAACAAAAGTAAATAAAAATAGTGTACAAAGGCGAGCTTATCTCTAAAAAGAGATCTCTTCCAGCAAACCAAGTTCTGATGAGAGAGGTTAATAATTAAACAGGGGGTAAAATCCAGGTTATAATCGTATACTGGTGGCACTGAATATTATAAACTTGAATTTTTGCTAACGATTTCTCAATTCTGAATGAAAAATAATCTATTATAGTTTGTTTGTACATATAAAAGCATAAGGACGGTAACAATAAAATTTAAACCATTTCTAAACATATCTCTCACACACACACTCTATCTCTCAATGTTGTACAATACCAGTGACAGCGAAGGGGTCTGTGTCCAGCAACACGTATCTGTGGCTGCCGTCCAGCCGGGAGACTTCCACGACGTTGCGGGCAGGGTCCGACCAGTACACGTTGCCGGCTGCCCAGTCCACTGCCAGGCCTGTTGGGAAGAGTTGCTCACTGAGAATCGGCAAACTCATCCATTTCCAGCCTGTGTTTGCCGGAATAAATGAATGTAAATGTCATTGTAGTTAGATTTATGACGTGCAATACAATCAAATCTGAGTACAAGTACAATAGTTAGGGCCATTTGCACCAAAAACACTAATTGTGATTAACGCGCTAATCGCAATTAAGTTTGACATATTTCATAAATTTTGACAGTTGCTAAATAGAATTAAGACGCTAATCGTAATTAAGTTTTTGGTGCAAATGGACCTTAGTCTGGTTTCTCATTGTTTACTCTAGAAATACACACAGAATCACTTATGGCGATTATGGACTTTCAAGATTTCCTCTGAAAATACCCCGCGTCGATAGCAGGGATTCTCGGTAATAAATAGATACCGCGCTGTAGAAGCCACGCCCACCCTAAATACCAGTTTGAAAGCGCGATGCAGGATCGTATGTTAAGTTGTGGTCCCGCTAACAGCGCCATCTTCCTGAATCAGTAACATATATACCCGCGTCCCTGTCCGACAAGTCTTGCGGCGGGTCCAGCGGTGCCATTTGTTGCATTCTTGCTGGATCAGTAACTTACCCGCGTCCCAGTCCGGCAAGTCTTGCGACGCCATCTGTTGCATTCCTGCTGAATCAGTAACTTACCCGCGTCCCTGTCCAGCAATTCTTGCGGCGCCATCTGTTGCGTTCTTGCTGAACCAGCAACATACCCGCGTCCCTGTCCGGCAAGTCTTGTTGCATTCTCGCCGAACTAGTAATGGCCGATCCCAATAACCTATCTCTATCCGTGATCTGCAGATTACGCATTACATTTGACAGTTGCGCTATGGAATTCATGTCAAAATTGACACTAGCAATCTCAAATCTGCAGATTATGGATTGAAGATAGGTTATTAATTTCGGCCGTAAGTCACCCGCGTCATCAGGCAAGCATTGCGGCGTGTCCATTAGCGCCATCTTTTGCGTTCCTGCTGCAACTTACCCGCGTCCCTGTCCGGCAAGTCTTGCGGCGGGTCCATCAGCGGCATCCGGTCCGCTCCGGAGCGACGCGCGCGCCACACCCGCCCGGCTGAGCCGTCAGCCCAGACCACCCAGCCGCCGGCTGTCAAATAAAACGATACTATTATTATTACCCGAACTTTAGTAACTTCTTCCTCTTTACCACTGGAGGTTGGCCGTGAACTACCTGCAAATATCCCACTTGATCTTTCGACGCTTTGTACTAGTCCATTTCGTATAGAACAGTTGGTAAGAGACTTGATAATTAATAATAATTTCTTTATTGCACGGAAAACAATGTGATACATAGTCTTAAAACAAAGGTAAATAGGCAAAGGCGAGCTTATCTCTAAAAAGAGATTTCTTCCAGCAAACCTAGGCAAGATAGGACAGATTGTTCTGAGAGAATAGTCCAAGTGCACAATAAATAAAATGAAGATAAATGAATCTACATATATCTACTATAATATGTACACAATAAAAATGCTACATAGACCTAAATATGAATACCCATAAATAAAATAAAATAAAAATATATATAATAGAGTAGAATACATAAACAAACATATACATCTACTTATATAATCAAGATACCTATCACGAAAGAGAAGGGAAGTGTTCTTTCAGACTTTTGACAAAAGAGGATGAATCAGACCACAAACCAGCACGATAGTCGATAGACGAGGCAGTCGACAGCTGAGCTATCGGCGCCAACACCTCATCGTCGGATATGTTCAGCGACTTGTTCAGAGCCAGACCGCGCACCTCGTAGCTGATTGAGTACAGCAGCACTTCATCGATCGCTGCAACACAAGTTGTTATTGTATACCAGTTGACTCTACATACTCTATACCACGCCAGCTATCGAAATTGATATGCAAAACAACGTAACGCAACGCACCAATGGGGTAGTTATTTAGCGCTTACGCACTATACGACCGATCCAAATCCGATCGAAGCCCGTGAAAATACGGTCCGGATTTGTCATAGTACTACTGCTATCATAAACAATAGGCTTGTGGCCAAGGTAATCCAATAAATCTAGGAACAAGTCTTAAGTTGAGCTATTATGTACAAAATGGCTTGACATTCTCAGAAATATATATTTCCAGCAGATATATTTTATACAGTCAATTTTGTGCAAAAAAAGACAGCATTTGATGGCACTTTTACATGACGTCATTCTGTTGTTATTTCATAGAACTCAGGAACAAAAGTTCCGTTTTTACAGTTCATAAAAAGTATATATTTTGACTTGACAGGCCACAAGCCTATACTCGATTTCTATGCTAGTTTATGCACTAGATCCGTCCGTCATCGCTGAATTTAATCGTCATTAATGAATCTTCATCCGTATTTTCACGGAATAGCTCGTCCAACGTCTATAAAAGATCGGACCGTGGAGTTTGGACGATTGAGTCGTTAAAGTGATACTCACGGATGCACTCCGCCCCCCTCGCTGTATACCCCGCGGCGCACCGACACTGGCTAGCCGCGGCGCCAGTTGGCAGGCAGACGTGCGCGCACGCAGCCCGTCGCGCCGCGCACGCGCCGCCGGACGACGGCTGGGTGGCGGCGTCGTACACGTGGAGGGAGATCACGCCATCTGTGGGACGGACGGAGTTAGCAGGACCTAATAGTGCTACTACTGGGTGACAAGTCTCTAAAGTTTCAAGCCATCGCCACGCCATCGATATAATACGGCTATACAATGGCTATTAGTTGCCAGCCGTGTTAGTCTACTGTTACATTCAATAGAATATCAACAGAACATCAACAGAATGGCTCTAGCAATGACACACACACAAACACACCCTCCACCACAGATTACTTTGCCACTTTCCTCTATAATCGATCGATGTAACCGCTTTTAGACTTCGTTCGGGACACATTCCTTTGAATAAATTTGCCTTCTTGATGAGGAAAGTCCCGTCTCCGAACTGTACTGAGTGTGACCAAATAGAAGATGTCTATCATATTATAGTGGAGTGCGTCCGGAACGAATCTCGAAGGAGGCTTTTTAAAAGCTTTTATTTAACTTGCTCTGTATGTATGTTTGTTTGTTTGTTTGTTTGTGGGTATCACGGTTCGCGTCAAAAATGTCGGCTTGAATTTGACCCACTTCCCGTTATCCGATTGAGCTGAAATTTCGCATACGTGTATAAGTCGGATGACAATGCAATATATTTCTGACTTAAAGCTGATCTGATGATGGAGACGGAAGACGGTCATGGGAACTCTGTCATAAAACATCGCAAGCCCGTCGAATTTGGGCTCGTTCGATTCGTCTTGACGAATACTTTGGTCCTAGAATATTTTTTAATGACATGGAGCTGATCTGATGCTGGAGCCGGAAGGTGGCCAGGGGAACTCTATAATAAAACGACGCAACCCTATCATATTTGGACTCGTTCGATTTGTCTTGACGAATACTTTGATCCTAAAATATTTTTTATGACATGGAGCTGATCTGATGCTGGAGCCGGAAGGTGGCCAGGGGAACTCTGTAATAAAACGACGCAACCCCATCATGTTTGGGCTCGTTCGATTCGTCTTGACAAACACTTTAGTCCTAAAATATTTTTTATGACATAGTGCTGATCTGATGCTGGAGCCGGAAGGTGGCCATGGGAACTCTGTTACCAAACGACGCAATTCTATCGTGTTTGGTCTCATTTGATTCGTCTTGACAAGCACTCGAATTCTAGATTAGATGTTTTGTCCTGTAATGATAAAGACTAAAAAGTTAAAAATAAATTAAAAGAAAAAAACATTTTTAAACAAAGCTTTTATTTAATGCCCTAAAAAGAAGAAAATAAAATTTCAATTCAATCAAATGCGTCATTTTATTACATTACACAATTTATACGATATAAAAGCTTGTTGCGAGATTTACTTGTGTAGACTTAATTAGGTGGGTAGGCACCTATTTGCACAGACTTGGAGATAAATCCCGCAACAAGCTTTTATATCGTATAAATTGTGTAATGTAATAAAATGACGCATTTGATTGAATTGAAATTTTATTTTCTTCTTTTTAGGGCATTAAATAAAAGCTTTGTTTAAAAATGTTTTTTTCTTTTAATTTATTTATAACAACAATGTTTTTTTCGATGTGGGTGGCTGCAATATCGTTCTGGCTTCACCTGAGTCTGATGAAGCCAGGTTATTATATAGTTTAGTTAGGTTAGGAATAAGACTAAGAAATAATGGTGTGCCTATTAATTAGTTAATGTAAGAATATTAGTTGACCCGAACGAGGGCGACATAGTCATTTTTATTGTACTAAGCCCTCAATAAAAAAAACAGATTAAAAAAAAAAAAAAAAAAAATCGATCGATCGATAGGTTTGTCTTTGGTTTTCGGCATACGTATTGCTGCAGAATATCAATTTTGACAGCCACTGCCATGCCACAGCCACCGTGGAGCCATTAGCACACGGGACTTCAAATTTGCCACGCCAATGCTATTGAGAAGCCGATAGCGTCGAAGGCGGCCATTTTTGTTTACCAGACTACCGATTGTGTCATTTTCTGTATTTTTGAAGCAATCGCTACACCACTGGGAGGCTGTAGCGGTACGGGACTTGAGGCCCTGGAGGTTGGCAGCCGAATGTGCCGATCTCGACCTTTCGTCAGTCGGAGCACAGGGTGCTCATCCCATAAAAATTAGAATGAGTAACCCTTCGTAAAAAAAGACATGGCGTGAGGAGTAAGATTTGTACTTTAAACGCCATGGTTTCAGTTAACATACTTCTAGGTGGCGCTAATCTTAGAATAAATCCTATATATCTTAGCGCCATCTCGTGGTATATGCAATTTTTCGATGGTGCTGCACCAAGCGATAATGGCCTCAAACTAAAGAAGCTTCCGTAGCATCTCAGTTTACGCCGGTGTCATATTTTGTTCTAGGAGGTCTATCTGTATTAGTATAATATTATAGTATCTGTGACAGCGGCGATCCCTCGGTGAGGGGTCCATTGACCGGAATCCTCCCCACGCCCGTGTCGTGCGTGAGAAGAGCCCGCAGTGAACTCACCGGTGTTATTGAGCATGGTCGCCGGGCGCTCGCACTGGTCCTTCGCGCAGGTCCGCACGGAGCCCGGCCCGCCGTCCGCCCAGTACACCGTGTCCCGGTACACCTCCAGCGCGGTCGGGCGCGCACCGATGCCGAGGGGCAGCTGGGGGGGGCGGGGAACGTTTACGGGAGATTGTGAAACGTAGTTAATAAGCTACAAAGTAAGAGCGCACATACAGACGCGCTGGATACCCATATGCTACGGCTTAAACTAGTTGTAGCCGGCTAATCTTAGGTGCTAGCTTAATGTTAGAAGAGCGGTTAATTTGAATAAGTATTAATAATAATTGTGGTATTTCTAGGCGAAGTGGTGGGTCAGGGTAGGTGAAGCGAATCCCCCTTTATTCTTCGTGTTAGGTTGACATATAAGAACAAAATAAACGTAAACGCACACCGAACATTAGCCGGCTAAAACTAGTTTTAGCCGCTCACCTAGTATTAGCTGTAACCTCGATACCAATAGACGCACTGCTGCAGTGCGACAGACGCGCGTTTGCAGCTAATGTTTTTGTTTTACTGAAGCCCTTATCCCGTGCGGAGAACTACCATGGATTAACCGCGCAGACTATAATAGCTTCGCAACTAAGTCGCGCTACAAACGCTGTATTGTGAAGGGTCTGCTTGCAGCGCTGCAGTCGCGCGACGATAACGCTATATGTGACAGCCGGCCAAAGAGAACAACTAGTGTCTCCGATGATCATAAATGTTGCTAACGTCGCTTCTCATAACGACGAAACAGGGCATCCTCGGCTCAGCATGTACCAGAATAGTCTGTGCTATTGATATGGCTTGCAAAATATAATGATTTAATGAAGGTATATTACCGGTTTCACAAGCCCTTAGTTATTGATCTTGGGTTGGGTGTGATATGATAGCACTTTGTCACTGAAAAGGATCGATGAACTACAGCCTATAATGGGTTGTATTCTGTGCTTCTGTAACGAGATGTAACCGTAGGTTCTAAGCTGTGTCTTTACCGTAGTGACGCGTCCATTGTCCAGCTGTAGGTATTGTATGGTCGCCGACGCCAGGTTCACCCAGTAGAGACGTTGCTTCTCCAGGTCGACAACAAGACCTGGATGAAACAATGAGAAATATATGCTAATGTTGTGATCTTGGGCCCGATGCTGCTCTGAGAAACGCACTTATATTGGATCGCTATCGCATCTAAAACACCCAAAATGGCGTCATTTGGTATGCTCCTAAAGAATCGCAAATAGATCGTAAATAGATTGCAAGCAAAGCGTATTTACCCGACAAAGGGAAAACTTATTATCATTTACCTAAGTTTGCCCGTACCGGTAACTCTGCATATTTAAATTCCGTACCATTATCTATAAAAAACCGCAAAAAAAAACGTTGTATGGGAGCCCCCCCTAAATATTAATTTAATTATTTATTTTTTAAGTAAATAATATAAGTACTCAATATATTGTGAACATTTTAAGCGTCTACCTGCTACCATTATCAATATCGAGCGAAAATAAGCAAAACAAATCACGTTTGTTGTATGGGAGCTCCCCTTAATATTAAATTTCTTTTGTTTTTTAGTATTTGTTGTTATAGCGGCAACAGAAATATCATCTGTGAAAATTTCAACTGTCTAGCTACCACGGTTCATGAGATACAGCCTGGTGACAGACAGACGGACGGACGGACGGACGGACAGACAGCGAAGTCTCAGTAATAGGGTCCCGTTTGGCACCCTTCGGGTACGGAACCCTAAAAAGCACCCTTTGGTAAGTTAAGCTAAAGCTCTACACTCCTTCCATTTCTACTTACTAGTAACTCCAGCGAGGTTTTCATCAGTAGTGGTAGTAACAAGCACTTTTCTACTTACTAGTAACTCCAGCGAAGTTTTCATCAGTAGTGGTAGTAACAAGCACTTTTCTACTTACTAGTAACTCCAGCGAGGTTTTCATCAGTAGTGGTAGTAACAAGCACTTTTCTACTTACTAGTAACTCCAGCGAGGTTTTCATCAGTAGTGGTAGTAACAAGCACTTTTCTACTTACTAGTAACTCCAGCGAGGTTTTCATCAGTAGTGGTAGTAACAAGCACTTTTCTACTTACTAGTAACTCCAGCGAGGTTTTCATCAGTAGTGGTAGTAACAAGCACTTTTCTACTTACTAGTAACTCCAGCGAGGTTTTCATCAGTAGTGGTAGTAACAAGCATTTCTACTTACTAGTAACTCCAGCGAGGTTTTCATCAGTAGTGGTAGTAACAAGCATTTCTACTTACTAGTAACTCCAGCGAGGTTTTCATCAGTAGTGGTAGTAACAAGCATTTCTACTTACTAGTAACTCCAGCGAGGTTTTCATCAGTAGTGGTAGTAACAAGCATTTCTACTTACTAGTAACTCCAGCGAGGTTTTCATCAGTAGTGGTAGTAACAAGCACTTTTCTTGCGCTGCCGTCGCAGCTCATCTCTTCAATGCGCTCCCCCTTCAAGGATGGCGTCACTGTCGAGTGCGCTACGTATAGTTTACCGCTGGGAAAGTAAAAAGGGATTATTCGATATCGCTAGATGGTGTAGGGAAGAAGGGCGTAACCGCCCATTTAACATGATATAAGTGTGTATTATTCTAATAAACACTAGTCCAACTCCGACCTCTGTCTTTGACTCATCTCTCCAACCTATCCCCCTTACATGGCGACCTTGCCAGGCCAGCCTACCTATCGCGAGGTAGTGCTGTGCCGAATGGCGATAAAATAACTCAAATAATATTTAAATAATACACACTTATATCATGTTAAATGGGCGGTTACGCCCTTTTGGAGTATTTTATTCATGGCGTCACAATTTTTTCTACTGGGGTGGCAGAGGAACAATAGTAGTTTTTACCAAATTCAAACTCTTTGGTTGGCTCCACAAATGTAATTTGGACTAGCGAAGCCGACGTAACATGATAGAACTACGGAAGCATTCTACTCCTTAGATGAATATTTTATGAAATGCAAATTTTTATTTAATTTAATTATAAATTACTATATTAATAAATGACATGATAAATTTTGACTAGGTTATTAATTGACATTGTAATTTTTATTTGACAAATTCATTAATTTTATTTTAATGGTAATGGACTGAATCATTGTATTTTGCATGCCAATATTTGGCTAAATAGATAGAAAGATAGATAGAGATAATCCATTTATTCATTGTAAGAATACACACAAATACAATAAAGATTCTTACAAAACTTAAAAAAAATATAGAAAGAAACTATAAATGTGCTGTGCTGTACTTTTATTATTTTAATATATTACACCAACGACTGTAACCACATTTACGCAAATAAATGAATGAAATGAAAACAGTATAAATCCATAAACTCATCTGTCCCTGTGGTTGAAACGAGACCTTAACTCGCACACATGTTATTCTTATACCATTGACGCTAGCGACGCCATCACGGGCCCAGTTAAGTGTGTGGCATTATACCATATAGGTTAAAAATCGGCTAAGTGCGAGTCGGACTCTCACACCGAGGGTACCCCACCAATCGTACCAAAAAAGTAAAAAAATACGTTTCTTGTTTAGGGACACCTTTATTTTTCAATATTTTGTGTATTTCAGTATTTGTTGTTGTTGCGGCAACAGATATACACATTCTGTGAAAATTTAAACTTTCTAGCTATTACGGTTCGTGCTGAAGGGCCCTCTGACGGACGGACGGACAGCGGAGGCTTAGCAGTCCCGTTTGGCACCCTTCGGGTACGAAACCCTATAAAGTACTATCGCCATTATCGTTCGCACATACCGCAGAGGATGTACCGCTATCGCCGTCACATTATCCAGGGCCTCCCTCACAACCCTGGTCGTGTGGGTTCCGTTGAGTTTCGCCACGTTCAGCGTGCTCCCCGAGCTGTAGTACAGCAGCCCAGCTAAGGGGTCTATGGTGAACCCGCGCGGGTACAGGATGCCCGAGTCGAATAGGGTTTGGATGGGGCCGCGGGTTAAGCCGGTGCGCTTGATCTCGTTCGTCTGTGGAAAGAAGTAAGTTAGTTAAAAATGTATTCGTTATCGAAGTACTTGTGAATCTTCACGTGGCTAAAAAAAAATATCCTATGAGGATACTGAGGCTCCTCTATATGTAGTTTCTTAAAACTTCCCAAATTTCGTCCGCCAATCCCTACATACTAAATTTTAATTCATTTTGTGTACCTTACTGAAAATTCATATAGTCTCATACCCCTGGTAACTAAACTCAATGAAAAGTTCATACATTCTTACATAACCCTGAATACAAAATGTAACTATTAAGTAAACATGTATTGTCCGTTGGCGGACCTTAACCAATAAAATAAAATAAAATAAAAATAAAATAAACCCACTTTCCTCATTCTCTCCTAATCCTCTTCCTCACACACCTACACTTACACTACACATATCTCATTTCATTACCCATTTCATAAATTACTCTTTAGTTGCTGTTTTATAAAATTTGTTAAAAAATTCAACAAACAAATAATGGAAGAGCCCCGCCTCCTGACATACAGGTGATAAACCTAGTTTAGGAGACTGGGATCCATGCAACTATGTGCCTAACTTTTTACCTGAATAAATTATGAATTATTGTTATTATAAAAAAAATGTTAAGTTGATAAGCTCGCCTTTGTTGATGTATTTTCCATTTTTTATTGTAAAATATATGTTTTTTTGTGTACATGTAAGTATGGAGTAAGTAAGTAACGTTAGACAGAGATAAAGTGTGCAAAATGGGCGTTTATTATGGTTTTTATTTTTTGTTGTTTTGGTGGCAATAGACACTTACTTAGTGATCGACTCTCCATTAAAGTTTACAGTCTTCCAACGATCTTTTGGCGCGTGAGTGACGTTAACAGGAGGGCGCCACTTCTACACAACTTAACACATCGAACCTGTCATCAACAGACCTTTCATTCCTTATTACCTCAAGTTCAGCAACAAAAATCGTCGACAGCTGCTGTATGAGATGAGATACAGTCCGCTGACTAACAATCGGACGGAAAGTGGAGTCTTAGTAATCGGGTTTCGTTCGGCAGCTTTTGTGTACAATGTGTACATACAAATCAGATTATATCTGATTCGCTGGTTTCCAAATAATAATAAATCTCTATTACTTCTCTGTATTTTCTGTGTTTTGTGTTTTATGTGCAATAAATACATATACGAAATCTTCTTTTTTGGTTGCAATCACCTATCCTATCAAGAGGTCGGTTGACTATCGGTTATATCAAATCATTGATATACAAATACACACACATTATCACGCCTTTTTCCCAGAAGAATGACTTGTGTATTTTTCTGTGTGGGTCGTGCAGTTGGGGCCAGTTACCTCAGTGTCGGCCCAGTACACGCTGTAATTGTGCGCCATCGCGTGTATGGTGGTGGGGGCCGCGATGTGGGGCCCGGACACCGTGGGGATCGTGGTCGCGTGCGGGGCCTCCAGGTCAACGCCCCGAATCTCGCCGGGGCGGCCGATTAGCAGGACCTTCTCGTGCACTGGAATCAATACAATGCTGTCAGACGACTTTTATTGGGGTATTTGGTTTAGGGGGCGTCCATTAATTACGTGAGGGAGGATTTTCTGAACCTCCCCCCTTGGTGAGATTTCGTGAGATTTTACTCAACCCCCTTCCCCCATCCCGATTGCTTCGAAAGTAGGCTAGAACCACAGTGAGAATTACAACAAATTTTAACCCATCTCTTCCATTTCAATTTAACTCTGTTTCTTGCGAAAAAAAAATATTACGTGATATTCGCTGAGACCCCGCCCTCTCCCCAAATTAAGAAAAGATGAGATCTGACTCAAACCTTATTAATGGACGCCCCTTACTGATGTAGTCCAGCAGACACAGGTGAAGCTGTTCCCGTTGTTGAGCGCGCAACTAACTTATTCTAACTCGTACCCTCGCAAGTGACGTTGTCGTGCGCTAGTCTCATGACGTGCGGGCACGCGCACTCGCGCACGCCCGGCGCGTCCAGCAGACACAGGTGCGAGCAGTTCCCGTTGTTGAGCGCGCACGGGTTGAACGCGACGCGGGGCTGGCGGGACGGGTGGATCACCTGGGGCGGATGGGAAAATAAATAGATTGATAGGTAGTTTTCGTAAGATGTCAAATGAGTTAATAAGTGAAGGTACTCAGGGTCCGAATGGATCGGTTTTTTTGTTCCGTTTTTCTTTTTCTTCAAAGGTTTAGTTTAGAACTTTATTACCAAGTCACAGAGTAATTATATGAAAGAGTAAGTAAGTTTTTGACATGAATGAGTGTGTGAGGACATCTGTGTGGGTTGTGTGAGAGAGTGAGTGAGCGAGTGAATGAGCGTATAAGTAAATGAGTGAATGAGCAAATGACTGCAGAGTGAGTTGCTGAATGACTTAACAAATGACTGAAGAGTGAGTTGCTGAATGACTTAACAAATGACTGAAGAGTGAGTTGCTAAATGACTTAGCAGGTGAATGAACGATTAAATGAACAAATAAGTAATTGAGTGAGTGTGTTATTGATTAAATTAGCAAATGTAGCAACGATTTGATGAACAAATAAGTGATTAAGCTAGTGAATCCCCCACCTTGACATCAAACGGCTGCGTGACGGTCCGCTGCACCACAGTGACATTGCTCCCGTCGCGCTTGCTCGCGCGCGCCACACTGTTGCTGCGCCAGTCCGTCCAGAACACCCAGCCCTCGAACACGGTGATCGCGAACGGGTGCGAGAGCAGCTCGTGGTTGCGGAGCACCGTTCGGTGTTCGGCGCCCTCGTAGGTCGTGGTGTGGATTGAGTCCGATCTGCGGAATGTAAATAACAATTTAAGGATGGCGCACATGAGGACGGGCCGCAGCGTGCCGGGACGCAGCGCACTATCGCACACTGTGACTGTGTCATGATTTTGTATGCAGCGATGCGGCCCTCCCCGCCCCGGCACGCTGCGGCCCGTCCTAATGTGCGCGATCCTTTAGTGTCGCACCTTTTGACGACCTCTGTGGCGTTGTGGTCTACCTCTTACCGCGACCTTCGATAACCATCCTACTATACGTAAAAAGTCGCGGGCGATAATTAATCGTATCGTCCTGATGGGAACACCTTTATTTGAGTATACAAGCCACGATGACATAAACGGAATAACTTACGTTTCGTTATACTTGGAAAGCGCCCTTACTGTATGATCCTGTCTTTGCTGTAAATGTTTGTATAATGAACCAAAGTGAAACAACACCGCCACAAAACTCACCTAGCATCAACCCAATACAGTCTCTTCGCTCTGTGATCCAGCGACAGTCCGTTGGGCCAGGCGCCGTCGGTGATGCGGTCGACTCTCACGACGACGAGTCGACGGCGGCCGGCGAGGGAGCAGCGCTCGATGCGCGGCGCGTGCTGCTCCCAGTCGCTCCAGAACAGATAGCCTGGGGAGAGTATAGTGGTTGTTTAACTTGTGGCGACATCTACATTTGTCAACATCCACACTAGACGCGCTATGTTTTGACTATTGTACCACTCAGTGATTAAGTTATTGTGATGATGATGTAATTGATGTGGGATCACTAAAGTACAGATAGCCTGGGGATAGGACAGTGGTTGGTTAACTTGTAACACAATAGACGCGCTATGTTTTGATTAAGTTATTGTGATAATGAATGTAAATTGATGTGGGATCATTGAAGTAGCATTTCAATCACCTACATAGACTCGAAAAGCTACCTGCAAAAGCCATAAACGTCAAGTGACGTCATTTGGCTATGTAGTAGTAACAGGTGACTATTTTACGAGCGTTCTATGTGTGACTAGAGTTTATGTTTCAAGAGATTGATTGGTTGTAGTGGTGGTTAATACAACGTAAAGCCGTTAAAAGCAGCACGTTATTTACTTGTAACGAAAAGCGCGTGCTATTGTCGAATCAGATAGAGCTATGTTATAATAACGAAACGGACCGACGCTTTACGCGCTGCTAGCGCCAGCGGACTTTTTGTAGTGTTACGTTAAAAATAGCACAGCGCAGCGTGATCAGTCGTCCGGTTGCTCGCGACCGCGCTGGATGTTGCGTAATTTCGCGCGCTTTCTCGACGAATCAAATTTAACGTAAACGTTGACTCTCGTGACTCGTGTAAGCTTTGTAAAAATGTAAATATTTATTTTGTGTGATAAACAAACGATGTATTTTACATAGTTACGGTTGAGTTTGTAAATAAATACCTATAGTTATTTATCGGACTATTAATCTAACGACAGATTGTAAAATAGCGCTCGCTAACGTTAAAACATTCACAATTCGACGCGTTCGTTTCGTTATAACTTAGCGGGTCAATCAGCATGCTAAAAAAAATAGCATATTTCAATTAGCATGTTAACAAAATATAGCCGTTATGACCACCACTAATTGGTTGTCTCAAGCTGAAGGATCTTACCCTCGGCCGGGTCCGCTGCGATAGCGCGGACACTGTCCATGTCGCCAGATATGAGCGTTCGTCGGTGCTTGCCGTCCAGTCGAGCCACCTGGAACAAATAAATCCAGATTTACAGATTATTATTTAAAAAAATCGGTCAAGTACCATCGTATAAGCACCACCAATTAAGCACTCAAAACAATAAAACAAAAAGAAAATTAAAAACACGTCTCTTGTATGGGGATCCCCTTTAATTTGTAATATCTCTCGTATTTCAATATTTGTTGTTGTTGCGGCAACAGATACACACATTCTGTAAAAATTTCAACTTTCTAGCTTTTACGGTTCGTGCTCTAGGACCCGCTGACGGACGGACGGACGGACGGACAGAGAGACAGCGGAGCCTTATTAATAGGGTCCCGTTTGGCACCCTTCGGGTAGAAAAAGGAACCTCAATTGAATAAGAATGACCGCGGTATTCAGAGATAGCATAGTAAAGAAGAGGTCTATACCAATTAGTAAGCGAATTTAGGCTGATTGAATAATAAAGATGTTCGATGTAACATACCTCAATCTGCTGCAAGGAACTCTCAACCCAGTAGAGTGTCTCTGAGATCCACTCGACTGCCAGTCCCTCTGCTGTCGACAGTCCTGATTGCACCACCGCCTCGATGCCCGATATAGCTGCAGAAAATATCAGTTTGATACTACAGAGACAAGACTGGAAAGATCTAAGAATGGCTTTTTGTTGCGGTGGGACAAAATCAGGCTAACAATACTATTGTGACAGTGCGCATGAAATGGCGGACGCAAAAATGCTGACGAAGAAGATTAGGACAAACGATATAAGTGCGTTCATTCAGAATGTACGCAAAGTATATCGTTTGATACATTAGTTTATGAACTAGTTTGCCTTTTGAGGTGTATGCTGAGTTCAAACCATTTTGACATTTAAAAACCTTAACAATAAACTGCTATTTTTTATTAATATCCCTGTGTTTATTTGTCAAATAAATATATTTCTATTTCTAACTACAGAATGAATGATTGAATGAACAAAATAGGTATTGAATGAAGGAATTTTTATTTCACGGAGAAATATAGCCCATTAACTTAGAAATATAGCCACTTAACTGAAAGAAGGTAAATTTTACCAAAAACTAGTTAAAATACTTACCTCCATTCACCAGCGCGCCTCTATAGATATTATCGTCCACCAGATCGGTCCAGTACAGTCGCACCGTTCCGTTCCGGTCTCTATGCCAGTCGAGCGCGACTGTACTGCGCAGTGACGTCAGCAGAGCCCGGGATGTGCCCCCGGGCAGCTCAACCCCCCTCACCTCGTGGCGGTTGCTGAACACCAGCAGAGGGGGGGTGGGGTCTGTGGACATAGACCATTTGTGTAACACGACGTGGAGATTTGTGGTAAATAGCGATTTGCAAATATCGAACACTTCTTCGAACTTCGATGGAACCACCACATAGGTACTAGCCTTTCACTTCAAGTTTGCCGCCACTCTCACCCGCATCCAAAGATAATACAGGGTGTAAAACAGAGACTATATATCCAATTGACTGCGCCTGCGGGGGAATGCGCCTCGCCAAACGTTTGTTGTATTCAACGAACGTTCGCATACGCAACCTATGTACGATGACGGGCCGCCAGACAGTTTCGCAGCGGCTGACCAATCACAGCTCTCTTACCTCGTCCCCCGCCGCCCGTACATTGGTGAGTTGTGTTTCAAAGGAAAATGTATCTATGCGCTCTTATCTGGATAAGTGCTCCCGGTGTAACAGAAAGGTGTAGTCATATTTTAGGGGGTTGTTAGGGATAGGATAGTATTAGGGATAGTTCTGAGCAACCTTTACAATGAAACCGATTAGATCAGAGCAACTTCAAATCAAATCAAAATCAAAATCATTTATTGAACAAAACGGTGGGTACATGTACATTACATTTTGAGTGTGTGTTAGTTATACAATAGTTGAGCATAGCAGTAATGTAGCAATAGTTGATGCCTTCATTGCTAGGCTAGTTTAATAGCCTGTATTAATGATAAGCACGCTCTTGCCTTCTGGAGGGGGGAGTGCGGATAAGTACTACAAATGTACACCCTTAGTTTTTAAAATGAAAGAAGTTAAAATAATAAAATGAAAGTATTTATGAAAAATGAAAATGAAAATAGTTTATTGCCATAAGGAAATACAATTCACAGGTATGCTGACCCTCACACTAGGCATAGCCTGTCTCGTGAGGGAGGAAATAAACATTTAACAATCCCTATTTGCGGCGATAACATGAAAATTGAATAAAATTGAATTTGAATTTAAGTTTAACAATGATAACTGTTAATATATAAATTTATATTATATTAAAATATGTTAAAATAATTTATAAATATCTGCATGTGTGTGTATGTATGTAAGTGAAAGGGTATGTGTGTGTGTGTGTGTGTGTGTGGGTGAGGGTGTGTGTGTGTGTTAAATTTTTAGACACCAATTATTGTTTCTGTGGCATCATAATCTATTTTATTTAGCCAGATAAGAACTTTTCGCTTAGCTTCCTTTACAGTACATTCCTTTATTCCTCCTTCACACTCATTTACCACGACGTTGTATATGTGTGTATGCAAAAATGGTGCGAATCGCTGAGCAAAGGCAGTGTTTACAGAAGGTTTTGAAATTGTAAATACTCTTTTTGACAGTAGTTGTTCATATTCCGTACTATTAATGATAATTCTATGCTGCATCAACACCACCTTCAAAACGTAGAGTTTTCGTAGACTCAGCACTTTGCTTTCCTCGTACAATAAAGTGGTAGGATACATGCGAGGTTTCTTGTACATTACTTTTAGTACCGAGCGCTGTGCTCTTTCTACAGCTAACATGTAAGATTTCGAAGATCCTCCCCAGCACCTGATGCAGTAGGTGAGGACGGATTGGCACAGAGCTAGATATACCAGCTTTAGTGTTTCCTTCGGAGCACCGCGGCGAAGTGATTTCATTATGTGAATAATTTTTCGTACCCGACCTGCGAGTTTGCTCAGGTGTTTTTGAAATGTAAGTTTTTCGTCAAGCACTATACCTAGGTATTTGATGTCACAGACTCTACTAATGCATTCACAGTTACATACTTTAGATGACCGGTTGCAAGTGTGAATTTGTAACTTGAAATTAGATTTTGGTTGGGAAGCCTTAGTTTTATGAAAGCAAATGAATTTTGTCTTAGAGGTATTAAGTGTGAGTAAGTTTTTTGCCAGCCAAATTGCGATTTCTGAGATACCAGCAGTTGCCTGTTTTATCACTGAGTCCCAGGAAGAATCGTTAAAAATTATCGCTGTATCATCAGCATAACATATAGTTTCAGCTTTCAGAGAGGGGGATATAGAAGTGGAAACGTCATTCATGTATATAAGGAACAATGTTATGTATGGTATGTGAGGGTATGTGTGTGTGAGAGGGTGTGTATGTGTGTGTGTGGAAACTTCAATTGTCACTTCTCTACTATACAAATCAACTGACTGCCCGGACCAATAAAAAATAAAGCTACTCTGATCAAATCGGTTTCATAGTGAAAAATGCTCAGAATGGTCTCCCTAACAACTCCCTAAAATACGACTACACCCTTCTGTTACACCCTGTATAAATACCAGCATCGACAGGAAGAGAAGCGAAAGGCTCAGAGGTTAAACACAACATCCCTCACCTCTCCTTTTGGGAGCTACAAAGTTCGGCTGGCATCTTTTTGCTGGCGGTTTTAGTAAACTCTTCTTCAAAGTTATGTTTCTTGTGGATATAAATAAAACCTCATGAATATGGAGTGTGCAACTCACCGGTGCTCTTGCAAGTGACTCCGTCATCAGAAAGCTTGTATCCTTCGTAGCAGGTGCACTTGTGACGGTTCTTGTAAGGCTTGCACGTCTGCAATTAGAAAGGGGTTTCGATATATCCTTAAGACGGCTCCCTAGGCAAAAACAGCCTTTAGCAAAACAAAAATCACTCGGAATGACGAGTATTATTGCTACATGTTTTTTCACTAGCTTGTTTATCACGAGTGTCAGCGTGACTTCGCTTTCCCATAAACGTAATTTTATTAATGTTGCTCGATAGAAAAGTCTCTTGAAGTTGCCAGAAAATCTGTCTGTCACAATGTTTTATTTTACAATTTCGCACCGCATCTGAATTTGTGTTCTTGTTATTTATCTAATCATTATAAAAATGGCACCCTATGTTCCCCAGTTAGACTGCTTAGCTTGGCTTTAACCTTTTTCTTATTTTTTTATTTAAGTTCCTCTAAAAATAAGTTGAAATTCTAAGCTCTGTTTGCCCAGGGCCGCCCTT
>OY735278.1:5207628-5247628 GCA_963457715.1 Argyresthia albistria | reverse complement strand
AATTCCGAGCTGCGCTCCCGGACAAAGATTATAGATGTAGCTCAGAAGGCTGCCCAATTAAAGTGGGACTGGGCCGGTCACGTTGCTCGAATGCTGCCAAATCGTTGGGCTAAGAGAACCACAGACTGGCTCCCAGTAAATGCAAAGAGAAAGCGTGGCCGACCCAGGAAGAGATGGAGTGATGAGTTGGCTCTATGGGATGAAGAGTGGAAGGAGACCGCTCAGGATCGAATGGAGTGGAAGAGGGGGAGAGAGGCCTTTGCCCAGCAGTGGGATATTACAGGCTCATAAAAAAAAAAAAAAAAAAACTTTTTGGTTTCTTTTGTCTAACTGTAATGTGTTCACTGTCCTTGTAATAAACTTTTCTTTCTTTCTTTCTGATTTATTCAAGCCTATAAGTACTTCAATAGGTTCAACGACCTATCTGTCCAACCAGTTGATCATATTGAATAACTTCTGTCCAATTTTTTCAACTCCCCCTAAGTCGAGCCATTGTCATTCTCAAATATTGACATTAAAATTAGTTTGACAGTGGGTACCAACGTCAAAAATTAGACATTCATTGATTGGTACCCACTGTCAAAATAATTTTAATGTTTTTATTTTTTATTTTTATAATTTTAATGTCAATATTGTTCCAAGGACTCTTTTGTCCTTACGCTACAATGGGTGTTAAATATAGTTGAACAAGTTGGAATGAAGCTGATATTGTGACTTTGATCACAAAACTAATTTACCTAATTTCTTCTCCTTATACATGCTCAGATGATAATGATGATCCAATTTCCACTTCTCCATCCTGTTCCTCTCCACAACATCCTCAAGATCCACGAGGTCATCCTCAACCGTCTTCATCAGCTCCTGGATATTCTTCAAGCTATCCATACATTGAGCCACGGCCACCGTCAAATTGGGAAGATGTGATAAATTGTTAGCTAACTCATTTGCGTTTTGCAACCTAGTTTTGGCATTGTGGTGTAGTTCCAGGATAAGTTTGTCAACCTCATCAGCTGCTTTGGCATTTTCCTCAGCGTTCTTGTGAAGCTCGGTCCAGGTTTCCTGGTAATTTTCAAGTAATTCACCGCCAGCGCCGCAATTCACTTTGCATTCGCTAACTGGTTTTTGTTTTTCCTTAAAATAGTACTTGACCTTTTGAACCTCCTGAAGAGTGTGCCTCAGATTATTGTTTGTGCTCAAACCATCTTGTACGACAGATATGAAATCTTTTAGATTACCTAGCATTTTACAACAAAAAAAAAAAGGTTCTTGCTTGAAAATAATCAAGAAATAATCACATCACACACAAGTGTCACTCAGTGAACTACTCAATCTCAATATCAACCAGAATTTGACCATTTTGGCCAGCGGTGGTGAGGGGTGTAAAATCTTTTCAGGAAAACGTAACTCAACGGTTTATTCAAGTAATTGTTATCTATATCTATGGTTTATTCCATTGATTTTTGACAGTACTTTCTTTTAGGGTTGGGCCATAGTTCCGATTAAAATACCGGTTTTGTGTCAGACAGGAAATGTAAATCGATCGATTATAATCTACCGAATTTTTTCGTCTTAAAACAGTTTCCGGTCGCGTTCCGTGACATCGCCGTCAGCGGCATAATCGATTACAGCGTCTAAGATGCCATTGTTTTGTATTGGCTGCATTATACGTTGGCCAACGCACTCGGCCAACGGACATGACAAATGGTATTGGGTAATGTTCGCGTCGTTTTGACGTTTCCGTAGAATGAGGGATTTTAAAAAAAAAACAACTTCAGTAGTTCCAAATTCGTCACTAGATGTCGTAGGCCAGACATGAGTTGAGAAAAGTTGCCAGTCCAAATAATAACAATCGAAGAACATAATCTGTGGTCAGCAATTCAGCATAGAGAAAAGGTCAACAAGTCAAAGTCGTCAATCAATCTAACGCCAACCACGACAACCAACAAAAAATTAACCAAAAACATTACTTGGAACCCACATCACATCCCTTCACGTCCTCCCTGGGTAGTGCTAACGAGCGACAAATCATCATAATCATCAAATAAACATTATAATTTCCAAGTTCTCAAATGAGAACCTGACCACTTGACACTAGCAAAATTAACCTCAAAATAGGTTAGGACGCCATTAACAAAAAGAAGAAGCACCAACAAAAACAAATCATCAGCGAGCAAGTGACACAGATTGCCAAGAGTAAAAGTTGAAGTTGAGCAAGTGACAGATCAGAGGGGTTACTATCAACCCATATAGCAGGACCTAAACCGGGCCGTTTTGCTTTTTCAATACTAGAATTTTATGAATTTGTATGAAAAAAGCAGAACTGCCCGGTTTAGGTTCTGCTATAAGAGTTGATAGTAACCCCTCAGATCTACGGAAATCATCAGTAGGGGCTTCTGCCCCCTTATCGACACTGGCCAAAGTCCGAAATAGGCCAGGGTCGTCTTAATATTCACAAAACAGAGCAGAGATACATTCGCGAAACGGTTACAACATTGTACATAGACTAGTATCCCTATATAGTCTGTGACATAGACGAATCCTCCGGACGGACCTGGACGGACGGAACGGAATGACAGACATAGACAAGAACGTTGGTTGACTGCTGAGGTTGACTGACACGCCCCGCACCATGTTGCTCTAGTTAGGCGGCGATTAGACGCTCAATCAATTCCATCAATCAACCACCAACCAAAAATCTTTTAAATCAATCATGCTGTGATTGACGAAAAACTGACCGTCTAATGCGATGATTGATGGTGACTGACTGATAGTTGATTGACGAAAATTAAATTTCCTTCAGTCATCCATCAATCATGACTTTTGAATGATCGTGTAATGGCATTTCATCAATCACTCGTCAGTCAGCGTGCGGACAGCGATGGAGCCGGACATGTAACGCACCGAAGAGGCGCCCGAACACTCGCGCAGTGACAATAACACATCGCCGCCGCTCTCATCTAATATTGAAATCGAAAAAGATTTTATTTTAGCTTTTGAAACTCTATCTCAGTTATGGGACACCAAGAATCCTTTATACACTAACTGAATTTTAGGGTACTTTTAGGGTATTTTGTTGATATTAGTCCTATTATTGTTGTACCAAACCCTCTCAACGGGAGTCCAACTCGCACTTGGCAGCTTATTTTCCCTTATATCGCACACACATTTTAAACGTGGCAAAAGCTGAAAACTTGCATAATCATCTGTCTTTCCTTGTTTATTCAATATGATTTATTAATAAAAAATACACATACTAATTTAGCATCTTCATCAGCGTTTCTTTTTTTTTGCCATTTTTAGGGTTCCGTACCCGAAGGGTGCCAAACGGGACCCTATTACTGAGACTTCGCTGTATGTCTGTCTTTCTGTCACCAGGCTGTATCTCATGAACCGTGCTAGCTAGACAGTTGAAATTTTCACAGATGATGTATTGCTGTTGCCGCTATAACAACAAATCAAAAGAAATTTAATATTAAGGGGGGCTCCCATACAACAAACGTGATTTTTTTTGCTCATTTTTGCTCGAAATTGATAATGGTAGCAGGTAGACGCTTAAAATAAATTAAAATTAAATTAATAATTAGGGGGGCTCCCATCCATTATTTTTTTGCGGTTTTTTATAGATAATGGTACGGAACCCTTCGTTTTATTTTCTAGATTTTTTTAATCATGCAATGCAGGCTTTTCTTCTATGACTATCCATAATATCGTGAGTGGACCCGTGTATTGTTTGTGAAATCTTGTGTCTGACTGACCATCAGTCTGATTGAGCGTCTAATGTCGATTAACATTCCGTCATTCCGTCAATCAACATCAATCAACCATCAGTCATTCATGATTGATGGTTTTGATTGACGCTTGCATGATCGTCTACAGAACTGAGGCGTTGGCCAGTCTATGGGCTGCGTTCAAGATCGGTTAAAATTACTTACTCTGTGAAGACAACAGACTGTGTCATATGAATTCATGTCTATAAAAAGCCATCTGTCGGCAGCTTTCAGAACTATTTTTAGCTGTCAAAAATTCCTGCAATAGGCAGCTATATCGGCAAAACTGACTGGGAACGGCTTCGTAGACGCTGTAATCGATTTTGGCGTGACTCGGAACAGGGGGGGGTCCGTTGTTTGTGTGTTGTGTGCGTAAAGGGAGTATAGTTACTTTCTCTGCCTACGGTTGTGTGTGTCATGCATGCATGCTTTCAAAAACAAATTCAAAAGAAGATTTAAAGAAGAATTGGCTGTATGGTCTCACAACCTTTGCCTGTCCAATGAAGGGACGAAGGAATAAAAAAAAAAACAAATTCAAAAATCCTAATAAAAAAAGAAGAAGAAGAAAACCGTTATGTTTGGGATGTTCGATGGTGGATTTATCTATCACAGAACTACAATGAACGAGGATAAAATGAGTAGCAGTGAGGTACCCCAGAAGTTCGCCGACTGGCTTTTGGGCATGGGATGCCCGGCTTATAAGGTACCGCCGTTGGATAAGGTCGCACAGTAAGTAAAATTTTTTAGTCATTATATTTTTCCACTGCTTTATGCAACGTATTTGCAGACTTTAATTCACGTGCTGTATGGCTAGATAAGATACACTGGCTTCTCCCAGTCTGCGTGCACAACCAACCAGCAGCGACGAGGTGATGTCCAGACTATTTCTAGATAAGATCACTGGCTTCTCCCAGTCTGCATGCACAACCAACCAGCAGCGACGAGGTGATGTCCAGACTATTTCTAGATAAGATCACTGGCTTCTCCCAGTCTGCATGCACAACCAACCAGCAGCGACGAGGTGATGTCCAGACTATTTCTAGATAAGATCACTGGCTTCTCCCAGTCTGCATGCACAACCAACCAGCAGCGACGAGGTGATGTCCAGACTATTTCTAGATAAGATCACTGGCTTCTCCCAGTCTGCGTGCACAACCAACCAGCAGCGACGAGGTGATGTCCAGACTATTTCTAGATAAGATCACTGGCTTCTCCCAGTCTGCATGCACAACCAACCAGCAGCGACGAGGTGATGTCCAGACTATTTCTAGATAAGATCACTGGCTTCTCCCAGTCTGCATGCACAACCAACCAGCAGCGACGAGGTGATGTCCAGACTACTTGAAATCTGACTACCTAATTGAATTTATTTTATTTATATTGCAAAACACAACAGATATAATACATTGCGTCTCTTAAACATCTTAATTTAAAACATATAGAATATCCTACTGGGTGTTTTGACAGCATCTTTTTATTTGTGGACAGTGTATTTGTATCTAAGTAAGGTAAAAACTAAATTAAAATAAAAGAAAATAACTAAAGGTACATAATGCTCAAATCGCTTATTGAGTGTTATTATTTCATAATTTCATAATTTCTTTATTGCACACAAAAAAAAAAAGTTAGCAAAGCATGGTAGGTAATATAAAGTATACAATGGCGGTTGTTAATTAGGTAAATTATAATTTCATAAAAAAATAAATTTTATTTAAATTTTGTTTTTAATAAAATTATTTATAATAAATTAAAATTTATTAAAAATCTCGAAAATCTTTGGCCTCGTCGGCCAAAGATTTTCGAACTTTATGTTTGAAGATAGACAGTTTCATAAAGATGTCCAAGGTGTCATGTTTATTAGATATGTTGTTGAATTTGCAGAATGTGCCGGGGCCAATACTACATGGTATGGCGAAGTCTGATGGAGCATGTGGAACCCAAGGATGTGAACCGGCAGAAGAGATTGCAAGTCTTCCATGATGACGTCCAAAGATGCAAGAAAGCTAACAATGTAAGGGCTGATAAGGATTACTTTGATCAACAGAGAAGCAATAAAATAAAAAGTGCAGCTGTTTATTGTCTCACAGCTCTTGTAACACCCACACTTCTAAATCAAATCTTTATTTTTTCTGTTGGGTACCTTCTATGTCATAGTAGTTCCCATGCCTCTTGGCGGGGACATTAGTGGGCAACAATTAAAGTTATTATTTATGTCATAGTAGTAAGTAGTAAAAGTAATACACTATGTATTGTGTAATTTAAAAAAAATACAAATATATTGTTCCATAATTATTATCAGAGAGATGTGTGGGCTCAAAATGGGGACACTTTTTGCCCAGCAGTGGGACAGTACAAGCTAGTTGAAAAAAAAAACAAATATTCTCAACAATTTGCAGCATGACAACAAAGTGGTAGTACCAACCGAGCTGACCGCATGGAGAGAACACCGGAATCTGATAGAGAAGGTGGCAGCAGCAGAGGCACGGGTCCGGCAGCAACGGGAGAAACTTGAAATGGCCATGGACAAAGTTTCCAGTAAATGTTAGTAGATGTTATGTTATACATATTTAAACTGCCAAAGAAGGTTTCCTGCAGTCGTTATGCTGTGTTTGACCATTTGACATCTGGTCTGATATTCTCTTGGTTAAATGGATGTAACTACATTTCCCGTGATAACAGTATTCCGAATATTTAGGGTTCCGCCCAATGTTTCCATCACCATTAGAAATTCTGTCCATTTCTCCAACTTGTATTGCCAACACCATAAGTAGTACCTAACCATCAATATCAACATACCTACTTTATTGCTAAACAATACATTTGACAATGGAAAATGGAGAATACCTGACAAAAGTGAGCTTATCTCTATATTATGCTTATTTCTGTTTAATTTTAGGGGGTCTCTCCATCATTGGGTCATCTCATTCCATCTCATCCATCATTGGGTTCCCAGAACTATTTGAGTTAGCCATCATCTTCAGTTAAAACAATACTTTTATCCCCCCAGTGGCGCAACGCAACTTAACCCGCCAGGCCACCGCGGACATCGCGCGTCGTCTCTGGCTGCTGCAGTCCGCCGCAGCAGAGTTCACCACTCAACGCGACAACCTGCAGCAGACGAGGGCGATCGCCGATGAACTGTGCCGGAGCTGCGACAGAGAGGACGATGTTGAGGTTAGTTTGCCATGCATTGGGAAAACTGCTACTTTTGCGAAGTAGAATACTTTATGACATAGAATTTTTGGGTAGTAGACTTCTTGGGAAGTATATTCCTTGGTAAGTAGATCCCATGGGCCTCAGGTCTCATTGGGCAAAGAGAAAATGTCTAAATTCTGTGAAATACAGGTCTGTATTACTGTCACCTGTGACTTTAAGAACAGCTAGTTGTTAGGGCGCCATTAGTTAGAAAATTTATTAGACATAACAACATAGCGTCGCCCCTTTTACCCACACGCAACTGTGCCTACTTTTACCCACACGCAACTGTGCCTACTTTTACCCAGTTATTTTGCGTTACGAGGGGCTATCACAGCTATAGATTAATGAAGGTTTCCTTACGATGTAGCCTTGTGCATTAATTGGGTTCCACAATAAGTTCTAATATTTGTGTGATCATTTCAGTCGAAAGTCGACAAATGCTTGTCTCAACTGATGAGGCAGTCGCCGGCCCCTCCCGCCGCCGACGCATCGCTCTCTGTATCTGTGAACCCGGAGGCTTGCTCCTCTGTTGAGTCATCGGCGAGCGACGATGCTGGTAAGATCCTCATTCACACCTATTGTGAAAAATATGTCCTCAAATATGTCGCTGCAACATAGATTGAGCATTACGCCTTTTTCTCCCCTAGTTTAAGCCGTTACAGTTTCAATACAAGCGTTTGTCCACTATCAACGTCACCGCCACTTCACGATAATGAAAACGTCCTTAAAGATTATAACCGCATTAAATGCGGTGTCCAGAGAGAATAAATAGCGGATCCTAAACTGGGTAACGGTAAAGACGCCGAGACATTGATATGACAATTCCCGTTGGCCTGGCGATGACGTCGCTGGACTGACGACGACGTATGAGCCCCGCGTAATGGTAGGTAAATGCCACAGATACTATAATATTATACTAATACCATCTAATACAGATAGACCACCTAGAACAAAATATGTCACCGGCGTAAACTGAGATGTTACGGAAGCTTCTTTAGTTCGAGGCTCGAGGCCATTATCGCTTGGTTCAGCACCATCGAAAAATTGCAAATACCACAAGATGGCGCTAAGATATATAGGATTTATTCTAAGATTAGCGCCACCTAGAAGTATGTTAACTGAAACCATGTCGTTTAAAGTACAAATCTTACTCCTCACGCCATCGCCATCTCTTTTTTACGAAGAGTTACTAATTTTAATCTGTGGGTGAGCACCCTGTGGTTAATGCGCAAAAAGTCAAGGCGTGTATCGTCATAGCAAGGTACTGCTTACAAAGATATTGGATCAACTTGGAGATAGTTTGTATTTGTCTGTTAACCATACTCACAGGAACTGACGTCACTGACGACATACGCTTTGACGTTTTGCGCATTACCTTCCGCGGGGAGGTGGAATCAGACGGTTCATTCGGATTGAATGTTCATCCGAGTGCCTGGTTCACTTCTCTGGCATTCCATGTTCGCGCGGCTGAGGTGGAATCGGTATGGAAATCATCATAATTTATTTCAGACTGTATAGTCCATGGTATTAGTAAAATATATCTTAAAGTCTAGTGTTAGTAACAAACATAATTAAAAGTTAACACATCACAAAATACATACACACACACACACGAGTATCGCAGAACGTGGTGTGGAGCTGCACCCAGCGACTCAATATTGGGGAGTCCCACCAGTCTATAAACACACTCAGGATCCTATTGGTGCTGCCGCAAACTCTCTCTCTCTTTGAAATTAATGAACGTTCATTTCTCTATGCGAATGAAAATATCCAACATTGTTGGATCGGTTCACCCTATGGCTCACAGAAGCACTAAAAAGTGCTTGACTTTGACAGTGACTACCAAGACGTCAATTAATGTCTATTGCAAGGGGATGAGAACTTAATTTCCCCTAATTTTAATGTATTTTTTTTTCCTTTTCGGCCAGGAGAATGACAATTAAGACACCCCCATTGGATGCATGACAGGTGACACCAAGACGTCTAAAAAACATCTATTGTAAGGGATGAAAGCATAACTTCCCCTAATTTTAATGTCAAATATTTTTCTTTTCCGGCAGGAGAACAAGCCGAAGGGTTAATGAGTTTTCTTTCATTCTGTGTTTAGGCGTTTCATTTCGAATGAAAGATGCCGAATGAAAGACGAAAATGAACCGTCTGATTCCACCTTAACTCGTTCACCAGAGGAGCAGCTGTCAGCACTGGCTTCGGTCCCCGCGCGCGCGCTCTGGCGCAGTCTGTGCGCGCGGCGCGCCGCCACCGTGGAGGCGCTCGCCGCCGCCAACGCGCAGCCCGGGGACCACGGGGCTAAGGACGAGTGAGTATGCCACATCAGGACCAGATGTCGCTCTCAATAGCCAGAATAGTTGCCGACACCGAAAACGGTCGGGACATCCTCATTATGATACATACATAATCATATGTTCATGCCAGGGAGCACTTATCCAGTGGAGAGCGCATAGATACATTTTCCTTTGAAACACAACTCACCAATTTATGGGCGGCGGGGGACTAGGTAAGAGAGCTGTGATTGGTCAGCCGCTGCGAAACTGTCTGGCGGCCCGTCATCGTACATAGGTTGCGTATGCGAACGTTTGTTGAATACAACAAACGTTCGGCGAGCCGCATTCCCCCGCAGGCACAGTCAATTGGATATATAGTCTCTGGTTTATGCCTTTTACCAGAAGGATTTTCCCTTCATCATCAATAAATATCCTAAGGATTTTCCCTTCATCTCATCATCAATAATAATTATAATATCTTCTCTTCTTGGGGGCAAACCCTAAATGTAGTAATCAGGCTGTACGTGTATTTACCTATCTTTTCGCTTTAGCATGTTGTTTACTTGTTTTCCCATTTACCGAGGCAAGATATTATTTGATTACCTTCCCCGACGTTTACTAGAAAGTTATCACGTAATTTACCTATTTATCATTTTACCAAGCAAGTTATCATGCAATTAACCTATCTCGCCATTTACCTGTGCAGTGCAAGTTACTATTTATTTATTTACCTGCCCCCTTGATTACCAGAGCAAGTTGTCATTTATTTATTCACCTTCCCCCTCGACAACAGGCCAAGTCCGCAGTCGGTGCTAGCCGCGACGCGTGCGCTACACATCACCCTCTGCCTAGAGACCGTCAAACATCGCCTGCTGTTGGCTGACACGCGCGAGCGGCTGCAGCAAGCCGTCGCTGAACGCAACGTGAGTTATTACAGGGCCAGGCCCTTAATTCTACAAGAGGTTGCCTTTGCAGTGTCTACAGGGTGTAACAGAAAGGTGTAGTCAAATTTTAGGTGGTTGTTAGGGACATCATTCTGAGAAACTTGCGCTATGAAACCGATTTGATCAGAGCAACTTTAATTTTCACTTCTCTATACAAATCAGCTGACCGCTCGGAGCAAAACGTATGGAGCAATGAAAAAAAAGTTGCTCCGATCAATTCGGTTTCATAGTAAAAGTTGCTCAGAATGGTCTTCCTAACAACCCCCTAAAATATGACTACACCCTTCTGTTACACTCTGTATAGCGAGGGCGCAAAAAACAGTGTAACCGGCGCGACACGTCTCGGCGTCCTCGCCAAGCCCAAAACGGGTTTCCGCGCCCTTGCTACAGCAACCTTCATGCCATCCGTTTGTAGAAATGGGGGCCTGCAGTCGCGTACAGGAATGGCATGGAGATAGCCTATAGCTAGCGCAAAAAGCCGGCTTTGGCTTGTCGACGGTGCCGAGACGCGCCGGCAACAAACAAACAGGAATTTTGCGCCCTCGCTTGAGCTATTGCCGTGAGATTCAGTCACGGAATAGAAAAAACTAGTGGAAGCCGCATACGCCTCGATTACTATCAGATTCGATGTCGCCAACACTCACACTATCAAATCGTAAACTACAAAGGAATCTTGAACATGATTGGCCGTAGCATTTCACTAAAAATTAGTTTATAAACCACTGCCAGTTAATGTATTTTAAGCCTTATATCTGAGTGATACTGTTCACTTTACATTGAACATGTATGTCATTTACGACGTTCGGATACAAAACTAAAATATGCATTCCACATTCTGTCATCTAGCGTCGAGTAGTGGCGGTAGTTTAGCCACTATGTTCTAGAACTACTCGGTGATGGCAATGATTCCGAGGTAGAAGGCGTGTGTGAGGACGAAGTTACCTATCCGTGCACTAGTAAAGTTAAAGTCGAAACGTCACGATCGTGCAAGGGTTTTAGGGGTAGTAGATATTTTTTATTATTATTTTTCACAGATGTATTTTAGGCCCTACTTCCAAAATCTATGCCAAAATATTCCAGTTTAAGAAAAAAAAGTTCTCGGCCTGAAAGAGATAAGGTTATACGAATGAAGCTGGAAGTCTAGCCCAAATGTTTAACTTGCACTCATACGTCTATCAGGGGCGTAACCTGAGAGACACACAGGCAACGCAGGTCACGCAATTTTTTTTTGAAGCAGGGCAATCTCTCGCGTACAACAAAAGACGTCGCCTCCACTGTGCCTCGCAAGTAGCTTTTCTGTGTAGCCTATATTGTCGCTTGCGTCAACTATAGAAATAAAAAAGGAAATAAAAAATACTTACTTATACGCCGAAAAAGACATGGTCCCGTCAACACAACCCTGATCCTCTACAGCGCCTCCTGTTGTCAACATTAGTGTGTTCATTCGTGATCGTTTCCTCCTGGACAGACACAATCAAAGTCAAGTCCCGATCAGCTTTCAGCACAACACTAGCAAAGTATACCTAGTTATCAATTTACATTAATGGGCTACATGGGCTCTACTCACGATGCAACCTGGCATGCAATATGTCGCTGCAACTCATAGAAGGCAGGTTGCCTTGCAACCGCTAGAGAAGGACAGAACAGGAAGATAGACAGAGAGAAATGCAAGTTGCAGGCAGCAACAAATCGCGAGACAGATTGTATCTTGAGCCCATTACATCATTTTCCCCCGCAGTACCTACCCGAAGAATCGTGCGAGCTGCTAGTGTTGCGCGGCGAGTGCGCGCTCGCCGACGCCCGCCTCGCTGCGCAGCGCCATCTGGTGGCCGAGCTGCGCGCCGGGGAGGGCGTGTTCCGCGGGGGGGCAACCGGTGGGAGCGAGGGGGGTGAGGGGGGCGGCGCCCGGCAGCTGCTGCAGGTCACCCGGGCGATAGTGAGTGGCTGTTGATGCAGTAGTGTAGTAGTCAGAATAAACTTTAACATTTTTAGGTGCCAAACGGGAGGGACCTTATTACTGAGCCTCCGCTGTCCGCGTCAGCGGGCTCTATCGCACGAAACGTAATAGCGGAACCCTCCATGTGAGAGTCCAACTCGCCCTTAGCCGATTATTATACATACATATACATGCATGCATATACATTGTTTCTGGCTTCTGGGTTCCCACACTGGATTACCCTGCGTAAATGAAATGTTTAGAAATGAAATCGCTTCGCGTCTGGTCGAAAAGTGTGTTAAGTTGTACACTTTCCGACTAGACGGCTGATAGTAAACGTAGTATTATGTGCTCAAATACGTCATTAATATTCGTCCACCATTCCCAGGAAGCGAAAAAGCAAGAGATCAAGTCCCTCATCTCGTCCCTGCAGCAGACCGAGGGCAAGATTCAGAGCGTGCGCGAGAGTCTCACGAGCGTGTTCCGCAGCTTCCGGGCGGATCTGAGCGACGGCGACAAGTACCGCGGTAACTTACCTTACTATATTACTTAGTAGTTAACGAGTACCGCGGTAACTTACCTTACTATATTACTTAGTAGTTAACGAGTACCGCGGTAACTTACCTTATTATTACACTCAAATACAAACTAGTTAGTACCGCGGAAACTTACCTCACTATAGTAATTCTGAACAAGTACCGCGGTTATTTATCTTACCTCATAATAAGTAGCTTACTACCTATCTATACCTATACATATTACTTATTCAACATGTGCCTCGTTAACTGACATTGCATGCAATACTATATTTTAGCACCACTGAACCTAAGCGTACAAATACTCATTTATCATCGAAGGAAATATTCTGCAATAAGTGATGTTACAACTATAAACATAATATTCTGCAAGTGATGTTACAACTATAAACATAATATTCTGCAAGTCATGTTACAACTATAAACATAATATTCTGCAAGTGATGTTACAACTATAAACATAATATTCTGCAAGTCATGTTACAACTATAAACATAATTTTCGTGGTTTCTATGATTCACCCTTTTGGGCACAAATCAGAATATCTTTCCTTATTAATACGCCAACCTTCGTGCACACATATTTATGACCGACTGAAGTTGACGTTGGACCGCAGGCAACCTCCAACTGGACCTGCCTCATGGGGCGATGGCCTCGTTGCGGCACTTCTACAGCGGGCGGGCGGGGCGCGCGGGGAATGAACTGAGCATGAACCTGGATAGCTTGGAGATATCTGATGTCGTTGGTGAGTGTTTTGAAATCCCAACGAAAAATTCGTGTTTATAAAATCCTTATATAGTGTCTTTATTGCACACAAAAACTTATAAAAAAAACATGTTTGTTGTATCGGAGCACCCCTTAATATTTATTATAATCTGTTTTTAGTATATTTGTTATAGCGGCAACAGAAATATATCATCTGAGTTTCAACTGTCTAGCTATCACGGTTCATGAGATATAGCCTGGTGACAGACGGACGGACGGACGGACGGACAGCGATGTCTCAGTAATAGGGTCCCCTTTGGCACACTTTGGGTACGGAACCCTAAAAATTAAGAAGACATTCAAATAGTGAAGGCAAGGCTCTAAGGTGGTAAAGTTTGAATTGTCGGTCAGTGTGTGTGTCTGTATGTTGCACCCTAGTGCTCAAACGGGAGGACGGATTTTACTGCGGTTTAATCTTTTTGACAGTAGACTTCACTATGATAGTTCTTAGCCATGTTTTATTAAAATTTTATTGAAAGTTATCGGCTAAACAGCTGGCAAGCAGTGGCTGCGGGAGGTGCAGGACCGGGATAGATGGCGTGGTAAAGAGAAGGCCATTCAGTCCACATGACCCAGCAGTGGGTCATGTGGACTGATATGATATGATTGATTGATCAGCTAAACATGGTAATAAGTTAACCTTATATTTGTATGGCTTCATATCATGTCGCGGGTGTTATTTTTTAATGTATTACAAACTAATGAACCACTGAAAGTAAATAATTTCAGCTTCGATGAACTGACAAGTCTGTACCTCTGAAACCCCGCATGGGAACGGCGTGCTATGTATGGGAGGATATTGATTGCATGTCAAAAATAATGCTCAAATAATTTGCAGAGAGTTCAGAGCCGACCCTTGTGGAGGAGTTAAGTATCTACTTGAAGAAATTCAACTTGGAGATGAACAGGAAACTCGTTCTTGAGAAGTGAGTAATTCAATTCAATTTCTTAATTAATGGCGTTCTAACAACTTAGGTTAATTTTGCCAATGCTACATCTTTTGTAGATTTTCTTTCAAAAAACCTGAAAATGTTATGATTAGTTTTTCGTTAGCACTACCCGGGAATGACATGAAGGGCTGTAGGTACACCAAGTACCTAATTTGTCCAAAACCTACACCAGCATTCTCTCTCCCAGTGGCTCAAAGATCTGGATCTTCGAGACGCTACACTCCGCAGCGCTTCGCCTCCACTCCACCTGTTTGTCCGAGGGGGTGTCGTGCGCGCTCGTGTGTCCGTCCGAGCGGGTGTCGAGTGCGGTGCGGCGGCTGGCGCGGGCGGCAGGGTACGCGGCGCTGCAGGCCGAGGGGCGGGGGGTGGCTGGGAAGACGGCGCGTGTGGTTGGTGAGTTTGCAGGAACTCTTTGTTTTAGGTGCGCCTAAACGGGCCATATTTTCTCTACAATATATAACTGGGAACTATTGGTGTATTTGTATTTGTATTTTATCTATTTATTTGCATCAGCGCACTCACACACAGCATAAAACATAGAAAGATACTTAGCGCTAAACAAAATAACATATAAAACATACAGACACAGATAATTTGCATTTGGTGTCTTTTTCTAATATGTGAGTAAGAAAGGGACACCAATAGTTGCCGGCTACTTTAGGAGCACCATTTAGTTTCCTACCAGGAGGCCTAATACCAACTCTTAAAGCAGGACCTAAACAGTACTGCCCTGCTTTTTCGTACTAAAACCTTAACAGAACTGCCCTGCATTTTCGTACTAAAACCTAAACAGTACTGCCCTGCTTTTTCATACTAAAACCTGAACAGTACTGCCCTGCTTTTTCGTACTGAGACTTAAACAGTACTGCCCTGCTTATTTGTACTAAAATCTAAACAGTACTGCCCAGATTTTTCGTACTAATATCTAAACAGTGCTGCCCTGCTTTTTTGTACTAAAACCTAAACAGTACTGCACTGATTTTTTGTACTGAAAACTGAACAGTACTACCCAGCTTTTTCGTACTCAAACCTAAACAGTACTGCCCTGCTTTTTCATACTAAAACCTAAACAGTACTGCCCTGCTTATTCGTACTAAAACCTAAACAGTACTGCCCTGATTTTTCGTACTAAAACCTAAACAGTACTGCCGTGCTTATTTGTACTAAAACCTTAACAGTACTGCCCTGATTATTCGTACTAAAACCTAAACAGTACTGCCCTGCTTATTCGTACTAAAACCTAAACAGTACTGCCCTGCTTTTTCGTACTAAACCCTAAACAGTACTGCCTTGCTTTTTCAGAGAAGATTATTTTATGAACTTATTAATGATTTTAACTAAATAACAACCCCCTAAAATATGACTACACCTTTCTGTTACTGTTACATAGAAATCACGAATTACAGACTTGTTTATCAATGAATCTTGTTTTCTAAATTTTATTTTTGCTGAACGCAGCCAGTATACCAGAAAATTATAGCACTATGTATAAACTTAACACAGCGGTTCCGTGTAGTACCGATATCCATTATGGTACAGATTGGTACCAACCATCATAGAAACTATGCTAAAAATTACCATTATACACGCAGTAGGTACCGTGTGGGAACAATTTAATCGGTACACCGTTTGGAAACGTAGTTCAAAATGTAAAACGGTACCGTTTGATACATTTAATTTTTATTAAAAAAAAAAAGTACTGGTTGGAACCAACTTGATTACACATGTACTTAGAAATCTTATATTTGCAGACATAACATCAAACAAAGAAGAAGAGGAGAAACAGACGGACAAAATTAAAAAGCGTCTCAACGAGAACATACAAAGCCTGCAGAAGACTGCAAAGACCCTGGAGGTTGGTCAAGAGAACTTGAAGCTCTGGTCAGAGAATCAGCTGAGAAAATATGTGTCGACGATCAGAACTGTAGAGGGGAAGAGATATAAGGATTATGAGGCCCTTTATTTGGATAGCTTGAATCCGACCGTGAGAGAAAATCAGAAAGTGCCTGAAATTGTGATAGGTATAGTTGAATGAAATATAAAATAATACTTGTTTCATTTACCTATTAGTACTTAGTAATTAGTTTAGTCTATATAATTTAGTAATTAGTTTAGTCTAGTAATTAGTTTAGTTTAGTCTAGTTTAGTAATAGTCTAAAATCGGAAAGTGCCTGAAATTGTGATAGGTATAGTTGAATGAAATATAAAATAATACTTGTTTCATTTACCTATTAGTACTTAGTAATTAGTTTAGTCTATATAATTTAGTAATTAGTTTAGTCTAGTAATTAGTTTAGTTAAGTCTAGTTTAGTAATAGTCTAAAATCGGAAAGTGCCTGAAATTGTGATAGGTACAGTAGACGCGATAAGAGTTTGGCTTTGACCGTTATTGCGCAGAAATCAGAAATTGGGTATCAACGGGCAATTAGCGGGGTGCGGGGCGGGTGTGTAGGCGCACGCGGTGCTCTGATTGGCGCTCCAGTCGTTCCCTGCGCAGTAATCCCCTCCACCCGAAGGTCAAAGCCAAACTCTTATCGCGCGAGCTGTATGGTTGAATGAAATATAAAATAATACTTGTTTCATGTACCTATTAGTACTTAGTAATTAGTTTTGTCTATACGATATCAGAATAGTATAGTTATGATAAGATAAGATGAGATAAGATTCATTCAGCAGAAAGAAGGTTAATAGTACTATATCTGTTTCGTTGTGATGATTAGTTTTGTTTTTATACCTTATTGTCACCGTAAAAACCGCCCAGTCTTAAGGTGTATATTATTATTTATATCTATTGTCATAATTTTCAGTTTATTTGAATAATATTGTATCTAAATAAACGTTCGTAGTTTTCTTTGACCGTTATTTTCCTGAACCTACCAATAATTAATAAGTAGATACCTAATAATAATAAAAAAAAAATACGCGTGTAGCACCGTACACGTGTTAGAAGTAAAACTTCTGTAGCTAGATCATTAAGTGGTACCTATACTATACACCTATACCTACCTATACTAAAAGAGATTTAAATTTCCAATTTTGAGATCCAATCTCTGCTTCAAGTTACTTTTAAGTTTCAGACGTCCGATTATTTGAAATTATTTTATACTTGTACTTACTTTTAATACGTCATGTCATTTATTTCCCACCATTCCTTATCTACAATTTGTCGCGCTCGTGGTGATATACTTAACTCATTCAATAGTGTCACTACTATTTGCATCTCGCTCAGATTATATACCATCTGACGTCACGTCTTTAAGCCGTCTCGCTCAAATGTATGCATTGCTTTGCTTGTCTCTGTGCCCAGTCCCTTTATTTAATTGATCGAGTAAGTATTTTCAACTATTCCAAGTTAATGTGTACCTGCGGGGTTACCATAAGGCTTGCCACTCACCTCAGTCGCGCAGATAAATGACAAAGAAGATGGCTAAATCAATATATGGACGACTGCCCCAGACATGTACAAAGACTTCTCAACAGCCAATAGCATTTAAATATTCATTCATAAATTTAATTTACTGCGTCTGTATTTAGTTTGTAGAACTTGAAGAAAAAGTTAATTAAATATAGGTAAATAAGAGTTGTTACTCAATACTCCGTGATTCCAATATGATTCCGTGACCTTTGCCGTCGCTAGAAATAAGCACCATTTTGCAATAACATGCAACATAACGCCATCTAGCCACTCCTCTGGAAACCTCCTGTTTTCAACAGTTTTGCTAGTTGGCAATTGGCAATTATGTTGCATGTTATTTTTAACGATGGCAAAAGTCACTAATCAATGGCGGAATCATAGAGTATGAAGTGACAACTCTTAATTATTTAATCATTTCCTTCAAGTTCTACAAACTAACTAAAGACGCAGTAATTTATGATAGAATATTTAAATGCTATTAATTGGCTGTTGAGAAGTCTTTGTACATGTCTGGGGCAGTCATTTTGCCAAATTGCCAACTCCTTTCGCGTCTCAATGATGTTTCTCCATAAAATAGCGCGCATTCATTATGATATGACATTAAATTGTGACAAAATGCGTGGCTGGGGTGACTGGCGTGCCTTATGCTACCCCCGCTAACCTATACATACCTACTTTGCTAGGATTTTTTAGGGTTACTTCATCGCGAAGCGATGACGTACTACCCGGTCACAATATCTGTGCACCTGACCTCGTGACGTCATATCGGCGGTCTGGGTACGGTGTGAAAAAAAGTTATTTCGAGAAATGTGGAGGTAAAAAAAAACTACTAACCTATTCAAAACAATTTATCATTGATGAAGGGTTTGTTATTAAAAAACAATAATTTTGATTACAAAGACATTTATTATTAAACTCAGTCACTATAAATTATTGACTCAATGCCTGACATTGTATCTTCCTCACTCTCACTTTCTGAACTCTCCGAACTACTATGCTAACCGTACTGTTGCACCGGGGAGTGCGCGGAGAGGTGACAGGGGAAGCGGGAGAGGCGCCGCATTCCAGCGAGGTGCACAGATATTCTGACCGGCTAGTAACTCTTATTTAATTTTATTCTTGACATTTCCTTAGTCCGCCATACGACATACCTCGATTTTGATATTTTACTTCAACATTATTGACTGGCATGAAGCATTAACTTTAAAATTACAAAAGCTTACTAAAATCAAAATCGTATAATTTCAACAGTTATAACAACAATTCAACTTTAAAATATGTATTACAAAAATTACATACAAACAAATAAGCGAAACAATAAGCCATTAAACTTATGGCTCTGTAAGCTGTAGACCTCGCTTTGGCCGTTTACTACAGATAAACATTAAATAGGTAGGTATAACACGTACTTAGTAGCTAAACTGCTAATTTGTGACTTGAACTGCACTATATAATAAAAAGTGGCTTTAGAACAGTTCTAGGTACCTACTTATTGTTTTCAAGAAGTCTTAATGCAGCCATCCATCACATCGGAATTTGCTTGAAAACTAAATATCACATTTGGATGATTCTAAGTGACTTTATGCGACTACTAGCTGCCCGTTGCGCGACTACGCAGCGCGTTTTAGGTACCTATTCCATAGTTACCGGCCACAAAACGATTCGTTCATCATTTTAGAAATCCATATCGACCCGTGTGACATTGTTGAAACTCTTTTCTTACAAACTGTATGGATCGCATCGCACAACTGTCAAACATAAGTTCCGGTTCCAACAAAGAGGTTGAACGATGTAGTTTTTGGTCACGTCACTGGTTTTGGCCATACCGGAAATCAAGAACTCGTGGAAGAATGCTTAAAATAATTTTTATTTGTTAACGTTTCATCAGGTTTTTCTCTCACTAATTAACATTCTTTATTGTACGAATGTATTATTATCTTATCTGATTAGTTAAAAACCGTATTGAAAATAGTTGCGGTTTTAAAAGTCTTCAGCCGATCCTGACGTCACCGATTCCAATTTCCGTTACATTTCTTAGCCACTCGTGATAGCACCCGGCTAGTAGTAATTGAAAAGCAAATATATGAATAACCCACAGTTGAGAGGTTAAATAAATTTTACCCCCGTGCCCCAAGAAGTTTTACTTCAATAATAAGTATGTTCCTTCCTAATAAGTATGTTTTCAACACTGTTGACGCCACCGTCTGCTATTTCATACAACTCCCTAAAATAATGTGTTTTCATTTCACAGCTCATAAAAGCTAACCGAATTGATTCATCCATTAAAAGATTTTATCGAATGGGAAGGTCGTTCATATGTCAGAGACTCTTATTAATAATGTCATAAGATCAATTCAACAACACACTTCATAATAATAACCGGCCAAGTGCGAGTCGGACTCGCGCACGAAGGGTTCCGTACCATTATCTATAAAAAACCGCAAAAAAAATAAAAATATTTTTATGGGAGCCCCCCCTAAATATTAATTTAATTTTATTAAGTAATTATTTATTTTTTAAGTAAATAATATACTCAATATATTGTGAACATTTTAAGCGTCTACCTGCTACCATTATCAATATCGAGCAAAAATGATCAAAAAAATCACGTTTGTTGTATGGGAGCCCCCCTTAATATTAAATTTCTTTTGTTTTTTGTATTTGTTGTTATAGCGACAACAGCTACCACGGTTCATGAGATACAGCCTGGTGACAGACAGACGGACGGACGGACGGACAGCGAAGTCTCAGTAGTAGGGTCCCGTTTGGCACCCTTCGGGTACGGAACCCTAAAAAATATCAATTACATAACGGGGTTGACTAAATTCTGGTTAACTAGATTAATCAATCTCGTTCAAGATGCTTTGATGTCCGGTTAGTTAACTAAAACTTAGTAGGTAATTAATCTGATAAACATCGACTGATAAATGTTCTAACTCTAGGTCTAGAATTATACAAAAATACATTTTAGAACATTGTATTTAACGCTCCCTTCCTATTCCTTTTTTGCCTGTACAAAAGGGGCTGAATATAGTTTCCAACAGGGGGGTAAAATGCTCCTCGAAACAACACAAGCTAAAACCGCCCCAAAATATAAACGAGTCAGAACGAGAGAGAAACATTCCAGCAGAAAGAAGAAAGAGAGAAACGGCCAACGACAGCGATCAATACTTCTGCTTGGTTCGGCGTATGGCCGCCAGATGTACGTCAAGCGACCGTATTATTATTATTATTACCTTTAGCCCAAAGTCCCCTTGGCGCGCCTTTGGCTTGGGGCTTGGAGTAGCCTTTTATGCGCTTCGTGTCGTTTCTGACTGAATAAAGCGTACCCAAGCGTAAAATTAATAATTATTAACTAAGTAATATATGATTAGGTATATAGTAAAATAATATTTTTTTATCAATTGTCCGTATAATTAGTACCTATTCGATTATTAACTAAGTACGATTTTTGTAAAGCTTTATCACTTTGCCTAAACGATTTTTATCATATTAATTATTGTGTCTAAATCTAAATCATATATTATCTACCTACCATTGAAATTGAACAATAGTTTATTCAACAAATACTTAATTTACAGTGACTGAAATTACAATCTGAATTTACATATCTGACACATAAAGTCTGTAATTGTATTATTGTGTTATCTTATCGCTCAACCAACAACCGCTCAAAACCAACAGATGAATTCATGTATAATATACATACACGCTCGCCATTGTTAAAGTAATAATAATACATACAACGTCTGAGCTGGCATACATGCATAAGCATCGAATACTAATGTATAAACCAGCTGTTTGTGGCCTCGGTCGGTGGCTGACCTGATAAAGGTAATGCAGACGAGATGGCGATACGCTGGCTTTACTTGTCAAAGCGGGACAGAAACAAGAACAAGCAGAGCTGGCTGAGTGGGGAAAAGCAAAAGTCACAACCGGATTTCTCACACAGCGGCACAGAAGAGATAATATGACAGCGGCAGCGGCTCAAACTTTATTCTGTAGAACACAGACTGTAGAATGAAATAGATTTCTGTACCTACCTGTTCTACAGAATGAAATGAGCGGAAATTTTTATAATTTGGAAATGGTGTGTATGATTATAATTTTATGATTATGTAACAAACTAAGAACCTACCTAGATATATATTATGTCTATATATATGGTATGATTATAATTATTTCGATTTAATTACTTAATTCTAAGAGTATTGGGTTAGTTATCCTTACTCTAGTCATGGATACAATAAATTCTAGTAAGTATGCCACATAATCACTATGATACCTACCACGTCTATTTACTGCCAAGTACGACGATAGTTTTCCTAATTTAACTAGTCTCTTATTAGAGATAAGCTCGCCTTTGTACAATTTTTTTTCTATGTTAAGCTATTTTTTACTGTCATGTGAGTACAATAAAGAAATTACAAATAAATTACAAACTACGTCTTAATAACACCCAGTTTCCTGGGCGCTGATTAAAGTTAACAGGTTGGTTAAATCAGTTTCGGCCAATCAAGTTCCGTCATTTTGAATAATAGCAGTTCGTGATTGGCTGAAGCTGATTTAACCAACCTGTTAACTTTAATCAGCGCCCAGGAAACCGGCCATAAGTATCTCACAAGTAGATACCTATATAGCGGTTTTTTCCCTGACTTTACTGCCTCATAATCATAACATAACAAGTGCCACGGTAACTTTTTTCACGGTAAGCTACTTTCATCAACTAGGTACTTACCACGTACTTATCTACCTACTTCAAACAAGAACAGCGGTACCTTACCTCACTCTATAACATGTGATGTTGTTAAGTACCGCGGTATCTTACCTCACTTTATTACGTTTCACATAAAAAACAACGTCCGCCTAAAAAACAACGGCCCGCGATTTTTAACCTTAGGACTTGTAGTACCTACTAAAGTTCAAAACCTGTGAAATATTTGAACAAAAGAACAGGTCCTTGTAATCGGAAGGACGGTGGTCGTTGGACGCTTGAGCAGATCTACTCGACTGTCTACTAAGTACCTACTGAGGTAAGTAAAAAAAAAAAGTATATTATAGCGCCATACCTTACCTTTTCCCATACGGGGTGACAGAGGCACAGATAATTGCGTGTAACCATTGATATAAATAAGATAACTATGATCTGAGTTGTGGTCTGAATTTCGACAGTAAATTATTTAATTTACGGCCAACCTCACTATCTTGCAGGTAAGTATCAAAATATGTAAGTTATGTACCTACTTTGAGTAATATTACTCAAAGGTTACCTATGACTTTGTACTTTTTTCAAGGAAAATGATTCGCTGAGTTCAGGGAGCACTTATAGTCTCTGGCTGAGTTAGATTAAATATCGTGATCATGTTTCTAGGTTTGATAACACAACAATAATATCTAAGTTATAGAAACCATAAATAGGAACACTAAAGGCTGAGCTGGAATTTTACCAACGAAAGAGTAACTTTTACTCGAGAGTATCTTCTACTTTTTCATAGACGCCAGATCAGACAGATCAGATCAGATCACCTCATTTTGATTGAACTGTCATTGTCATACAAATTATCCCCGGGATAGTTATTCTCGTATAACTTTTTGTTGGTAAAATCCAGTAGACCCTGAATTTCACAAACAAAAAGTTATACGAGAAAAACTGTCCCGGGGATAACTTGTATGATAAATGACAGTTCAAAATGAGGTGATCTGCGGCATGATTATCGCGTAGGTATTCGATATACGGTATCTACACCTACATCGAGCGATTTTGTATTGGAACCTGTCAATTTAGGTCTCGATATCCGTATATCGAATGCCGCTGTGTGCGCACGAGAATCGCTAAATTGTATGCAGAAAACTGCGGAAAAATATCGCCAATGGCGGCTACTCACAATTCTTTATTCACAATTCTTTATTGCACACAATAATTTAAACAGTTACATTAAAATAAAACACATGTACAAAGGCGAGCTTATCTCTAAAAAGAGATCTCTTCCAGCAAACCAGGCGTGAAAGGAAAAATTATATAATGAAAGGGTAGGCAGTGCACAATAACAAGTTAAATAAAATATAAACGAACAAATACTAAATACAGAAGAACTACTACTACTTATACATACTGATATACTACATACACTTTACATATAATAAATATATACATACAATAACTTTTACGAAAGAGAGAGGTAGTGCTCTTTAATACGTTTCTTGAAAGAGAAAAGGGTAGGACTGTCTCTAATAGTGCAAGGAAGTTCGTTCCAAAGCCGGACCGCTCGCAACCTGAAAGAGTGCTCATACGCAGCGGTGTTATGCTGAGGAGTGGCCAAAAGTGAGACAGTGTGAGATCTACGAAGCTGATCTCCCGAAAAGAGATACTCAAAACGGTCTCGAAGGTAGTTAGGATAGCGCGGATTTTTCAATATATTGAAAAGATAATGAAGAATGTGCGAATCTCTGCGACGACGAATCGGAAGCCACCCCAACTCCTTACGGTATTGAGAGACATGGTCAAATTTGCGCAGTCCGAAGATAAACCGAATCCCGAGATTCTGGAGTCGCTCGAGTTTGTCCAGTTGCCCTTCGTTTGCGCTCGCCCATGAAACATCGGCATAGTCAATCAGCGGCAGGAGAAGGGACTGCGCAAGGGTAATTTTGGTTTGCCGCGGCAAGAAGTTCTGGAGTCGCCTGAGAGAGTGGAAAGACGCAAAGACCCGTCTGCTGACCTCGCAGACGTGGAGACCATGAAAACTGATTATCAAATATGACGCCAAGATTTTTCGCTTTAGCAGTATACTCTATTGTAGTGCCATTATAAGTAACAGGAATGGGTGATTGCAACCGGGAAAGAGTGTGCCTGGTTCCTATAATCATTGCTTGCGATTTGGTCGGATTAACCAATAATCCGTGCGACGAGGCCCAGTCCTTCACATTCTCGAGGTCAGCATTCAACGCCTCTACGGCTGAAACCACATCGCAGGGTGAGAAGTGGCGATAGATTTGGAGGTCATCTGCGTAGAGATGATACAGAGAAGAAAATACATCGAAGATGGAGTTGATAAAGACTGAAAACAAGAGAGGAGAGAGAATGCCGCCTTGTGGCACTCCTGCAGTAAGATCACACCATTGAGTATCGGTTTCCTCAGACTTAATGCGCTGCTGGCGATCTCTCAGGTAGGAGTCAAACCAGTGAGCCGCGTGTGAGGAGATATTTAAAGAAGTCAGAATCGCGACAAGAATGTCAAAATCGACGCAGTTGAAGGCATTGCTGATCCTCTGTTTGGCCGCGGCGTCCGGTGCAGCGTCTGCACGTAGCGGTGGCGATCAGGATCGCGCTTGCTACGTTTGGACGCGGCACGCAGCTATTTTTGTTGAGAATAACTGTGTTTTTTAGTTTTTAAAGTATGGTGGAACCGGAAGGAATTATAAATGAGGTTCACAAATACCCATTGTTGTATGATACGTCTCATTCTGATTATAGAACTAATAGAAAAAAGGACCAGGTGTGGGACGAAATAGGACGAATTTTATTTCTGTCTTCAATGAGAGCAGACAGAAGTAAAACTTCTTCAATTTCACTATCTGTATCAGAGAGCATTGTACCTAGTTAATGACGTGACTGCAGCTGAACGCAAGAACAAACGCGACGGTGGACACAACCTAAGCCTGTAGGTACATAATTATATTTGTTCGAGCCTATAATACTGCAGGGGGGGGGACGCCTCGCCCCCGGCTCTGGACCGGTTGCAAATAGACATTAGTAACTTTACTTACTTTAATATGTACCGCGTACGTACCTCCGTAATTTAGATACCGCGGTAACTTAGACATCTCACCTACTAGGTACTTTACAAAAAGTACCACGGTCGGCATTCTGCCTCGTAACAAGTACCGCGGAAACTTACCTTATCATTACGCACAAACTTACTAGGTAGGTACCTACCTACCGCGGTAACTTAGGTAGCTACCAACCTTACTATGCTACTTCATGTCAAGTACCGTGGTAACTTGGGTACCTCACAAGGATACCCTAATTCTCATTAATTTATTTCATAATCGTATAGATAGGCTAACATAAATTCTACAACCTGTTTAGTACACTTGGTACTATGTGACGGAGGTCGGAATAAGAAGCAGAAGAACGATGATCTTGATTTATTACTGACAAACAGAGGTTCCACTTTACAAGTTGTCTTCACAAAAATTTATAACGAATGATCTTAATAATCGACCTAACCGCCCTTTTATACAAAATGTTGGCGCCATATTTAACAATCAGGCAAACGGAAGTTGCCTGGTATTTTAACTCAAGTAAAATTAATACATATAAGGAAACGGAAGGTTTAAATATGAAATACATTTAGTAGATTAACATAAAACCTAAAATATTATAAATAGAAAACGGAAGATCAGAACTAAATGCGAATTAAATATTAGTACCGGAAAAGGAAGTTTACATTGCAACTGAAAAATAGTATTAATATTAAAAACTGGCGGATGTCATGATACCTGAAATATTGGAACTATCAAACTGAAGTTAAGAACAAAAAAAAATTAATAAATCTACCGGAAAAGGAAGTTTACATAGCAACCAGACAGGAGATTTAAATAATTCATAAATTTAGTTGGAAGTAGTAAGATATCGTGATAACTGGAATATTACAATCGGAAAAAGAATAGTTAGGCTATATAACGCTATTAAGTTATTTATCGAGGCGTGTATTGGCACCGCCGACAGATGGCGCTAACACTCGGCCATCCTGCAAAGTCCGTGTCCCACGGCGCTCCACGTTCTTGCTACTGGAGTCCCAGACCTGGAACGTAGAGAAAAACGAAGCGAAGTATAAAAGGAGAAAAATAATAATAATTACACATGTTATCTTAAATCTGGCTCCACACAGTATTGATGATCTGGATCAGCACACAGTCACATAGTTTCACTAAGCTAGACCAGCACACAGTCACACAGTTTAAGGTTCATTTTTCTGTACCAGCACACAGTTAGTTATTTATGGGTCAATACTTCAGCTTCAGCACACAGTCACACAGATTCAAATATTTAACCAGATCTGCAGAGAATCACACAGCACAACTTTAATAACAGCACACAGTTACAATCAGCTGATGAATTGTATTTTTAACACACAGGATCCTGATAAAATGCTATGTCACACAGATACACCTTGTCAATACTAAAATAATGTAGTCAATTTAAATATGAACCAGAATTTTTTTGATGTCCCCAAAGAACTAAGTAATAAATTGTTATTCTTATCCTTATGTCTTTATTAACGTGTAGTTTATTATTTATATCAATTGACAGCAAATACATTCCATAAGCAAATAATAATGGACATTACATATTCTGATTTAATTAAGATCCTACGTAATCTACATAGACATGCTATTGATGCTCACTTGTGCCATAATAATATAATTATCCTTCTCTTTTCTTTACATTAAATTTAACTTTCCAACAAATCAATCAGATCATCTCGATCAATTTCGTGTTCACTGCCAGAACTATCATCAGAGACAGAAGATTTGTAATGTCGCAGTGTCTCGCCCCGCACAACAGCATTGAACTTTTTATAACCTTTCATGCCTTTTATACTCGTTATGACATATCTATCTATATTTTGTTCAGCTTTGGTTACTTTATAAGGTCCCGTGTATAAGCCATTCAGTTTTCGTGTGACCTTAGCAGTAGGGTCTCTACTTATACCGCCTTTCCATAAAACTAGTTGCCCAACACAATATTTCGTAGATTTTTTGCGAGTCTTATCAAACCTTTTTTTCATGACTGTCATGTTTCTGTCTATTCGTAGTTTTGCTGTGTCCCTTCTATCATGCAAAGCTTGGACCTGGGATTCAAAGCTTTCTGGTTCGCCCGAAGGGTATGCTGGCAAGCGTGAATTATTGTGGCTGAACATGAGTCTAAAGGGAGGGATGCCAGTTGTTGCGTTCGGAGTGTTATTTATGCCCCAGACTATGTCAGAAAGTTTAGTATCCCAGGTACATTCACTCTCGGACATCGTATTCAACCCATTTAGTAGAGTGCGGTTCACTCTTTCCACCTGACCATTCGAACGTGGACTAGCAATTGCGTTAAGTACATGTCGGAATTGCGCCTCCTCCGAAAATTGTTTAAAATATCTACTTGTGAAGGCTACACCCCTATCAGTAATTATTCTATGCGGGTTGCCGAACAATGCTATTATATCTTTTAGATGTTTAATCGTCTCGATCGAGCTACAGTTCTTGACCGGTCTTGCGAATACATATTTAGTGAAGGCGTCAATAACGACAAGTATGTACACATTCTTTTGCCGGGTTTTGACAAACGGACCCAAGTGGTCAGCGTGAAGAGTGTGCATCGGAGTAGGAACTTTTTCAATGGGGTGAAGTTCACCTTCCAATCTTCCATGATTCCCTTTGCCATAGGCACACTGTAGGCACGACTGTATATATTTACGTATGAAGCGTGTCATGCCGGAAAACCAAAACTGAGCTTTAATCGATTTTTCACATTTTTCAAAACCAGGGTGCCCGATCTGGTCGTGATATTTTTGGAGGAGACTCCATTTAGCTAATTTAGGAATCACAAACAACTCGCCACTTAAGGCTTTGCGATAGAGCAGATCATCTTTTACTACATAATTTGTTGTAATATCCGTATTATTAGTACCTTCACGAAGCTGCCTGATAATATTCTGTATATTATCATCTTGCAACTGGAGTGTGAGCAACCAGTCTGAATTTTCAATCAAGAGAATTTCATTATCAGTGGGGTTTCTACTTAAGGCATCAACATGCTTCATACGTTCACCGGGGCGGTATTCTATTTCTAGGTCAAAGTCTTGTATAGCTAACCACCAACGAGCTATGCGCGGGATAAGGTCTTTCTTTACAAGGGTTGTACGTAGCGCGGCGCAATCGGTTACAACCTTAACAGGAATCCCAGTTATGTAAATGCGAAACCGTTTGAGAGACTCTACCACAGCAAGTGTCTCAAGCTCGTAGCTATGGTAGAACTGTTCTTCCTTACTGGTGACTCTACTGAAGTACGCGATTGGTTTGAGCGAACCATCACCTTGATACTGGAGCAAAATACCACCTAGACCTAACTTACTAGCGTCTGTGTGCACTTCCGTCCTTGCAGTTCTATCATAGATGGCTAGAATAGGTCGCTCGACTAAGCGTTGCTTTAGCGTTTGAAACGCTTGTTCCTGTTCTTGTCCCCAAACCCAGTTAATGTCTTTCTTAGTTAATTGCGTTAGCGGTCGAGCAATTTCAGCGAAACCCTTAATGAATTTTCGAAAATATGACGTCAAACCAATGAATTGACGGATTTCGTGGACATTTCGGGGGCGTTTGTACTCCGTGACGCAATTGATTTTGTTTTGGCCCGGTTTGATTGTACCTGCAGTGATTTCATGGCCCAAGTAGTTGACGGTCTTTTGAAGAAAAGTACATTTAGACAAATTAAGTTTTAGATTTGCATTTCTCAATAATTTTAGCACCCTTTCGAGTAAATCAAGGCCCTCTTTTACCGATACTGTGGGTAGCAAAACGTCGTCTAAATATATGGCTAACTTGTCTCCAATTTCACTCAACGCCATTCGTATGAGCCTCGAGAAAACGGCTGGAGCATTAGCTAAGCCAAAGGGCATTTTTAAGAACTCAAATTGCCCCGTGGGCGTCACAAATGCAGTTTTACGTACAGATTCCTCCGCCATTGGGACCTGATAGTAACCCTGTGCCAGATCCAATGTAGTAAAGTAGGTTTTTCCCGCAAGACGAGCTACCTGGTCATCAATGTGCGGCAAGGGATAGCGATCCTTGACCGTACGCGCATTTAAGGCTCGGTAATCGATACAAAGACGATAATCTCCGCCTTTCTTCTTAATTAGTACCACAGGGCTAGCGTATTCTGACATAGACTCTCTCACAATACCAGCATTAATGAGATCCTGCACCTTTTCATTTACAATTTCATTTTCTTTATGAGCCAACCGGTATGGCTTGAAATACACAGGTTGATCCGTGGTTGTTTCAATATGCATTTTTATTAAGTCTGTACAACCTAAATCTTTCGTATCCTTAGCAAACATATATCCGAATCGGTTCAGAAGGTTATGAAGCTGGTCATGCTCAGTCTCACTTAGCTCTCCTACATTCACATCAGATAAGTCGAAGACACTTTTTGATTCCGGGTTTTGTCCAACTGTCATTACATCATTCGCATTGTTTTTTACTACGGTTACAGGTTCAGCGCGAGCCACTAATCTTCCAGCTGGCCACTCGATATGGGTCTCGCCCAGATTTATCACTTTTAAGTAAGGCTTATCTGAATTTACTACTACCCCCGGTATGATATAGGCGGCACAACCTAGCTCAAAATATACTGGATGCGTCATAACTGTAGGTACCTCCTTTGTATTGCACGAGATGCAAACATCTATGTACTTTACACTGTGCGCGGGAATAGATACTGGATTTTTCAAGTTCACCGAATATTTACTCACACAGTCCGAGAGAGCCAACTGAATGTTTGACAATGGTGCGTCGATTCCGTTAGTCGGTACAAGAGTAACTGTATTCTTTGTCGTTAGTAAGGTAACGTTATCTTGATTTATCATACGTTGTCCTATTATAAGATCGATCTCTGTTAGGTCATAATTCGTAATTTCAACGGACCCGTGTAAAATTACGCGATCAACTAATACCTCGATATAAGAGGTTCCTAGGGAGCGTGTATGTGCACCACCGAAACCTTTCATCGTAACATCAGACTGAGCAATTGGTAAGTTTAACAAAGTAGCCTGCGTCATTGTCAAAATATTCAGTTTACTCCCAGTATCGATATAGGCAATAAGCTCCCGTCCGTTGACATACACGGCTTTTTTGTACAAATCTAAATAGATATTGTAAGTAGTAAAGTACACGCTACATACTTGTTTTCCCTGTTGAGACGAGCTCGCAGCATGCCAGCAGGTAGCGGCAGTATGACCGGTCCGTTGGCAGCCCTCGCAGCGCAGCAGCGACCGACATTCCCGCGCCTCATGTCCTGGCCGGCGACAGTTGTAGCAGATCTTCGGAAGGCGCTGTATCTGCAGATTGGCTGGTGAAGAAGTGACAGCATCACCTCTTCTCCACGTCGATTTTCTTGATGAGCTCGAGGTCGAATCAATCTTCTTATAGTTTTCCAACGACGACAGAAATCCAGAGTAAAGCTGCTGTGGGGTATCGCAACGAAATGCCTTAGCGTTTGCACGTATTTCTGCCGGCAGTCCCCTTATGACACAAGAAATCGCCGCATCATCATAGATTTTGCACTTCTTGAGTAGCGCAATTTTATCGTGAAAATATTTCGTCATACTTTCATTCTCCGTCTTGTTTCTAGCAAGCATGTCTTCCAGGCAGTCGACGAAATCCAATGATCTCGGAAAGGCAGCTTCCAGCTCACTTTTCCACTCGGTCCAATTCATGCTGTAGTCTTCTAAATTATCGTACCAGTCTCTTGCTGATCCACGAAGCCGACTCTGCATTATAAACTGACGATCTCTCTCGTCCCAGCCGTGGATATCGCCCAGCTGATCTATTTTATGCACCCAGCCACACACGTTGCTAGTTTTCTGTTCGGGTCGAAATTTGGGAATGATTTCAGCATCAGCTTGAGTAACACGCCGCCGTTTGGTTTTAGACAGTTGCGAAGAAAAATTTTCGTCATTTTCTTCATCTTCTGATTCTTGATTTTCGTCGTAATATCTCTTTCTGATGCCCAGACCCCGAAGAAATGGGCCAGACATCCCACTTCTGAGGTGTGACGGAGGTCGGAATAAGAAGCAGAAGAACGATGATCTTGATTTATTACTGACAAACAGAGGTTCCACTTTACAAGTTGTCTTCACAAAAATTTATAACGAATGATCTTAATAATCGACCTAACCGCCCTTTTATACAAAATGTTGGCGCCATATTTAACAATCAGGCAAACGGAAGTTGCCTGGTATTTTAACTCAAGTAAAATTAATACATATAAGGAAACGGAAGGTTTAAATATGAAATACATTTAGTAGATTAACATAAAACCTAAAATATTATAAATAGAAAACGGAAGATCAGAACTAAATGCGAATTAAATATTAGTACCGGAAAAGGAAGTTTACATTGCAACTGAAAAATAGTATTAATATTAAAAACTGGCGGATGTCATGATACCTGAAATATTGGAACTATCAAACTGAAGTTAAGAACAAAAAAAAAATAATAAATCTACCGGAAAAGGAAGTTTACATAGCAACCAGACAGGAGATTTAAATAATTCATAAATTTAGTTGGAAGTAGTAAGATATCGTGATAACTGGAATATTACAATCGGAAAAAGAATAGTTAGGCTATATAACGCTATTAAGTTATTTATCGAGGCGTGTATTGGCACCGCCGACAGATGGCGCTAACAACTAACTAAAGTAGGTACCTACAAATACATAAATCAAAATTAAACCTAGGTAGGTTAGTTCCGCCATGAACATAGCGCAACTCGTGGCCCTATGTATTTTCGGTCTCGGTCGGTCTGTTATTATTATTATTAGCAGTGGGCCGGACGCGTCGAGCCAAGCGAGCGAGGTCATAAAATACCGGTTTATAATGCCCCTCTATGCCGCGGCATGCCGAGCCGTAAAGCGGCCACCAAGCGAGCTCAATCTATATTTGTTCAACCTATACGGAGGTGATAGAAGGTAGGTATACTCAACTAAAATGGCGGTGTAGATAAGCGTGCGTGACGGGTGAGCGTAAAAGTGAGCTAGAGAGAGATAGCCTATTTGAAATGTTTGAGGTAGAAGGGAGACAGCCAGCTGAGTCTCGTTGAAGTGAGAGAGTTTCATGCCAGCCAGAGTTCGTTGAGTGAGTGAGCGTGAGTCAGTTGTGTTGTGTATGTATGTGTAGTGTATCGGCTTCGGTCCAACAAGCCGTCTCCAAGCCAAGACGTTCGCTAGGTAGGTACGTGTCTGCCCGTCTGCCGTCTGGCTGGGCTCGGGCGGTTGGCAAAAAACTAAACAGAGACAAGACAACAGACTGACAGAATATTTGGTCTGATTGAGCGCGAGCGAAATAAATAAACTAATCTGACTAATCTCTCAGTCGCGGAATTGAATTGATTATTTGCGCTAACTCGGTCTTATTTACATAATGATGTTCAAATTGATGCGTTCTGAGAATAGAATTTTTCAATTCAGCGTTTTTAGTTCGGAATAATTCGGCCTTCTCTTTCTATCGTCGTCGTTTGTTTTCAGCGCCGGCAGCCATTTTGAGTTCTGTTTTTCTTGACAAGCAAGACATGAGTGAAGACAGACAGTTTCGCGGAAAAATACTTTTCTTGTTGAATTATCAATTGTTTTGACTCTAAATTGTTTGAATTTTGGCTGTTAGTGAAGTTAGTGACCCTAATTATGTGACTCTATTTGGTATTTCTGTGAATTATAGCGTCTTTTAGCTTATGCTATAAAGCGGCATCTGTGGATTCGGCAATTTGGACTAAACGACGAAGAGTTACTTGAAGACCAACTGGATTTGAACTGGAATTGGAGATTTGTTTGGCGACAGCCTACATCGCAGGAGAAATTACTTACGGCTACTGTAAAAATAATGAGAGTGAGTACCATAAAAACCTGGTTGTTGTTTGTTGCCGGGTGTTTACGAAATTAGTTGCGAATTTTTGAGGTTTTGTTGAAGAAGTAATTTATTAGTAATGCGCCATACCTACGAAGAGTGTAATCCTTGGGTACCTATATATCAATCTTCAATTATTGTTGAACTGCATGCAACCAATTTCACTATGCAGCAGATAAAACTTTCTAACTGTGGCCAAAGAAACTTCATTTGTTGACCTACCTAGCTCTATTTCTGTAGGTAGGTACGTACTGTAGGTACAGTCAACCTGACCCAACCAGAAACATCTATTGTATACTTACAGCAAAAGTGGCCTGCTCCAAACTTGCAACATAAATACCTGCCTTGAAAATAAATGAGAAAACTTTTTGGATTTGATCTGATGAAGGAACTATATTTTCAACTTCTCCCTAACGTCAGTCAGCTGTTCAAAATTCAAAATGTATCATGGTGAAATTTGTCCAGAATCTCTGGGGGCTGGTTTTGAAAAATCCATTCATAGTGCACCCCTTGAACTCATAAGGAATCTATGTGCTAAATTTAGAGTCTCTAGACCCAGCGGTTTGGGCTGTGCATTGACTTTGTGTACACAACTTCATCCCCCTCTCCACCCCTTCGGAATTTTCAAAAACATGGAGACGCGTATTCAATAATTTTTAATTGTTTTCCGAAACACAAAATATGAAGATCATAACTTCAAAACTGACGGACTTTCATACAAACTTTGGACCCCCGTTTCACCCACTTAGGGGGGATTTAGAAAAATCCTTTCTTAATGCACCCCTAGAAAGGAACCTATGTGCCAAATTTGGAGTCTCTAGACCTTGCGGTTTGGGCTGTGCATTTATAGATGGGCAATCACCCATAATTTTTCTATTTGTTATAATTCCGATATCCTTCCAGAATTATTACGTATCCTTTCAAATCCTTCCCACTTAGTGAGAAAATATGTGTAAATATGGGAAAATTAAGTTGTTTTGAAAAGATATTGAATTAAAACCTGCACACATCGATAGAAGACTATTATACCAAAAAATTACGTAATAAGGAAAAGTGTCCTAAAGTTTCACCTAAGCAAGATATTTCTTCATAGAGTGCCAAAAGTTGGTTTTTGCAAATCTTTCAATCGTAAGACATGGTGATCATGTTACCTAACATTTTTGACAGATGTCACTTTGTTTACAGGGGTCACTTTTTTTGACAGTGTGTCACCATTTTTGACTGGGGTCACTCAAAGATCTCGCTTAGGTCGATTTTCCTTATAACATAAATTGTTGGTACAATAGTCTCTATCGACGTGTGCAGGTTTTAAAAAAAACTCTTTAATTTTCCCATATTTACACAAGTTTTGGTGTGTAAATATTGGAAAATAAAGGTGTTTTGCAAATATATTGAGTTAAAACCTGCATAGGTCCATACAAGACTATTAGACCAACAATTTATGTTATGAGGAAATGGACCTTAAGTGTCACATATGTGAGATAATTGAGTGAACCCAGACAAAAAAGGTGACACCTATCAAAAGTAGTGACTAAGGTCGCGTTCCGTGACATCGCCGTCATCGCCATAATCGATTACAGTTACAGCGTATCGCCAAAACTGACTCGGAATGGCTCCGAAAACGCTGTAATCGATTTTGGCGTGACTCGGAACAGGGGGTTAGTGACATCTGTCAAAAATGTTAAGTATGATTAAGACCAACCCCCTGTTCCGAGTCACGCCAAAATCGATTACACCGTCTACAAAGCTGCTCCGAGTAAGTTATGGCAATAGCAAGCGATGGCCTCGTAGACACTGTAATCGATAATGGCGCTGACGGCGATGTCACGGAACGCGACCCTCGTCTTATGATTGAAAGATTATGCAAAGGATTTGCAAGAAGTAACTTTTGACACTCTATGATATCAAAAATATCTCGCTTACGTGACACTTTAGGGAAATTTTCCTTATGACATAATTTGTTGGTATAATAGTCCTCTATCAACGTGTGCAGGTTTCAATTCGATATCTTTTCAAAACACCATATTTGTCCATATTTACACAAGTTTTGGAGGGAAAATGCATGTAAATATTGGAAAATAAAGTTGTTATACAAAGAAATCGAATTAAAACTTGCACAAGGTCGATAGAAAACTATAAACAATTTATGTTATTGGGGAAATTGACTTTAAGTGTCACATAAGCGAAATATTTGAGTGAACTCAGTCAAAAATGGCGAAAACTGTCAAAAGTAGTGATACCTGTAACATACAAAGTGACATCTGTAAAAATGTTAAGTAAAATTATGACCAAGTCTTACAATTGAAAGATTTTGCAAGACTTACAAAAATAAACTTTTGGCACTCTATGATATCAAATATCTCGCTGAGGTGACACTTTAGGACAATTTTCCTTATGACATATTTTGTTGGTAAAATCGTCTTCTAATGTTTGAACACTGAAGACATATTTCGAGCCCCAACATCATGGTCACAGACAGCCATAATGATAGCCGACCTCCGATAGGAGATGGCACTCGAAGAAGAATAGTCTTCTATCGATGTGTGAAGGTATCAATTAAATATCTTATTAAAACATCTTAATTTTCCCATATTAACACATTTTCTCACAAGTGGGAAGGATTCGGAAGGATTCTTAATAATTCCGGAATTAATCAGATTTTCAGAATTATTATGAGTTGGGTGGTTTTGAATTATTACCAGCGCCCATCTATTATATGTGCGTTGATTTTGTATACACAACTTTATCCCCCTTTTCATCCCCTAGGGGGTAGAATTTTCAAAAACGCTGAGATAGATGATATGAGGTGGGACGCCCGCTGAACACAGCCGGGTGATCGGTCCTCTATTGTGACTATTTCACCCAATTCCCAGTGTTTGAGCGCTGGTTACTGTTGGTTCAGCTGATTTCCCTCCCCAAATCTACCCGTTCTTTTAAATTTAAATTCTAGTATATCACTCAGTTTGAGGTTTGCTAGGTTATCTTCTCTAATGTTACCCATCCTTAGTGTTCGCCATCTTACGTTTGAGTACATGACACATTCTCCTAAAAAGTGCTGGCTGGTCTCCACCAGAGTCTACGGATTTCAACATTAGATATGTGGTCCACGAGACTGATGCCTAGCATGGCACGCTCCATAGCCCTTTGTGTGACTTTGATTTTGTGCATATTGGCTTTTGTCAGTGTCCATGTTTCGGCACCGTATGTGAGGATAGTCAAGACACACTGGTTTGTGGTTACAAACCGTAAATTAGTAGGCATTATATTTGTAGCCATTTTAATCCCCCCTTTTCAAATTGTTCACAGGTGGAAAATGGCAACTAACATTGAAAATGATTTTCCACCTTCACCAACAAATGATGACTCAGGTTTGTTTAAAATTTTCTTTCCTTTTGACGTGACAACGTCTTATAAATTGGTTTGCCGGGTGACACTTCAAGAAACTGCGTTACGCTCCGCTCACGTTATGCGCTCACAATGAGAGCGAGTGAGAGGCACGCGTCCCTTCCACTCGGGCATGGTTAGCCCGCCTAAGAGCGAGAGAGACAGACATAAAAAGTGAAAGGCACGCGTCCCTTCCACTCGAGCACAGTTAGCCCGCCTAAGAGCGAGAGAGACAGAGCGAGAGAGACAGAGCGAGAGAGAGTTACTATTATTTCATCCTTCTTCCTACTATACGAATGAATATTCACATTAAAATTATTTTACCACTCAAAGTCGTTGTCACGTAAAACTTTCGCCCGTATACCGACTTTACAGGCAACCAATTTTTTTTTGACATTTGTTCTGATTAATTTTACATAAATGCTACTTTTACTTACCTTCTGTATTGTATATTTTAAAGACATTTTACATCAAATTCAATGGACCTCAGTTTTTACGCTTGTAATGTGTGCTGTAGCTATAGATTTGCGCTGGGAGATATTCCGAATCACCCAGTTTCGAAAAATTCCAAAAGTTGGAATAATTCTGGAATTATTCCGAATCCTTCCATTTTGGTGGAAAATAATTGTTAATATGGGAAAATTAAGGTGTTTTGAAATGATATCGAATTAAAACCTGCACACGTCGATAGAAGACTTCTATACTATGTCATGCTATACTATTTTATGTCATGAGGATTTTTTTCCTAAAGCGTCAAATAAGCGAGATATTTGATATCATAGAGTGCCAAAAGTTTATTTTTGCAAAATCATTCAATCGTAAGACTTGGTGATAGTGTTACTTAACATTGTTGACAGATGTCACTTTGTTGACAGGGGTCACTTCTTTTGACCGGTGTCGCCATTTTTGACTGAGTTCACTCAAATATCTCGCTAATGTGACACTTTAGGACAGATTTCCTTATGACATAATTTGTTGGCATAATAGTCTTCTATCGACGTGTGCCGGTTTCATTTCGATATCTTTTAAAAGCACCTTAATTTTTTAAAATAAAGGCGTTTTACAAAGATATTGAATTAAAACTTGCACAGGTCGATAAAAGACTATTAGACCAACAATTTATGTCATGGTGAAAATCGACCTAAAGTGTCACATAATTAAAGCGAGATATTAGAGTGACCCCAGTAAAAAATGGCAACACTGGTCAAAAGTAGTGACCCCTGTCAACAGAGTGACATCTGTCAACAATGTTAAGTAACATTATGTATCACCAAGTCTTAATGATTTTGCAAAAAACTTTTGGCAATCTAAAATATCAAATATCTCGCTTATGTCACGCTTAAGGAAAAAAATTCTCATGACATAAGTTGTTGGTCTAATAGTCCTACATCGATTTGTGCAGGTTTCAATTCAATATCTTTGTAAAACATTTTAATTTTCCCTTATTTACACATATTTTCCCATCAAAATGGTAGGATTCGGAATAATTCTGGAAGGATATCGGAATTATTCCAAAAAGTATTCCATCTATCTGTAGTAGTGTGAGTAGACAATTTTGCATATATATATATATATATATATATATATATATATATATATATATATATATATATATTATAATGTATGGTTTGGTAAAATTGTGTTTAATAATAGTGCATGGTTTGAGGATACCAAAATAACAGATACATACATACCTATTTAGTAGGTATTTACTTATTTAAATGTATACTTTATCAAAGAACTGCTGTTCGGAAGTTGAGCTATTCATAATTCACAATTAAAAAAATCCATCCCATAAAAGACTATTTTTACATTGTGCTCTCTACTTTACTTGACACATTTATCTCTTTCAGAGGGTGAAGACGCAGATCCTCAGGATGAGGAAGAAGATGAACCAAATGACAGCGTCGCCCGAATACTGAAGCAGCTTCAGTCTACAGGAGCACTCACGAAGAAACCCAAACAGGAATATCACTGCAGAGACTGCGATACAGACTACCAGAAGTGGGAGGACATAGAGAGTCACCTCCTCCAAAAACACGTTTGTCTGCCAAACCTCATCCTGGAGAGACTACCCTCAGACGACGAGATGCCTTCCGACGATGACAACTGGACTGACGAAGAAGATGCAGCACCGCCCACGCCTCAGAAAACACCCCAAAAGATAGACGTGTTACAACTCCTGAAGAAACCAGGTCTACAGATCAAGCGGGCCGACGACGCCTCACCAGCAGCGAGTCCTAACGCGGCCCTTAGCAAACTCAGTGGCCTAGGTTTTACAATTAAAAAGAATACAACACCCATCAAAGAAGAGAAAATCGACGACAAACCTAACGCCAATAGTAATCTAATGCAAAAACTGGGCCAGCTGGGCGGGATAAAACTCAAACTCAAGAGCGACGGAAACAACACCAACACTTTCAAAGTCATGAATGGATTGAAAGATTTCAAAACTTCCGACGACGAAGACAGCGGTAACGAGGATAAGAATGAATCCGACAACGAACAATTCGGAGAAGACGGGAACGTCGTCAATAGTCGGAAGAATTCCGAGAGCTCAGACTCTGGAGACAGAACTGTAACACCGAAGATTATAGGAAACGCAAACGCTACTCTGGTGACGCCCAAAATTGAACCAATAAGAATCAGCAAACCACCGCCGGCGGGGTCCCCGACCAACAAGCGGCCAGTCGTCAAACAAACGCCGAAGCGGGGCGCCAACCTGCCCGCGGGCGCTCCGGTCCAGCTGAGACCCGCCGGCCCGGGCGAGGCGCCCACCCAGGGACAGGAAGTCAGCACCACCTCCACCCTGCGACGACGGACCCCCTCCACGGATAGCACCGAAACCGTCATCATCAAGAAGGAGGTGGACATCGAACCGGCTGCCCCGGCCGCGGCGCCGCTGTTCTCCGGAGACATCAAGACGGAGCGGTCCTCGCCGCCCATCGAGGAGATCTCCACGCCGCTCATCTCCAGGGTCAAGAGCGAGTCCGACCCGTCGCCCGCCTTCAACTCTCAGCCGCTGTTCAACAGCACGGCGCCGTCGACGACGCCCCTCCTGCCCGTCACCAAGACCGAGAACCCCGGCGTGATCATAGAGATCAACGGAGACTCCAACGACGAGGACGACGACTGCTGCGTGGTGTCCGCGACGCCG